>CM075820.1:20043702-20551112 GCA_037975025.1 Excoecaria agallocha
CTCAATTGTAATTATGACTCAAGGTTCTATCAGGAAAAAAAAGTAATCCAATTAAAAAATGATCCGAAAAATGGTACCCCGAAAATCTTGAAAAGAACTCACCCAAATCTGTTAAGCCGATTGCTCCACACATATATAATGATTTAACTATCAATACCTTATTTGGTTTGTAATATTTTCAAACTTATATTTTGAACAATTGAATTACATTTTACAATTTATATAATATATTATATTTACATAATAAGAAACTTTTTAAAGGTTAATTGATAAAAAAAAAAGAGAGATTTATCAACTAAAGTCATCCAACTTAATTACTTTATATAATTAAGCACCGGAAAAGAACCGGGTAAGTGGTCTGTCTCTATGACAGGAGTTTTTTGTCCTGTTCTTTAACAAGTTTTTTTCTTTGTCGTTTTTAGTTCTTTTCTTTTCCTTTGGTATTCTTTATGGCGAGTGATCAACAATAGCGGAGCTAGGATTAAAAAATAAGAAAGTCAAAAATATAAATTATATTTAAAATTAAAAAATAAATTTCAAATAAGAAGGGTAAAATAAAATTTTAAATGAGAAAAATTATTTATTTAATATATATATATACATATAAAATAAAAAAATTTTAAAAAATTGCTCCCTTTTCTTTTCACCTAGCGTCGCCACCGGTGATCAAGAGATTTTGGATGAACTTAATCAACAGTGTGGCTTGCTGACAGTAAACGAAGAGGATAAGGATGGACTTATCATTGAAGAGGATGATGATGATACTGAAGGTATTGATTTACGATGGAGTCTAGTTGGTCGTTTTCTCACTACCAAGGTGATAAATGTCCATGCCATGAAGCAAACCTTGGTGACTCCATGGTGACCTGGGATGGGCGTCTTCATTAAGGAGATTAATGTTAATCACTTCATTTCTCAATTCTTTCATGAGTTAGATGTATAACGTGTTGTTGATGGGGGACCGTGGACTTTTGATAACCAGCTTCCACTGGTAAATCTTATTCAGGCGAGAGAGCAAATTGAGAAAATATCTCACTAAAAAAGATGCCAATTAGCGAAGAAAATAATTTTGCGACGGATTCGCGACTGTTTTATAATTCCGTCGTGAGAATGATATTTTCTATTTTTGCGATAGAATAGCGACGAAATAAATAAACAGTCGCTAATTATTGGCGGGAGTATACGCGTCATGTTTTGCGATGGAATTAGTGACAATTTTCCGTCGCTACATTTTATAATTTTTTATTCATGAAATTAGTTCCAGAAAATTTAGCGATGACAATTTTAGTTGCTAATTCTGGAGAGAAAATTTAGCGCCTTTTTTTGCGACGGTTTAGCGATGGAAATTTTTCTGTCGCTAATAAGTATTTTGTTACGGTAATACAATTAGCGACGGTTTTTAGTCGCTAATCCGTCGCAAATAAATTAAAAAATAATTTTTTTAATTTCACTCCCATGGTTTATGTATAATTTCAAGTAATTTTAATATAGACCATATAAAATGAATATTTTGCTTTGTAACAGAAAATTATAAATTATTTTATAAGTTGATAATAATTTATTATCAATTATACCAAAATCTAATGTTATTTATTTAGAAAATTTACATTTTTAATCATAAAATAACAAGTTGTTTAAGGCAAAATAACAGTTTAACAGATTTGCCTAAAACAACTATCTGTTTAAGGCAAAATCGGAGCTGAACAGATTTGCAAATCTGTCAAGCTATCATTTTATTTTGCCTAAAACAGTGGCAAATCTGTTCAGCTCCGATTTTGCCTAAAATAGCAAATATGTCAAGCTATCATTTTGAAGCTGTTTTAGGCAAAATTGTTAAACTGTTATTTTGCCTTGCTGTTTTAGGCAAATCTGTCAAGCTATCATTTTGCCTAAAATAGCTTGCTGTTTTAGGAAAAACTGTTAAGCTGTTATTTTGCCTAGCTGTTTTAGGCAAATATGTTCAGCTTCGATTTTGCCTTAAACAGCTAGCTGTTTTAGGAAAATCTATCAAACAAGGTTTTTTGCCTAAAACAGCTAGTCTGTTGAACTGTTATTTTGCCTTAAATAGCTTGCTGTTTTAGGCAAATTTGTTAACAGTCGTTACACGAAAAAAATTATTCGCATGTGCTAGTTTTAATTTCAATTAATTAATTATCTATGTATAATTAAGTTAATTGAGTATTAAATCCTAAATTTTATTTAATCAAAATATAATACTTGAGAGGAAATTAATGTGGCCAAAATTCAAGCTAGAAATCCTAGTTGAATTCGGCAACCAATTAATTCCAAAATAAGTTTGTTTTGATTAAATGATTAATGCCATTTAAATTTGAAACCTAATAGAGTTTGAATTAATTTAAATCACTTAATTAGGAAGTGATGGAGGCTGAATATATTCCTAATTCTAAGGGATTTTAGGATTACCTATCTTTCCTAAATTAATGATATAAATTGATTAATTTTATTTTTTGATGAAAGTGACAATTTTTCTCACTTGGCCGAATTACTCAAGGGGAAAGAACTCTTTCTTGTTCTCTTGTGCTTTTGGGTTAATATAGCAACCTAAAGGAAGAACAAGATCAGATATGCCATGTCATATCCCAACAATATATATATTATATCTATGAATTAAATTAATATTAATATATAGAAATGGGTCAAATTAATAGTAAGTTGTAAATTTCGTTTGGGCCATTAGTTAATTGAATGGGGATGTGGTTTGGCCCATTTATCTCTATATGTGGGACTATTAATAACAACTTGTATTTTTTTTTTATTTATGTTTAAAAGCTTAAGAAGGCCAACCCTACTGCTACTTCATTCCTCTCAGCGCCGTCCACAACAAGCAGCCATCATTCATTTTCTTCTTCCTTCTATGCCTTTAAATTTATATTGCTTGCATTATGAGGCTCTAGATCTGTTAAAAGAATCTGAAGGTTATTTTGTTAAGAGGATCTTTAACAATTTTGCTGAGATCTTCAACAAGTAACATTTCTCTCTTTTTCTAAAGTTTATTTTCTTTAATCTTTACCTGCTTTGTTCATCTTTATTTCTTAGTTTCATTTTATATGGGTTTTGTCTTTTAATTTTTTTGCATTTTATTTTTCTTCTTTATTGATTGCTCAAGTTTTTTAGAGCTCTGTCGGCATTTATGATTTGGGTTTTTTTTTTGGTTCCATTTTTGTTTTGGGATGTGGTGCGTGAGGTTTGAGGGTTGTCCAGTAAGGCTATTCTTGTCGCAGTTGGGCTATAACTAATCTTACAACTCTTGATTTCATATTTGAGTTGGCTTATATATATATATATATATATATATATATATATATAATCATATTGTAGATGGCATTATTGATTTGATAGTGAAAAAGCAGAAAATATTTCAATCCAATTACTGTAAAGTGATTGTGAGCACAGGGGAGATGAACCTTTTCTCCAATCAAGAGAAATTCTTGGATTGTCCAAGTCTATAACTAATCTTTGATGGCCTACATGAACAAGTAAATATCATATAAAATATTTTACTTAAATGACATTATATAATTAACTTAGTTAACATGACTAGCTAGGTGCTTAGGTAATTTAATGCAATTATAATTCATTGGCGGTCAAGAATATATATATTAGCTATTTTATAAGTAGAGGATTCCCTCTTTTATTTGTTTTCCAACTTGAAAAGCTTGGCACATTTTCTTCTAGAATTAAGCCACGATTTCGTCAATACCATTGTCATAGATTTGAAATAATTGATTAACTTTTTATTCTTTTTTATTATAAATTATTATTATTTTGGTTAGGATTATTTTAATGTATATACTTGCGCTGATACTGCACCAACAAATGGATTATTTGTTTCCTTGATTCTATTATATTTATTTTCCTCTGTAGATCAATTGTCTTAAATTTTATAAAAAGCATGCATTAACATGCCTTTTCTATGTTTGGCTGGATTCAATAGTGGGGTCTCAAATTGGATCACCTGGCTTTTGCATTTCTTTTTTCATAAACTCATTATCTTCAATCTCTAGTATAAAATTATAGTTATTGTTGATTGAGTGAGATTCATAGTCTCGATTTCTTGTTGTACTATATTGTCTGCATCTTATAAGTTTTCTAATTAATTTGGTATGGTTAATCTTTCTTAAATTTCTGAATTGTGGCTGTATTTCCTATATTCTGTAGAAACTGAAATTGTTGTTTTTTTATGCGATGTTTCTGTTATCCCTCCCTCATGTGCAGTCAGCAGCTTTAATTATCTTTTTTTCTTTGAAGTCATAGGCTTAGTTTATAAAAAAAATCAATGATAAACAATCGTATGTGTGAATTAAAAATAGTAATTCATTGTTATCTTCATGTTTTCTACCATAATAGTTAGATTTTTATCAAACTATTGGAAATTTGTCCTCACTTTGTTAAAATTTAAAAATGTAGATTAAATGGAATCCTCAGATCATAATTGGATGTATAATCGACGTGATAATATGGGAAGGACTAATTCCTCATTTATATATGGAATGGAAACCTTTGTTAAATTCGCCATTTCTCATCCTGAAGAAACGAGTGGTGATCATATTAGATGTTCGTGCAAAAACTGTAAGAATCAAAGGTTCCTTGACGTTGACACTATTAGATATCACCTATTACGTGTGGGATTTATTGAAGATTATTTGGTTTGGAATTTCCATAGAGAGATAAATGTGATGGGTTATGAAGAAAATCCTTTTGAATTAATCAATGAAACAAATTCAAATGTGGAGGCAATTAATCAGTACCAACAAATGATATTTGATGTATGTGGGCCTAATTTGCAATTTGACACTCAACATCAACATTTTAATCTAGAAGATCAAACTATTGGGAATCCCGACCTACCTGGTACATCGAATCCTAACCAACCCAGTCCATCAAATCCTTTCATAAATTCAGTGGATGAGCGGCCCAATCCACAATGTCAATAATTTTATGATCTTTTGGAATCTGGTAATGCATGGTTGTATACTGGTTGTGATAACCATTCTCAGCTTTCTATATTTGCTAGGATGTTGCAAGCCAAATCCAAGTTTAATCTACCAGAGAGGTTTTATGATGTAAATGTCCAACTATTTAAGGAAGCTTTGCTTGAAGGCAATATATTGCCTGAAAATTTTTACCAAACTAAAAAGCTTGTTCGAAGTCTGGGATTACCTGTCCAAAAAATTGATTGTTACTTTGAGGGATGCATGTTGTATTGGCATGAAGATGAAAACTTAACGCATTGTAAGTTTTGTAATCACCCTAGATGTTGGTGTTAAGGTTCATAGCCGATACGGTTTGGTTGACATTAACCAGCATCATCGATTCAACAAATATGAACCATTTATCCTAGCAATGCAAGCAACTCAAGTGTATTATGCTAGATATCCTACATTGAGATTAGATAGAGCAAATTGGTTAGCGGTGTTCTCGGTTAAGCCAAGGAAGATCATTGAGACATTTGAGGTTAGAGATGACTCAATAACTGTATATTCTAATGCATTTCAAATTAAAGAAGCCGGTGTGCATGGGATTAATATGGATGTCAACACTGAAAAGTATATAGATTTACATGACCCTTCAGGAGAGGTAATTGAAATTGACAACTTTAATGTGGTTGTTCAAGAAATTAAAGAGGAAGATGAAAATGAATTTACAGATTATGATAACAGTGAAGATGACGAAGAGGATTTTTGATATACATCAGATAGTGACTAATTATTTATCTTAGAAATGTATTGTGTAACACAAAAAATATATGTTGTTTTAGAAAATTGGTACATTAGGTGAGTTTAAACTCTCCTCCCATCCTGGCAATTGTAGTTAAATTAATTACTCAGCTTCTTTGGTTGATGGTTGCATATTTTGTTCCATTCTCTACTTATTGACATTGGATGTTGCATGCTTGTGGGTTAATTATAAGCCTCTTCATACCTTGTTTTTTTTATCTTAATTTCTCACTGGTCTATGTAAGTAGCATTTTTGTTATATAGGTATGGCACGAGGTAGAGGACGACATAATGCTGGGAGAGGACATCGTGGGGGTCGATCTCAAGTGGATTCAACTAATCTACCTTATGGAGGTATGCTAGATATGCAATTGATGCTTCATCTTCTGGACACCATGTAGCATCAACTCCATCTTCGCACACTGCCAACAACACTACATCAACGACATGTGAGGAACGTAATGGAACTAATAGTAAGTTATACATAACTGTCAACGAAAATGGAATGTAAGTACATTTGTCCTATCAAACTGTGAAAGTGTTAAGAGGTTTAAAGTAATAGTATAACTTCAAAGCTTTATTATAATTCATTTTTTAGGTTGGAACCTTCCTCTCAGTGCTCAAGGTTTATATATACCAACTTTTACCAACGGATAGATTTGAATGGAGTTAGTTGGAAAGAGGTTTCCAAAGAGACCAAAGAATTTTATTAGGGAATATTTAAGGTAATATATATATATATATATAATCAAACTTAATGGTTATTTTCATTCATAACATAGGCATTCAAGTTATATTGAATTTACTCTATACTTGTATCTAATTGCACACTACTTGTCATATAATTACAGAAGAAGTGCTATTGGGATCTTGAAATCAATGATCTAATTAAGATAAGTTGGGAGACAAAGGCTACCATTCGTTACAAGGATTTCGTTTACCGTCAAAAGGAATCCAAATAAAAGTCGATAGGCTTTCCAGAACCTGTTTGGACAAATGGAAATAGATTTTCAATCTCCCTACATGCACTGAAGTGTCCAAGCAAAAAAAGCTTAACCGTTGTGGAGGATCTAATCAAGATAAAGCTTCGGGATCATATATTGGTGGTTCAATTTCTATTACTGAGCACATGTCACGAATGGTAAGTATATTATTATCTCTCTATTTCTGTAACATCAAATATTCTATTTATTAGATGCTGGTTATTGTTGATGATATGCCTATATGGAAGCTTGCTATTACTAATATACTTAATAGCTGGTTACTGTTGATGATATGCCTATATGGGAGCTTGCTATTACTAATATACTTAATAGCTAGTTATTGTTGATGATATGCTAGTTATTGTTAATGATATATTGGTTATTATCGATGATATAACTATATGGGAGCTTGCTATTATTAATATAATTAATAACTGATTATTGTTGATGGTATGCTGGTTATTGTTGGTTATTGTTGATTATATGTTGGTTATTATTGATTATATGTTGGTTATTGTTGATGATATGCTGGTTATTGTTGTTGATGATATGCACATTGTTGCTTATATGCCTATATGGGAGCTTGCTATTTTTTAGGCCGATGATATTAATTGGTCATATGGTTATGGGACTTTGCTGGCCTTTTTTTTTATATTTGTTTATTTTAAATTGATTATATGCCGATGGATCGGAGTTTGTCAAATATAAGCTAAATCTTTATTGTTCAAATCTAGGAGAAGCATAATGGTCGGCCACCTACACTTCCCGAGGCCTTCGTTCACACACACACTCTAAATCATGATGGGAAAACTTATGTGGCTGAACGAAGTAAGCAATTACATGTAAGTGATATAAAATTTATTACTTTTAGCCTTTACAATTATTTGAAGATTCGTGTTTGTAAATTATGAGTTGTAATTTTTTACATTCTATAGGCAAGGTATGAGCAGCTTCGAGATGAGCGATCACAAGGGGAATCATCTGTAGATGAGATCGATTTATTTTATGAGGTTGTACAACACAATAAAAGAAGAAGATTATATGGATTGGGCTCATATGTCCCTCATGTTGGATCCAGTTTAGCTGCATCACGTCGTAGCGAGTACAACACTTTAACCAAGGAAGATGTCAAGGAAATTGTGACAGAAACCATTTGAGCATTGTTTCCTCACTTGGGGGTTCAACAACCACCTGCTGATCAGCCTAATACTGATACTGATGGACCTGGACATGATGATGTTGCGCCTTCAGCTGCACAAGATGATCATCCACATAATGATTCTCCATCGGCTCATGGTGGTCGTTCTGTTTCCCAGTGATTTTAGCCACACTATATTTTTGATCATTATTTTATTTAGATGATACTGTTGACGCAAATTAGTACAATAATATTTACTATTTTAGTGTTTCATGACAGATTGAGGATAATATTATGTAATGTTTCAAATTATTATCTATATATGTGTATTTTGGAACATATTTTGATTTGGAATCAATATATATTTGTATGTGTGAGATTATTGTTGTTTACAGGTTGAAAATAAATAAATAAATAAATAACAATCATTGTATATAGGATTAACATTTTAAAATACAGCAAAAGAAAAATTCAATTAATAATTTAGCGACGGATTTGCGACAGCAAATGTGTCGCTAATATGTAATAGATATAATTTGGAAAATAATTAGCGACAAATATGTCGTCGCTAAATTTTACACTAAATTTTTATTTAGCGACAGAATTAGCAATGAAAAATGTAGTCGCTAAATATTATTATTATTATAATTCAACGACTAATGAAGAATATAAATTAGCGACTGAATTTGAATTCCGTCGCTAATATATTCGCAACTAGCCTTTTAGCGACTATTCGTCGCGGCTTTGCTAGAAAATAGGTCATTAGCGACGAAATTTTCCGTCGCTAATCAGCAGTTTTTTTGTAGTATCTCTTGATTGGATGAGCATATGGATGCAAGTCTATAAACTTCTAGTTGGGTTTATGTCTGTTAAAGTGGCACATAGTATTGGTAAGTACGTTGGGAAGTTCATTACTGTAGATCCAAAGAACTTTGAAGGCATATAGAGGAACTATATGCGGATTCATGTGGCAATTGATGTTATTAAACCTTTTTAAACATGGGATGAAAATAAAAAAATGGGAGGTGACTGGATCAATATCTATTTCAAATACGAAAGGCTTCCTTCTGTTTGTTTCTTATACAGGATGTCAGGTCATAATGAAAGACAATTCCCCGAGTTGTATTGAAATGCTGCCAATACCCTCACTAGACAATTTGATGAATCCATTCATGCCAATACTAGAAGACAAATCTCGACTTTTGGAGAACACTAGCTATGTAAATCTCCACCTTTCAAGCAGGGGATTCCAGTATCAAGCGATTGCACCGGTGAAGCCATGGTAGTTGATTCAAGATTTGATCATGTTGGGATTCAAGGCTATAATGGAGGACGTGATTATATGGGAATTGGCGAAAAAGGAGGGATTGTTCTTAATGCTGAAATGGAGGGAAATAAAAAAGGCAAAGAAGTTATGGATTGCGACAATAATGAAGATAAAGGTATTTTATCTGATTTGCTAGAAAAGGATGGGTTGGTTATCATTGATACTAAACAGCGTCGCTGAGATCTAGTGTGTAAGAATGAATTTATTTCTAATAGGCCTGAGTCTAGCCCAACTACTTCTCTTGAATTGGACTCAAAAAACATATTAGAGGCGGGTACTGTGGAGCAGGCCTACCTATCATCATGAGTTGCCTTAGCTGGAATTGCCTTTGGATGAGCAACCCACAGGTAATTCGGGTTCTCAAGGACCTTGTTCTTTTGAAAAAGCCCATGTTGATTTTTCTTATTGAAACAATTTGTAGTAGAGATAAACTTGAGAGAATAAAGTTGAATTTGGGTTAGGATGGCTTATTTTGTGTGGATCCTTTGGATCACAGTAAGGGCTTGGCCTTACTTTGGAAAAACAAGAATGATATCCATCTCCTTGGATTCTCCAAGAATCATATTGATGTCTAAGTGGAGATATAGGGCCTAAATTTTTGGAGGCTTACTGTGTAACACCCATACCAAACAAACCTAACAGAATAGTACGGTAAGTCGGAAGTTTTTTTTTAACCGCTTAACCTTTCTAATTCTTATCTTAGTTTATTAGTATGACATTTAAGTTATATTGCCGCTAACCTATAACTGTCCAATGTTACTATTCAATTTACAAAAATTTGGCAATATAACGGCTATAAATTTGACTAACCTTCTGAAAATAAAACAAATCACAGCCCTTCAGGGGCACCACAAATCAATAATAACAACATTCAAATATCATTCATCACACAACTGTACCCATTGACCATTTTCCTCATTCAAGCATAATTTACATATATACAAAAAGGTGCTAAACATATTAAACCATTTACTTTCACTAGTTATTACAAACATATACATCCAACCAAAAATTCATCTTTAATTCTCCAAATTCTCTCTTTTCGTGTACTAGTACTCCTTTTCTTCAGTACCTGCATGCAATAAATCTTATGTGCTGAGTATAAAGAATGACTGGTAGTGACTAACAATCATAATATTTTTTACAATATAATTTGCTAATTAAGTAACGATTAAATTAACAAACTTCCAGTATAATTACTATTATACGCTTATTATTCATTTTTATTTGAAAAAAAAGACATTTTTATTTCATTATTAGCAATCCTTTTTAATTAACTCATAACTTTAATTAACCTTTCAATTTAGTCCTTAAATTTTTTATTATTACCAAAATCGCCCTTTTTACTCAATATTTACCAAATTACCATTATTCTCACTTAATTCCCTTTCTAACCTATAACTTTGCATACAATTTACAAATAAACCCTTAACTTAACATTTCTATACAAAATTACACTTTAGTCCCTATGTTATACAAAACTTTATTTTTACACTGTTGGAATACAAAATTACCATTTTATCCTTCATAGTCATTTCTTAATCATTTTTATTCGTTAAATACATGTTTTGGTAAAATTACCGTTTTGTCGGTAAACTTTCTATTTGTTTTCAATTAGGCCCTTTTTCACCTTAAACTTAATTTTTAGCTTTCTTTTCACAGTTTTAACTTATTCTTATCATAATGCCCCTAGTACAATCTTGACAGAAACTCTCAGACTGGATATACGAGATGTGGACTATATATGACCACAAACAGACTGAGAATTAACTCCAAATGACCATTTTTCACAGAACAGACAGATGTTATGGAGATCCATGATTCTACCATAACAAAGCAAGTCGTCATGGCTTGCACCGCGATACAAATATTCCTATAGTCAGCCAATTATATCCCGAACTATATTTTACTGCTAGACTATTTCTAAAGGCATAATTTTATTAAATTCAATTCATTATTCAACTTTTTCATACTTTTCATTTCTCCTTTCATTGAATTCATTTGTCAGTCAAAATTTTCAACCTTTTTACATAATTTGTGAATTATTTTACCATAATTCACCATTTTCTAATCAAATTATGCAATAACTCACATTAATTCAACATTTTCATCTTATACATAACCAAAATTTCATCTCAAAATATTCAAGTAATTGCTATAAAAATTCATAGACATATTGTTTTATCTCTACTATTATTTTAAGGCTTAATTTCATCAAAATATACAAAATAAACACTAATTCTACTTAGGGAAGCATTCGACCAACATGGAAAGTCCATCATATAATTATCTAAAAATTTATTTAAACATTCTACTAGGCTTATTTAAGGTCTAACTGCATTATTCTAACATCAATTTCAATTAAACACCATTTAATCAATTTTTTCCTAAGTTACATAAAAGAAAATCATTAAAAATTTAGGAAAATAATAGGATTTATTAGTCACTAACCTTCTTCAAAAGCTTTAGACCTCTAAAGGCTACTTTTCCTTTCTTTTGGCCTTGGATGGTTGTCCCTTACTTGGAGAACCTACCATGGCCACATACTTTAACAATTAAATACCATACTTATTGATTTCAAAAGCTTAACTTGATCACATAATTGAACTTCAAGCACCTAAAAACACTTGTAAGTACCTTAAAACAAAATTAAAATCATGAATTTCACTTACCTCTCTTTGTAATCTAACGTTTTGTCACTTAATTTCTCTTCCTTTCCTTCCTCAAATCAAAGGATAAAGGTTTAAATAATAATCTAGAGAGGTAGAAATAATTTTCTTATGCTTGGTTTAGTGAATAATTTAGGCTAAGATGGAAGAAATTTAAGAAAGAATGGTGAAAGAGGACTCGGCCAAGAAGAGGGAGAAGAAGGTAGTGAAAAATTATGGTATTTCACAGATTTTTCAGCTTTTTATAGTTGGTTTTAATGAGCTTGGGCTTGGGTCCATTAGTGGATTTAATCCAAATTAACCAAAGTCCATTAATAACCCATTAAATAGCTTTAATTAATTTATCCAACTTTTCAAATCCAAATCACCTCAAATTTGATTCTATCATTTTTATAACATCAAAAATAGATTGTACACAAAATTTCAGCCTGATCGGAATTCGTTACTGGTCTGATTCAATCGAATCAGCTCGATTCGATAACTACTGATATCACTGAAAAATTTATTTTTTATACCAAAATATTCTATATAAAATTTCATTAAGATCTTCAAAATCTGGCAATTTTTGAATTTCATTTACTATTTTAAAAAATTTGGTTAAAGTCAAGTCAATCTTTTTTACAAACAAAATTGCTCACTAACTTTTTTTGTATTTTTTATTTTTGGATGCCCATTTGACCTTGGTTTCACTTTAAATTTCAACCCCGGACTCACCATTATCAATACTTTTCAATGGTCAAATAAAATATTTTTCACTTTTGGGTACGATTTTCAGTCCGAAAAATACTATTTATTATTGAAAGTTACTGTTCACAGCCAATCCGGTGTTAAGGCCATTACATATTGGGTTTTATGGTGAGCCTAATAGAAACCTAAGGCCTTACACTTGGAATCTTCTTCGTTGTCTTTCTAGCAAGTCTGATCTGCCATGATGTGTATTAGGGGATTTCAATGATATTCTTGACCATAGAGAAAAGAGAGGTGGATGTTGCTAACCTAATTAGCTTATTGATAGGTTTAAGGCACCAATTATAGATTCAAATTTGATTGATCTTGGCATGAATGGTTGTCAATTCATGTGGTTCAAGGGTAGCAATGAAAATGGTTGGATTGAAGAGCGTTTGGATAAGGTTTTGGCAAATAGCAGTTAGATTTCCTTTTTCCCGATGTATAAAGTTCATAATCTGGATCTCACTTCATTTAATCACACTCCGATCTTTGTTGATCCTGCCCCAATTTATTATAGCTGTGCTATTAAAAGATTCAATTTTGAAAATGCGTGGCTCAGGGAATCACAATTGATAGAGATAGTGCGTAACTCATGGGTCTGCAACCATAGGGCTTCTCTTGCGGTTAAAATCCAAAAATGCAGTGCCAATCTTAAAGTTTGGGGTTAGGAAATTACTGGGAATTTTTAGAGAGAAGCTGGCTGCAATAAGATTGAAATTGAAGCAAATCAAGGTGGGTTCCTAATACAAAGGATTATGTAGAGATACAAAAACAATACTTAGATACCTTTCGGCAACAAGAAATCTTTTGGAGACTGGGTTAAACTCTTTTGGCTCAAGGATGGAGACAACAACTCTAAATATTTTCATATTGTGGCTTCTAAGAGAAAAAGGAAAAATCATTTCTCTATGCTTAAAGATCCCACTGGTCGGTTATGTCATTAGAATAATGGTCTAAAAGAGGTCGTGGTAGACTATTTCCAAAATATCTTCACAGCCACTCGACTGAGCATCTGAGTTACTATTGATGGGATTAAATCTCTTATTTTTGAAGCTCAAAATGCTATGCTTTAACAAGATTTCTTTGAGGATGACATGAAAACGGCTCTTTTCAGCATGCATCTAGATAAATCTCCTGGTCTTGATGGGATGAATGCAACCTTCTACCAAAAATGCTGGTCTATTGTTGTAAGGACATTTTTCTGAATGTCTTAGCATAATTCGAAATTGTTAGATGCCTGTTGAGTTGTTTAAAATTGCTATAGTGCTTATTCCCAAAAAGCAAGTTGTCGAATGCATGGCTGATCTTCGTCCTATAGCTTTTTGTAGTGTTTTATACAAAATTATAGCTAAGATGTTAACTTTGAGATTTAAATCTATTATGCCTTTACTAGTGTCCTTGAATCAAAGTGCCTTTGTTCCTAATCATCTTATATCGAATAATTTTTTGGTGGCTTTTGAGGTGATGCATTACTTGAAAGGTAAAACCCAGGGGAAAGAGGATATAACTGCCCTCAAGCTTGACATGAGTAAAGCTTATGACTATTTAGAATGACACTTCTTAGAAGCAGTTTTGCTGAAAATGGATTTTAGTCTGCATTGGGTGAATTTAATCAAAATGTGTGTTGAGTTTGTATGTTACTATGTCTCATGCTCTAACAAATTGTTGGGTCTTATTGTGCCTAGTAGGGGGTTGAGACAGAGAGATCCTCTGTCCCCTTACTTATTTATTCTCTGTGCCGAAGGTCTCTCAGCTCTGCTTAATCAGACTGAAGATTAGGGTAGAATTCATGGTTGTAAAGTAATTACGAGAGCTCCATCTATCACTCATCTCTTTTTTGTGGATGATAGCTTTATTTTTTTCAAGGCACATTTAGAGGAAGATCGTACTATAAAACACATTTTGGATACTTATGCAGCTGATTCTAGTCAATTAATTAATTTTAACAAGTTTTCTTGAAGTTTAGCTCCAATACTTCTCTTAGCTGTAGACAAGATGTTTGCTCTATCTTATCTATTCATTCGAATGCTTCTTATGAAGCCTATCTTGGCTTACTGTCTTTGGTGGGTAAAGATAAGAAGGAGATCTTTTCTTACATTAAGCATAGGATCCAAAAAAGGGTTAGCAGTTGGAATCGTTCTTTTTTATCTTGTGTAGGCAAAGAAATTCTCATCAAATCGATAGCTCAGTCATTACCGACTTATACTATGGGCATTTTTTTTTTGCCTTTGGGTCTGTGTCAGAAGTTAGAGCGGATGCTTAACTCATTTTGGTGGGGTATGAATAAGAGATTGCAGAGTGGGATTGCGTGGATGTCTTAGGATAAGTTGTGTCATCCAAAATAGTTTGGGGGTCAAGGATTTCATGCTTTTAAAGAGTTTAATTTGGCTTTGTTGGGGAAACAGGCTTAGCGGTTATTATCGGATGGTACTTTTCCAATGTCTCAAATCTTTAAAGCTCATTACTTCCCAAATTGTAGCTTCCAAAAGGAGTGTTTAGGCTTAAACCCGAGTTTCACCTAGTGAAGTATTCTGGTGGCTAGGGATTCTGTTATTATGGGATGTAGATGGAGAGTGGGGAATGGAGCCAAGATTAATGATTTATCTGATCCATGGTTGCTTGATATATCTAATCCCTATGTCTCCTACTTTATCTTCTTTTTCTCGGTCAGATTAGACAAAACTCTAGAACCTCTCTATCCCAACAAAAAATTAAGCACTTCTTCTGGAGAGCTCTCCACTCTTACCTTCCTGTGAGATCTATTTTGGCGATGAAAGGTGTGAGCTGAATCAGGTTTGTCCTTTTTGTGGTATTGTTGATGAATCTCTATTTCATATACTGGTGGATTGTGTCTTTGCTAGAGAAGTTTGGAATAAATCTCCTATGAGTTTTGTTAGAGGAAATTGTTTAGATATCTCTTCTTGGTTTCAGCTGATTTTTGGGTGTTCTGATGTTGATAATTGTGGCTTAGAAATTTCTATTTGTTGGGTTATTTGGAAAGCATGGAATGAGTTAATTTGGTAGGGAGTGAAGTATATGTCGAGCTCCATTTTGCATATTGCCTTAGCTATGGTTCGGGATTGGCTGTTGGTTAGGAGTTCGGATAATGAAGTTCATTCTAGCTCTACTTCTTTTCCCATCTCATGGAACCCTCCTCCTTTGGACTAGATAAAGATAAATACAAATGCTGCTCTCTTTTCTAACAACCAATCTGTAGGTCTGGTGTTTATTGTTCGTGATCACCATAGGTCTTTCATAGCTACTGGTTGTGCGTGTCTTTCTAGTATCTCAGATCCCACCCAATCTGAAGCCATGGCAGTGTGTGAAGCTCTTAGTTGGTTGAAATCTTCTCTCTTCTCGAAGGCTATTATAGAGTCTGACTCCCAAATTATTTTCTATGCTTTGGTGTCTAATGTTTACAATTGCTCTGATTTTGATAACATTATTTACGATTGTAAAATTTTAAGTAATTTCTCTCCAAATATTCGTTTTGGATATGCTAAAAGATTTGTGAATAAGGTAACACATAAGTTAACTCATGTTGTCTATATTTGGCCAGGTCTTGTTATTTGGGATTTAGTTTCCCTTCTTGTATTAGTTAAGCTCTTTTAATGGACTTTTCTTAATGAACCTTCTTTTTTATTAAAAAAAACAAAGTCATCCAGCTTATTAACCGTTAATAATTTTTAAAAATAATAATATTAAACTGATTAATAAAATTTGTTAATAAATTATAAATCCCACGCTACTAATAAGAAGAAAGCTACAGAGTCCAACATATCACTTATTTGCGATGTTTTAGAAGATTTTTGCCAATGTTCAGGAAAGAAAATTAATAAGAACAAAACGGCTTTGCTTGTTTTTAAGAATGTCAACTCGGATTTAAAGAGAAAATTAGAGACGATATTTGGTTTTGTATCCACTACAAACCTGGGTAATCATCTTGGAGTTCTGATTATAAGTGGCTGGAATGAAGGCCGCTATTTCCAGTATCTAATAGATGGAATCCAAGATTCACTAAGCGAATGGAAGGCAAACTCTCTCTCTTTTGCAGGACGTGTCACTTTAGTCCAGTCAGTTTTGATGGCTGTGCATATCTATACTTTACAATCTCTGATTTTTCCCCAAAGAGTGTGCAATAAAATTGAGAAAATTTGCAGAGATTTTCTTTGGGGATCTAATGCAAATCAAAAGAAAATTCACTTGCTTAGCTGGGAATAATTGTGCAGACTAAAAAATCAGGGTGGATTGGGGCTTCGAAATCTTAAGGCTCTAAATCAAGCTTTCATGGCAAAATTGGTTTGGAGATCTATAAAGGAAGAAAATGCTCTATGGGTTTAGGTGATGCGTGGTAAATACATCAAGGAAACTAATAAGGGAGCCGTCAGCATTCAAACAACCAAGTGCACCCCAATTTGGAGACACTTAGTTAAGTTATGGCCATTTGTCTCCTCCAATACTAGCATATGCGTGAGAAATGGTTTGTTGGTACGGCTCTGGCAAGACAAATGGTGTGGCGATTACAAATTGATAGATCAAGTGATGAGTGATGTACCAACTGAGGTGCTTCAATGGAGAGTCATAGATGCAATTAATTCAATAGGCAACTGGAATATCCAAAGAATTAACCCCTTGCTCCCATCAACGGTCATAGACAAAATCTGTGAATGCTCACCACCAAATGTCTTAATGGGGAATGATATAGTGGTTTGGAAGGCAGCAGCATCGGTGAACTTTTCAATTAAATCAGCTTATGATATCCTTCAAAACGAGGACAATGGCAAAGATAACAAAAAGTGGCAGATGGCGTGGATATGGCAAGGACCCCAAAGAATTAAATGCTTCATTTGGTTTTGCTTGCATAACAAACTCTTAACAAACGGAGAACGAGCAAGAAGACACATTGCCGAATCAAAAGTATGCCCCATTTGCAGGCAAGAAGAAGAAGAAGATATGCTACATGTTTTAAGAGACTGTCCTCAACCAAGGGAGGTATGGAGCGGGTTGCTAAATATACAAGAAAGAGGCCAGTTCTTTTCTACCAGTTGTGAGAGTTGGCTACCTTTGAATCTGCAAGGAAAATTCTCAGGTAGATACGCTTTGGACTGGAGAATTATTTTTGGCTTCACTATTTGGTTTCTATGGAGATGGAGAAATGAGAGTTTTTAATAACTCCACTGTCTCTTATAATACCAAAATCAAGATTATTATTAATGCAGCAAAATCAGATATGTGTTGTGCCCATACTCTAAAGGGTATCGCGTCTGTTAGGAAGGAATGAAGAACCCATATGAAGTGCTGGCAGCCGCTGGACGTGGGCTGGGTGGCCCTAAATACTGATGGCACATCACACTCTGGAAGAGTTAGTTGCAGAACTGGAGGGATTTTTAGAGATAATATAGATTCCTGGCTAGGTGGTTTTTTATTGAAACTAAACAATGCAGGTGCTTTATACTCTGAATTTTGGGCAATTAAAAAGGGGCTGGAGATGACGTGGGATAGGAGATGGAGAAAACTGCTTATTCAAACCGACAACTTAGAGGTTTTTAACTGCATAAACACCCAAATGGACATAGAGCATCACCTCTCAGATTTGGTTAAGGATATTAAACTCTTGATGACACGAAGATGGCAGGTTTGTCTCCAACACATCAAGAGAGAAAACAATTCAGTCACTGATGCCTTAATCAAGAAAGATTTGAATGGCAATAAAGATTGCAGCTGGTTTAAAATTCCTCCTCCTTGGGTGAAGGAACTCATCGGACAAGATAACAAAGGGCTGTATGCTTTAGGATTATTTTAGTTTTGTTGTGTGTACTGTTTTCCTTTTCCCTCTTTTATAAAAAAAAAAAAAAAAAAAAAAAGCCCGAAACAGCACTGAACTTTGAGGACGCGATTCCATACTAACCTCGTGAAACATAATAGCTGAACGGTGAGAAAGCATTTATCAAAGCAAGGAAACAAATCATAGCCAAACAAAAAACTGCTCGTCCACGTGGACGGCAGATATGATGAAAAAGCACAAACAATTTAGATTTAATTAAAACATACTAAAATTACCTACGACATATAAATCGAAGCTAACTCCGCAAAAACCCTAGAAGCAGAAGGCGAGCCTTTACTTTCTTGTTCTGTCTCATTTTGGACGCAGCCGCTTCTGCTCGTACTCAACAGGATGAAGGTTTCGATCTTTGAAATTTTTTGCGGCTTTCAATTTCCAAATTAAAACAATGAAAAACAAACGTCTGAATTCAATTTCATGATTTTTAATGTCATTCTCTTTGCAGTTCAATATCGCCAACCCCACTACGGGATGCCAAAAGAAGCTCGAAATCGACGATGACCAGAAGCTGTAAGTTCTTTTGCTTTTGTCAACTTTTGTTTAGAATGCGTTGAATCTTTAGCGCCCTGTTTATAGAATAGAGAGCTTAGCTGTTGTCAAATAGCAGGGAGTTTGTTGGGCAGAGATATTTATCTTTTTAATGTTTAGCTAGACCTAATGTAAACAGGATCTAAATGATTGTTTGTTTAATGCATTGACAATTTGGATATGTTAGTAGTTAAAGGTGCAATTAACTGTTTGCAACTAAAGCCTATGTTGATTGATGAAATAAACTGGAATGATTTCAGGAACTGGTCTCCCTTGGAAGTTAAATGCGTCATTGTGTTTTTATGTTATAATGTCGGTTGGTTTGAACTTTGAAATAAAAGGTGCTTAAGCTTTGTATGCTTGTTTTGGAGATATATTTAATTATTATCCTTTTGGAATATCTGTTTTAGCCTGGTGCTCTGCTTGGCCATGTGTTAAATTTGTAACTTCTTTCAATTTGATTATTATCCTTTTGGAATATCTGTTTTAGCCTGGTTCTCTGCTTGGCCATGTGTTAAATTTGTAACTTCTTTCTTTACTTATTATTACTTGCTCTTAGTGATAATATGCTGGCGTTTCTCAGTCTAAATGGTCCTTACCTGTTATCCATTTGATTCTGTAGGCGGGCATTTTTTGATAAGAGGATCTCACAGGAGGTCAGCGGAGATGCACTTGGAGAGGTATATATATGGACTGGCATTTGGCATATGTTGATGGTTTATGCCTGTCCTGTATCTATTCATTGTTTTCATCTTATTCTTTTTTTAGGAGTTCAAAGGTTATGTCTTCAAAATCATGGGAGGGTGCGACAAGCAGGGATTTCCCATGAAGCAGGGAGTGTTGACTCCTGGTCGTGTCCGCCTCTTGCTTCATAGAGGTAGCTTGATACCTATCTTGTGCTTTTCTAAGACTCTTTTGTTGCTCCGCTTGAAGGTAACCGGCTACACAATTTTGTTTGCACAGGAACCCCATGTTTCCGTGGATATGGAAGGCGCAATGGAGAGCGGAGGAGGAAGTCTGTACGTGGATGCATTGTTAGCCAGGACCTTTCTGTTTTGAACTTGGTAATTGTGAAGAAGGGTGAGAATGATCTGCCAGGACTCACTGACACTGAGAAGCCAAGAATGAGAGGACCTAAGAGGGCATCAAAGATCCGCAAGCTCTTTAATCTCTCGAAGGAGGATGATGTTAGGAAGTATGTGAACACCTACCGCAGAACGTTCACCACAAAATCTGGTTAGCACCATAATTTCTTTGCCAATGGCATGATAATTCGTGAATACCTTTTTGTTTGGTTTGTTGTTCTCAGGTTACAAGGTAGGGTGCTGTTATTGATATTTCTTTGTGGTGCAGGGAAGAAGGTTAGTAAAGCCCCTAAAATTCAGAGGTTGGTTACTCCACTGACTTTGCAGAGGAAGCGAGCAAGAATTGCTGACAAAAAGAAAAGAATTGCCAAGGCAAAGGCTGATGCTGCTGAGTACCAGAAGCTCCTTGCAACAAGGTTGAAGGAGCAGAGAGATCGGAGAAGTGAGAGCTTAGCCAAGAAAAGGTCCAGGCTCTCTGCAGCTTCTAAGCCATCAGTTGCAGCTTAGATCCATCTTGGCTCTAATATTTGATTTTTGGTAGCAAACATGAAATGTCACCGAGTTTTTTTTTTTATTTCACTTTCTTGAGATTTTACATTCGATGCTTGACGCTTCTTAGTTCATTGGATTATTCAATATTATTATGGAGTTTTTTCTTCTGTTGGAATTCTTATTATTATTTTTTTAAATTTTGCGTCAATGAGGATTTCTTTCAAAATTTCAAGCTGCTTGTTAAAAACTTTGAATCGATGATTATTGTATGCCTTTTGCTCTGCTGGGTACTGAATACTAACTTGGGACATATAAAGGCCGACTAGATTGTAGAATTGGAGTCTAACTTAGATTATAATGGGAGAACAGAGAATCCTACGGAACCAGGGTGTAGCGAATAAACAGGTCTAGAGTAGTGTTAAATGCTTTTTTTAATTATCTTCTCTTCCACTTCACTTTCTTCAATTTGCACGCCGTGGGTCCATTTATTTTAGTTCACTTGTACATGTGAGGTGTATAGCAACTTTCATAAGGTCTATGATGGCTAAGCTGTTCTTTATTGTGTGTTAGAGATTATGCCTTGTCCTTGTACGAACCAAGCACTTGATTTGTGTTAAGATCTTGCTACAGCTTCTAACAATCGTATCCGCAATTAGGAGTCAGGTGTACATGGAATGCGATCTTCTATATTCTACACCTGTTAAAAAGTTTGTTGATGTCTCCATTCTTCTTAATTTATTTAAAGCTTGTTTATTGACATCGATCATCAATTGTAAGCTACATTTAGAGTTGCTTTTTGGGCAGATATTATGGCTATTAATGTATTCAACCTATATTAATCTGGCGATAACGTGTTCGTTCATTTAGAATGTCGCTGATTTGTCAAAATAATTTAGAAAAATAAATTCAAGTTTAGACAAATAAAAAGATTTCCCACTGAGAAAATGATACTCAAAAGATCTTCAAACAGCAGAAAAAAAAGATTTTAAAAAAAGATATTTATTTCGCATTTTATGTCAACATTTAAATGTCAAAATAATTTAGAAAAAAGAAAATCTAACCATTGCACTGTTCAACTTATTATCCGTTTAATTTCAAAAAAGGCCAAAAACAAAAAATAGTACAGTGAACCTTGAACCAATAATTGGACAGTTTGTCAAGTTAGTACCCAATTGTTGTTTACTGATGCCAATGGATGGCAAAGAATGGTACACACCCCGTAATTCACCCAAGTAATACAAAAGCTTATTTTACAGCCCACGGCTTAATGTCCTGTTAGACACGAATTAGAGGAACAGCAACCTAGCTAGCGAAGCCCTTGTAGTTATTTAGCTCTCCCCATACAGTTAGCTCAACCTCTTCCCATGACTCCGTCGTTCTGAGTTCTCTCCAAATACTGAAAATAGCCCCCAGTATATTCTCTTCATGCAATATGCAGTAACACCTGAAAACGTGCAACCATCCAAATGCTTTACATCGCTTTAAAAGTCAATGCAACATTTTGCAAAACAAGCCACTGACCAATGCATTAAAACATCAGATTAGATCATGCAAAACAGATCACAATATCCGTGGATTTACATTCAAGGATAAATAGGAAATCATCATATTAACGTGTAGCAGAATAAATTCGGGCGCTAAATACACAAGATATGAGGATGCAGGATATCTAAGTCTAGTCACATGGGACAGGTATCTCTTTCCTCAATTCATTGTGCTTCTCTTTTTCAAACTAACATTGCACTTTAAGACATATATGATTTGGCTTCCAGATATCCCTAAACAACAATTCACATAGTTTCTGAAGCAAACCATTTCTCAAGTAAATGATACATGCCATAAATGTTAGCACAAATATCTCGAACAAAAAAAAATTCTAATAATCAACAAATGAAGCTAATTATTTGATAACAAGACTGAAATTCAAGCACGCAAAAAACTTTAAAAAAAAAAAAAAAAAACCAAAACAAAACACTTCACATTATCTGCTTACATGGCATGGTAGGAGAGTCGTCCTAACTTGTCATGGCCTAGTACTGAATCATGCTTTGTTGACAGCAGAGGTAGTTTGTAACTTTCTAAAAAGCGCTTAAGGAGACTCTGATCACCTCTAAATACATCCAGGTATATAGGTATAAGATCATAAATGCGGTCACCTGTAGACGAAATGAAGCTTCAATCTCATATGTCATATTCCAGAACGTGAAAATGCATTATGGCAATGTTCTGGTTCTTTTAATTAGCTGAACTGAGCTACTTTGAATTACAGGACATTAATAGATTTTATGCGAAAACATTCACAACTTTATTGTTTGGAGTTCAAGCCCTAAAAGTTCAATTGTGTGTGAGATTCTTATGGAAAAGTAGAGAATGGTAATGCGGAAGACTTCAAAGATTGTTATAATGCAGAAGAAAAATACACCGCACGAAATTTTCACAGAAATTTTATCAATATATGATTAGCATTGACATAAGCGGATTCTAACACACTTGAAGAAATTGTTATATTACTGCAGATGGAATTTTTGGATGGAATAGAGACCAAATAAATGAAGTACTTGCCTATGGAAAGATCACTAAAATCAAGAATGTAGCTGGGATGCCATGTTAAATCTTCTTCACCATGTTTGTAGCCATTGGAGCTTCTGTCCAACAGACATGCACTTGGATCATCTCCAGTCAAGCAAGGGTTAAAACTATTTGGTTCCATGTGAATGTTATCATCCATGATATCCGAATGTATCCATGAGCAGATTTTACAGAATTTTTCTGAGCCATTTTCATGCTAAAAACAAGGAGAAGCACATGAGAAATCTTAAATAGCATATTAAGCTTAGTAGCAGTAACATGGGAAATAGATTGTGGAACATGAAGAATACCTGGTATGAATACAACAACTCTGAAAGATCATCCGGGATATATTCATGAACTTTCTCTATTAGTTTTCCTGGTATTGGTTCTCCCCTACAAATTTCAATGAACAATTCGAGAAGTTTTGCACTAGCATTTAAAAGTTTAATGAATTTATTTTCTTTCAGGTATTAATGTATACATACCAATTTTTCAAGCGGCTAGTGACACTTTTCTTCATCCTTGATAGAGTTTCGGTGAAGATTACCCATTCCACAGGAATGCCAGATTTAGCAGGAAGCTTCTCCATAAAACCATTAGCACTGAGCAATTCCATCTTTTGCTCAATATCTGAGAAAGCTGACTTAACAAAAGGAGGAAAGGGTAACAGATGTAGGTTCCGCAATTGCTCTCCAAGAAAGGAAGCCAATCTTAGAGCATCTTCCCATGACAGTGCATCTCTTCTGGCAAAAGAACATAAATAAGTCAGTCCAACGATGCCACACAAATGCTACTTTAAGGCACAATTAACACTTCATTTGCATGGAGGTATAAGAAGGGATGAGAAATGAAAAGGGAAACATTGTAAGTGTTATTCTACATCTTTAATGTTCAATAGGGAAGGGAAGGAAAGTAGGAGGATTACTTATCTTTTCATTTGCTTTCCCTTCTGAATTGGCAAAAAAAAAGTTATCCCTCAGTATTTAAAAAGAAAAAAAGAAAAATTGAAAAGAAAACCTTCCCGAACCTTTCAAACATCCAAGAACAGAAAATTGTTTCATTTTCTTTTCTTTTCCTATCCTATGACTATTCCTTAAGGGACTCAAGCTCAAAAACATGGTATAAATATCTGCAAGTTGTGCAATATTTAGACAAGAAAAGACCACCAGGGTTATAACAACTTACAATTCTGCAAATATCTTTCCTTTGCACCGCTTTGTAATGATAAATGGCCATATCTGTGTGCATCCTGCTGAAGTCTGATCATTTACCGACATCCCAGCTTTTCTGTATTCATATTCATTTACTGACATCCCAGCTTTTCTGTATTCATATTGTTTTTTGGCCCACAAGCCAAAAGGAAAATCAACCTCTTGACAATTCTCTGGAATAAGATTGCACCCACTAATCACATTAGGTGTTCCTTTACCACCCCATGGCACAATGTTCAGAGTTCCATTTTCAAGATAAAGAATCCCGCTAGCCAAAATTTCAGGAACATGATTTTTCAGAGGGAAGTTTAATTTATGAAGGACAGCATAAAACTCAAGCTGCGAATAACAAAGAAAGGATTAGAATATTCTGCAAGGTGCCTGACCATGTAAGACAGATATAAAAATTGTACCTCAGTGCCTAAGCAATACATTGAAGCCTCCACCCCTCCTTCAACAAAGATTTTTACTGCATGATCAGCCAAGAGATAAACCTGCAACGAAACAGGATAGTTAACAACAGCTCAAAGAGCAAAAAGATTTCCAATTCACGGAATTAAATATTCTGTTAACAAGAACAAATGTCTAAATATCTGAACTTGGGGTAAATTTGAGTTAATATCTACATCATCAATAAAAGATCTCAGAAAACTATAGCCATCAAATAAGGATACATCAGTAGCTTTATCTCCTCATGCCCTTGCCTCATAACAATAAATCAAATTACTCACTGCAGAATAGCTAGGTTCTTTCAGGATTAAAATTGTGAGATCTCATAGCTTTAGTCAACAGCAACCTCAGTTGAAAAATGACTCATCAACCAAATCGATTATTTCTCCAGGAATACAACAACAAATTAGTTTCATTTCTTTTATCTGAAAATGAAATACAGTGTGTGTGCATGTCTCCTTGTCCTGATCCGCCCTTTAAATCGTACATTGATTTTGATCGGTAACTAAGGTGATCAAAAGATCCGATTAATACTATAATTTTATCTTCATAAAATCACTTCATCTAGAAAAGATTCCATTAAGGTGCCTCATTCATGTCCCACATTATTAAGCAACAGCAATATGGAAGGCCCAATGATCTGAAGCGGCACTTTCTTTTAACATTTAAAGAAATGACAATATATTTGACTTCAACATGGAAACTTCAAAGCAACTAAACAAAAATAACGAACAACCATAATAATAGTAAAACAACATACTAGCCATAATTAGAAAATAACTGTATTATAAATCTTTACTATATTTCAAAAATGACACAAACACTCACTGGGTTGCTTCCTGTACCAACAGGAAGCTTTTCATCTTCTTTGGGAAGAGGCAAATTGTGGAATGAACAAACTTCTGTCAGGCAATTCAACCATTTGTCTGCATTCAGAGCCAAGCATGCTCCCTGTGAATAAATTAGAGTAGAGTTAGAGCAAGTACCATGAAGCCTCTTTATTTAGAAGTGTTTTTCTCTTCCACTATTAGTTGAGAAATATTAGAGGCAATATTAGCTCTCTAATTTTACAGATAGAACTACACATTTCACATACATAAAGAAAAAGGCCAACAAGAGATACTAGTACCTTCCATATAAGCTCTCTCATTTCTGGTTTTCTGACCCAAAGCTTAGATAGCCATTCCCTCATTTCTCTTGGTCCAATGGAGTTGCCCGGGCTCCACGGTGAATTGTAGTGGTCTCTATCCTTATCCAAGAACATGCCTAAAAATTTTATGCCATAAGAAAAATCTCTTTTCCGCAACTCAGAATTTTTGGAATCTCCATTAGCAGTTGCTTTATATCCTTGATCTTCCTGGAGTTTTTGAATTCTGACCCTCTTTTCTTTCCTTGTATTGTCTGGGTAACTTAAATCATCTAAATCATGACCTGCAGTTTCTTCAATATGGTCTACAGCTTTTCCATCAAAAGCCAAGAATCCAGCACGGCAAACTCCTTTATGAAGATAACCAGGAGCCATATCCAAACATACATATTCAAAGTTTTTGGAATTTACAAAATTTTGTGTGACAGCAACAGTTGTTTCAAGATTCAGGACACAGTGCCACCATCCACTCGGAACAAATATCGTCTCCCCAGGTAGTTGGGTACACTCTATTGGCTTGTCTTCATCAGCAAGAAGTGGATAAAAATCTAGCCACCACTGTACAAAAAGAAAAAGGAATTAAACAGTCAGGGCTGTTGGTGATCGAGAGCACTTCAATAAGGGTAAGAAGGATTATATCTGTGTTGTCTTCAACAAGTACCTGGAGAGATGATGGAGTATCAATATTTACATCACCATCTTCTTCATTTACATGTACTGTGACACCTATAGGTACTCTACCAGGAGGATACAACGCCCACCTATTCAAATGAATTTTTAAATATAGCATCAGCTACTAAACAGATATGACACATTATAAACAAGTGATTATGGTGTTAAGTGAATGAGTCTGAACCCAAGACTGAGCCCTAAAATGGAAGTCTTGTGGTGCTTTCCAGCGCACATATGACTTAATGAGATTTCAGTAAACTGATTTGGATGATAATCCATGAACATAAATACTTAGGTGAGGCTGAAATAACAGGCAACTAAAGAAGATGGCTTGCTCAAGTCCAAAGTTGTAAAAAGAACAATAATATTAGTATAATAAAAGTTCGAACTCAAAATCTGCTTTCATGGAATTGGTGGAGCTAATAATGCTACTGTATCAGAAAGACAAGCTATCTCTTCAAACCCAGATCCCAGTCCTAGGGCAGGCAACTTTTGCAGAAAAATAATGTCACTCAGATCTAACTTATGACTGAAAACAAACAAGGCTGGGTGGTTTATCAACACAGTCACAGGATTGTGGCTAAACAGTCTGCCTGAAGCACTGTCTAAATCAGCAGTCGAAAGTCCAAACTGCTCAATCAAAGTGCTTGTAGCACATGGTTTGGTTGAGGAAGGAAACAATAGGAAGTTATTAAGAAAACATTCTCTCTTTGCAAGCTTCCTGCGCACTGACTTTGCAAGTGTAGCTCATTAAGTGACAAGTCGCCAAAAGCCCTGACTGTTTATTGACAACTATAACATACAGACCCAAGATCAATCAGGATCAATCCACCTGATACGTTGTCTTACTTTCAGCTATATCACTATTTGGCTTTTGAGGGCACTATAAAAATCATTAACTTTTCTTTGGCACAACAAAAACGAAAGTTATACAAGGCAAATATAATACAAATCGAATATATGGCTACAGCAATAAATATAGGATAAAGAAAACTTGGAGTCATCTCGAGAAATGCCTGATAATTCTTTTGAAGTTTTTTCCAGGCACCTAAGGAACTGTTATAGCCAACAATTCAAGCACCAGCAGTGTTTGAACAATGGACACAAATGAAAAAGTTACCCATTACGCACAGACTTAATCATTAACAGTACTGCATCAAGCAGGAAAGTTCAGTGTGCATAACATGCTATTTTCAACAACTTGAGCCTGAGATATACCTTTTACGGCCACATAGAAGAGTGTTCCAGGCACTGGTGAGTGCTGGATCAACATGCCAAGATGCACCAGACCTCTCTGGCCCAATAATAAGCCACCTAAAGGGTGGTCGCTGCTCTCTATCTAGGACCTCAAAATAGTCTTCTTGAAACAGATGAGGCACACTATAATCTTGCAATAAGCTTGGTGCAGTTTCTCCGAACTGCATGAAGAGATAGTTGAGCATAAAGATATGACAGATTATAACACATACACACAGAGTCAAAGCTGTACCTTATCATCAAAAATATATAGAGGATCTTCATCGTGCTGAACTTTCATGTATGAAACATAGTCTTTGAATTTCATTGTGACTTTCCGAGAGCTCCTCTGAGAAATTCTAAAAGCAGTATCTCCATATTTTGTTGACAATTGGTCAACTGTCCACGTATTTCTTGCTGGCCAATCATCAGCCAATCCAGCAAGCAAAACCTGACAAGTAGTTTGCAGAAGCCCCACATGCAGCATTTAGAGGAGGAAAACTAGTACAATAGCATAACCAGTTTACAGATACAATCCACAAACATATGACGTGATGAAAGAAAGTCTGTTGCAGACATAATAGTAGCATGGCGAGTCTTTTTATAGAAGAGAAAGAAGAAAAACAAAAAGAAGAAAGGAGAGCTGATTTGACAAGACTCATGCATTTCATCTCATCTCACATTTTCATATTAAGAAATTTCACACTGTTTTCTTCATTTGAAATACAAAGTATTTTAGAAAGTTTATTTTAGTTTATAAAATTTTTTTTTTAAAAAAAAAGGAAGAAGAAGAAAGTCTACTTTAAACAGCGCAAAAAATCATTTACTTGAGCAGAGACACATAGGTCAAACATAAAAGAATTCAAATACACATATAGATGTAGCAACACTATAAAGGGTTATGTATATGGTAACATTTACAGAACGGGGACACAGAAAAGGAATGAAAAGAAAAATGAAGACAGAGGATTAAACAATAGAATTCCCTCATGCGTAGAAAAAAAAATTGTTTTCCAAATTCCAAATAATATATAGATTATAAAACTGAAGATTGTCCCCATACTGGTTTCCTGCCATCAAATTGATGGAAAAATTCTTCCCAAGAGAGGCCTCTCCTTCTTTCCACTGTTCCAGCATCAAACGAAAACCCATATAATGTGGTATTGCTCCTGTATAATCTTCTATACAAGAATAAAGAGTTGAAACCTGCACAAATATACAGATACGCATGTCCTTAATAATAAGAAACTATAAACCACTCAAAAAACTGTATCACAAGATTCTTACCATCAAAATGAAGTGGTTTTTTTGGACGTGCTTCATATTTGTCAGGCACATTTTCTCTGCATATACAAAAATAAAAATAAAAAGAAAGAAAAAGAACCTCTATACTACATGCAACAGGAAGTGATAAAGTAAGAAAATTATCCAGTATGCTAAATTCTTACACAGAAAGATCGGTAAAAACACCACTCAAGAGGGAGAAAAAAGTTTAAACAGAAAATGATTTCAACCAGAAAATTAAAACTATAATCTGAGACATACAAATGTAACGTAGTTTTCTTCCAGCAGCCTGCATACTGAAGCGGACCATTCACCCGATTAAGGCAAAAACTCATCCAGAGAGGTTCTTCATTGCATAAAATATACATCACACTGTGGAGAGAAAAACGGAAATGAGAAATGAACAAAACAGCAAACAAACACAGGCCGAGCAGAAAGGAGAAACGAAACAGAAAGACAATTCAACTACTATTAATTGGAAAACTACATACAAATTAGCCAGTCACTTTATTGCACTGGCGACTTTGATAAACAAATTAGGAACATAAAATCTAATGCAACGGGTAGTCCCCCTTAGAAATGTCTAAAATGCAAAATCAATTCCCTTAGAAATGCCTAAAGAGCAAAATCAATCAAGCTTAATTCTAGGAAGTAATAAAGAGCCAAATCAATATATATCCAAAAACAGAACTATAAATGAAATTAAAGAACGGAGGGAAGAGAAAGCGGATAATACCTGCTGACGCAGGAGAGGCGAGCGGCATCTCGAGGAGTAAGATACTCCAAAATAGCGCAGATGAGCTCATCGGGGAGGACTTTGAGGTTGCCAAGAGCCTCTGGTCTGCGATCTCTAATTTCGAAAGGTTGGAGCTGAGAATTTTCCATTGATGAAACAGAAGAAATTGCCTAAATTACAAGAAAAGTTAATATGTTAGCGCGTATGGATTCTTTATAAATGTTTGCATTTAGCTCTGGCGGAGATAAAACGCGGCCATTTTACCGTTTGGAAAAAGCGCGCCCCCGCAATCCAAAAATCGGGTACCGCGTTACTTGTACACGGGTTATAACGAGTGCGGGCGCAAGATTTACGCCACATGGGCCGCTTTTTGTTTTTTTCCTAAATATTGAGGAAGAATCCAAAGTATTTTTTTTTGTTGTTAGATAGAGATATAGTGTGTAGTTAGAAATTAGCACAGTAAATGCCACAATGAGGAATTGAAATCGAGTTCTTATACATTTTTACACACCAGAGGTGACTATAAAGTTAAATCTTGATGTTTAACCTAAAGTATTTAATTGATGCGAATAATCTTGGCAAATACTTGGAGCTTTCTTTCGCACACACAAATATCCAATGTAAAATATAAATGTAATATTCAATTTTCTAAAATTCAATCTTACGGTATTAATTTTGCTATCGAATTAAGCTAGGTATTGCTTTTTTTATTAGATTAGAAATTTAGATTATTATATTTATATGTAATTTCTATTTTGGTGCAGTTTTGCATAATGATGTGGGAGATTTTGCACTTGATTTTTCAAGTCATATTGCTAGTGTTTTGGACTCCTGCTACTGAAGTTCTCTCTCTCCGAAAGGTTTTGTCCCAATTGAAAGTACATCAATTTGATAAGATAAAAGTTGGTTGGATTGTTTTATAGTTTTTAATGGTTGAATTATCAACTTTCAAATATGTCTAAACTTGGATATTGCTTAAAAATTGCATTGAATTAAAAGAAACAATTTTGGCTTTTGTCCTTTTATTGGATACCTAGAGATGCTAATAAAGCGGCCCATTTCTTAGTTCAGATAGATTTATTATATGAATTAAAAGAAACAATTTTGGTTTCAAGAAAAAATGTAATTCCTATTTTGCTCTCAAATTATCAATCAGTTGATGTCGGATACCCTCGATCACAAAAGTCTCTGACATTGAATTGGTTTTCACATAAGAGAAGTGAAGGTTTTAGATGGCCATTAAATATTTCAGATTCACTAATTTATGGATTTTATAATTTTAGCAATAAAATAAATATTTCAGAGATTTTTGCCAATGTGGAATGTAATTTTTTTAATTTTATTATAATCAAACGATAGTTGGAATTTTTTTAAAAAGATGCGTCTATTCGCATTTGCCATCCATATTGTATGACAAACTTTTCAACTTGACAAATTTTATATAAAGAAAAGAAGTTCTAAGCAAGCCTAAATACTGGATTAGCGTAATGCAATTAATTGATTATAGCATGCAGCTTGACATCTTCTTTTCTCGTTATTCAGATTAAATACTTAACCAGAGATTTTATACAAATAATCCACCTAACTTAACAACTTATCTTAGCCATCAACTTTTGCATTTTATTTTTTGTTTGTTCGAAGTCTCAAACATCACCGTCTTTCAGTATACACATACAACCCAACATAATACTGGCTCTGATAATTTACTCGAAAGAACAAACATGTATTGGTGAGCCGGAAAAGCTAGTTGTTTACAGGCCCATGGAAGTGACAGTGGGCTGAGACTTGATCCTCCTCTTTCTAAGGCGCTCTGCGATGATGAACGCAAGCTCTAGAGATTGTGAAGCATTGAGTCTAGGGTCACAGTGTGTGTGGTAGCGTGAACCCAAGTCATCGAAGGTCACTGTCCGTGATCCCCCAATGCATTCTGTCACATTCTGCCCAGTCATCTCTAGATGAACTCCCCCTGGGTGGCTTCCTTCTTGTTCGTGCACATCGAAAAATGCTCTCACCTCAGCCTGCTCGAAGGAAAAAGGAAAATCACAATTAGTTTATCTAGAAAGATGACGATATCACAGCTATACGAAAAAAATAATAATAATAAAAATAAAAATAAATTTTATAGGGTAATGTCAAAGAAGTTTATTCACAATGATTTTCTCTTAGGTAAAAAGAAATACCAACAACAGCCTCACCATATTGGAAAGCAAAATTTTAGTATTTTATACAGCAAAATGGATTTCGTCAACTTGCAGACAATAATATTTTACCACCAACCCAGTTAATGCACAACTAGGTTATTCATTGATTACTTTCTTAAGGAATCTCCTTTGGCTATTTCCACCTACCACACCTTGCTTCTATCACTTGTACATTTGTCTATTTCTAGATAATCAAGCCGTCTATTTTCAGACCCACAGCATGGCCCACCATGTTGGGCTGGGGCAACTGGCAACTTGTTAAACAGCCATAGACAGCACATATTGTATTACTATAAATACCATCATATACAAGTAGACACCATATTATTTGAAAGCACTGATTTGTAATTGCCATTATACTAGGGTAATATACCATATTATGCCAGAAAAAAATACTCATTTTTGGGTTCTTGATAAAGTTTATGCCAAATTATTGATGTATGACACAACATCACAAAGAAAAATAGTTTATCAATTAAAACTGTCATTTATTTATTTACGGGGTAAGTGAATCTAATATTAACTTTTTCCTCATTATTACTCCATTTCATTTTCATTTTTCGCCATAAGTTGCGAAGACTTGCTACCAGCTCCCATATAAAATGAATCTACAAAGTAATATTATGCCTTTAAAGAAAGTAAAGATATAACTACTGTACCCGGATGGCATCAAATGGGCGCGTTTTTAGACCACATGGAGCCTTTATGGTGTTTCCATGCATAGGATCACTGACCCATGTGACAATGTGCCCAGCCCTGCGGACTGCCCTAATTAGATGCGGCAGTTTCACTCTCATGTTCTCGGCTCCCATCCTGGTGATAATTGTTATTCTCCCTGGTTTATTCTGAGGATTTAGGATCTCAATGAGCTTAACTAGCTCTTTAGGATCCATCTTATCACTCACCTGAAGCAAAGAAAAATAACATAAGAACGCCATGAGCACCAAATAGAAATATCAATCACAACTGAATCAAATTTAAAAGTTATTACTAAAACTGCAGTAAACCATTCAAATTCAGTTGATTGCCATAGCAAGATATCCATATGCAAAATCATAACAGAGACCATGTTTGGCCAGCATAACTAACATGCCGGATATCAATTTATGGAAGCTGAATGCAGTAACTCTTTTTGTGGTCTACATTGCCGTTGATTACTAGGTTCTCATTTGGGTAAACAAGGTAGACAAGATAAGAATAAGGGCTTATTCATTTGTTCTGCCAAATCTTTTATAGCAGGAAAATAGCAAAGTACTAAGAAAATATGAATGGATAAATTGTAGAATTCAATATAACCTTAATGCCAAGGGGATTTGCAACTCCACTTAAAAACTCAACATGAGCACCATCTAACTGTCTCGTGCGTTCTCCGACCCATAGAAAATGGGCAGAGCAGTCATAGTAAAGGCCAGAAGTTGAATCCAGACGTGTAAGTGATTGCTCATATGGCAAAAGCAAGCACTCATGGGATGTCCAGAACTCAGTTGTTTGCATAATTGGATGGTCGACAGTAAGACCAGCTGCAGCCATGAATCCAAGCGCCTCATCTACCCGGTGTGCAAGTTCACGGTACCTACCATGCAAAGAAAAGAAATAAAGTACAACTTAAATTAATCTCACAAAGGACCAAAACCAAACAATCATAGAAAACGTAGCAACCTGTTAACTTGAAACCTATTCAAGATAATTGGTCATAAGGCGCAACTAAAGCATTATCTGGATTAGAAGAAAGTACCATCCCCCCATTTCAGGTTTGACGTACTTATTTACTGACTTCAGCATAACTGCTGAACTCCCTACCATGACCCAAAAATCACTAACTTTATTATAGAGGGTCATTATAGCTAAACTTTTGAGGAATTTCAATTAACATACAAGTGAACACATTGAATTTCAATTAACATGTTGAAATTCAGTAACAAAATCTGTGGTCGCGGGCAAAATCTTAATGAAATAGAATGAGGATATGATGAATCTACACATGCACCTGAATTGTAAAAATCAGAGGATATTGACAAAAATTAGAAAGTAATTGATTAGATTCCACAAATGAAAATATTAGAAAGGGCCATCAAAGCAAAATGAAATTATGGAACACGACAGGCATCTATGTCGGCCAAAGGTAAAACCCCACACTAGAATTGCCAGTAATAACAACCAGTAATACATATGCATGCAAATTCCACTAATCTCATACTACACCAAAAAGCAACGAACATAAACAGCTAAAAATCAACAGAACTTCCAAAGTAACTCCTCACTTGTCTCAACCCTTGAACTTGTATAAATATCCAATCTACCCACCGCCTAAGGAAACAGATATAAAAAAAAAAGTGAATGAAAGCTGCCAAATTTGAATTGCGTCAATACCTGTCTCCCTGCTCACTATGCTCTGTGAAATCCAGATTCCACTGGGTAACCCTCTGCATAGCAGCATATCCACCGGTAGCAAACGCCCTAAGAAGATTTAAAGTCGCTGCCGATTGACAGTAAGCCCTGATCATCCTCTCTGGGTCAGGAATTCTTGACTTCTCATCAAAAGCATCGCCATTTACGTTGTCCCCTCTGTAACTGGGCAACTTAACTCCATTCTTTTCCTCAAAAGGATCTGATCTTGGCTTCGCAAACTGACCAGCCATCCTTCCCACCTATAAAAACAAAAAACAACCAAATAATTACCCGAATCTTAAATTCATAAGCCAATTTATCAACTAGAAAAAGGCGAAAGAATGGATAAAAAAAGTAGTTTTCTTTTTCCTGCTGAGTAGTTTCTATCCATTTCAACTGAAAACAGAGGCCAGGGAGCTAACGGAAAATAATATTAGCAAAAGAGGCTACACCTTGATAACAGGCATTTGGCCGCCAAACATCAAAACAACACCCATTTGAAGGAGAATCCTAAAAGTGTCACGAATGTTATTAGCGTTAAACTCCTTGAAACTCTCAGCACAATCTCCTCCTTGCAACAGAAAAGCATTGCCCATTGCAGCCTCAGCCAGCCTTTCCTCTAAACTCCTCGCCTCACCTGCGAACACAATCGGAGGAAAATCATCGAGCGTCCTGAGAACCGATTCAAGCTCCTCCTTATCTGGGTATTCCGGTAGCTGCAAAGCCTTCTTCGATTTCCAGCTGTCCACGCTCCATTTCCCAGGAACCACATTGGTTGTCGCCGCCGCTGCAGCTGTGGACGGTGCAGTTGTAGCAGCAGCAGCTGGTGATGCAGATGTTTTGGTCCCCTGTTGTTTCCCAGGTTTATCACAGACAATGGGGTTTTTGGAAGGTTCGGCGGTGTTGACGGCGGCGATATGTAGGACGGATTTAGAGGGAGTCTTGTTAGGTAAAAAGGAAGGTTGGTGGGGTTTGTTGAAGGGAGAAAAAGATTTGGGTGAAACAATGGAGGTGCTAGTGAGAGACATATTGGAATTTTCTTAATGATTGTTGTGATAAAAACACAGGGATTCAAGATTTTAGAGCAGTCCCTGAAGAAACATAATGAGAGATGAAGAGGGTTTTATAAGGCAGGAGAATTGAGGTTTTTTATTTTTTATTTTGGGTGGGGGAGAGAGATGGGCCAGGGTGGCGGTGTCTGGTAGAGAGCCGTGGTGGTAGTTGAGGAAAAGGGTATTTTCGGAAATTGGGTTTTCTTATTTCCAGTTGTCTTTTTGGGAGAAAAAAAAAAGAAAAAGTCAATTCATAATTAATTTAATTTTGATTTAATACATATATACAGCCGTATATAAATAATTCACTTAACATGCTAAATTTTGAGTTAATTTTATCGATAGTCATTAAAATTTTATAAATGTAATGATGTGGTCACTTAACTTTAATTTGTAACGAAAAAATCATGTAAATATTATTTTGCAATATAAAAATTATTTTGAACGAAATTATAAAAATCAGATAATTATAATACACGCGTAAAATAAGAATGCGTCAACAAAAATTAATACATCAGTATCTTAGTCACTGTCATCTAATATAACTTAAAAAAATTAAAATCATAATTTTTTTAACTCTTTCCGATGCCCTCCCTCTCCTCTCCCCATTCTCTCTCCTCGCCCCCAACTCAAAACCTGCAATCAGTAATTTCCATCCAAATTTTCATTCAATTATAACAAAAAAAAAAGAACTAAGGCAGAGAACGCGCACCTGCTGCCCACCATCCTAGCCACCCACCAGCAGCCACGATCTAGATGATTAAAAAATATCCAACTTTAACAACCAAATCAAGTATGGAAAGTTAAGCCACGAGAAATTCAAAATTCCAAATCAAAATTCATATGCAAAAATAGAGAGGTAAAAAAAGATGGCAGCTCTTGTGCATGTGCATAAACCTGGTCAGTGGAGCTAGCTGAAGCATCAACCAAGAACTGAGATGCTAAAATGTGCAGTATGCAAAGGAAATGGAGTCTAAAGTCTAACTGGAGTGTAAGCAAATGAGCTCACCTGTGCCAAACTGAAAAGGAAAATTGATTATAATTGGATTTTATGGGCAAAAAGAAAAAAATAATAAAAATCAAATAATTACATCATCTGGATTCGGGTTTGGTATCCACCTCAAGATGTAGAAAATGAGCATTTAATAATTCAAACCATTACCAACGAAATCATCTTCCTCGCTGCTGCTGTACGATTCAACCACCTGACTGTCATTTTCCTCTTCATCTCCCTCGGTCACAATCTCAAGTATTCCACCACCTCCATCAAAGTTTGTGTAGAAGCTGAAGTAAAAGTGAATTTTTTTTTTATTTTTTAGGTTTTTACAATTTCTAGGGGTCAGGAGAGAATAGATCGAGATGGCGCCAGGAAAGAGAAGGGAAGAGGAGAAAAGAGGGGTCAGAATGAGTTGAAAAAAATTTATGATTGTGTATTAATTTTTTTTAAGTTATACCAGGTGACAGTGACTAAGATACGGATATGTCGATTTTTACTTACGTATTTTTATTTGACACGTATATTACACGTTCCGATTATCTAATTTTCATAATTCCGATCAAAATAATTTTTATATTATAAAATAATATCTACTTGATTTTTTCGTTACAAATTAAGTTAAATGACTATATCGTTATAATTGTAAAACTTTAATAACTACAAGTGAAATTAACCCTTAAATTTTTTCTTACGTTTTAAATTTATAAATTTGAATATCATTGTCCTACTTTTCTTATTATTTAATAAATAAATAAATATATGTTTTACACGTGCAATTATTCAGAAAAAAGATCAAACCAAATAATGTTCTCTCTATTAATGACTTCTAGAAAGTGATTTGCTTGATGTGGTTTGTTTGGCTTGGGATGGCACAAGTAGGGAGAGTGCCAGCGAGAAGATTAGACATTGTGCTGCAGCTCTGTAAAATTTGGGGGAGGTATTATGAAAGATTTTCAGTCAAGATTAAAGTTGTGTAAAGTGATTATGAATCGTTATCGCAATGGGTGGGATCGGTATTCAATTCAAAGATTCAATTTAGCTCGGAGATATTTCTTTGAAGTGTTGAACCAAAAAGAAACATTTTGAAGGCAACGAGCTAAACTTTTCTAGCTAAAGGGGATGTAAATTAGAAATATTTTCATGCTTATGCCAAGAAATGTAGGAGAAAGAACAACATTGAGAAGCTAAAGAATGAGGAGGGTAACTGGATCAATTGGGATACAGGTTTGGGAGATTATATTTCAAATTACTTTCATCAGCTTTTTACTTCACAATACACACAAGATGAAGAGATTATAGATTGTCTGTCTCCTATGATATCACATAAGCAAAATCAATGGCTTACTTCTCCTTTCACTCGAGATGACATTAAAGATGCTTTGTTTACTATACGCCCGGACAAGTCGTTTGGTATAGATGGATTTAATCCAGCTTTTTATTAGTATTGTTGGGATATTGTAGGCCACGATGTCTCCAAAGCTTGTATCAAAATCATCCAAGATGTTACACTGCCAACCAATCTAAACAATACAACGATTTTTCTTATCCCAAAGAAAAAGAGGGCTAAAGTCATTGTTGATTTAAGACCAATCTCTCTTTGCAATGTTTTGTATACAATTATGGCAAAAATGTTGGCCAACAGAATGAAATGTGTTTTGCCCTCAGTTATATCCGAGAATCAAAGTGCTTTTGTAGTAAGAAGACTCATTACGAATAATATTATGGTAGCTTACGAAATCCTACATGCTCTTCGAAGGAAACAATAAGGGAGGAATGGGTTTGCAGCTCTTAAGGTGGATATGAGTAAAACTTACGATCGTGTGGAATGGGTTTATTTGGCTAATGTCATGAGGAAATTGGGCTTTCAGGAAGGCTGGATAAGTCTTATTATGATGTGCATGTCATCTATTAGATTTTTTTTTTTATCACTCCTAGAAAGCATAAATCCTGTCCTATTGTGCCAAGCAGAGGGTTGAGACAAGGGTGTCCACTATCACCATATTTATTCATCTTATGTGCCCAAGGTTTAACTGCACTATTAAATAAAAAGGAAGCTCGGGGCTATGTTCATGGCATCTCAATTACTCGAGGTGCAGTATCAGTTTCTCATCTTCTATTTGCTGACAGCAGTTACTTCTTCTTCAAAGCGGAACAGGAGGAAGCTCATGCCATGCATAGAATTTTTAAAGTTTATGAGAATGCTTCGAGCCAGTGTATTAATTTTAACAAATCCTCCATAATGTTTGGCTCAAACACCATCCAAATTACAAGGGATCACGTAAAAAATATTTTAAATGTTCAGTTGGGCTTAGAGTAAGATTTATATTTGGGAATGCCTTTGTGTGTGGGGAAAAGTAAAAACAGAGTGTTTGGTTTTATCAAAGGCAAGGTTAGAAGAAAGCTTCAGGGTTGGAATAGAACTCTCCTCTTAAGTGCTAGTAAAGAGATCCTAATTAAAACAACAGCCTAATTGCTCCCTAACTATGCTATGAGTATCTTTTTATTGCCTATTACTCTTTGTTCTGATATAGAAAAATTGTTTAATGCTTTTTGGTGGGAATCCACAAGAGCAGGCAGTAAAGGTATCCATTGAAAGAGCTGAGAAAGACTCTGCAGGAGTAAATTTGATTGGGGTTTGGGTTTTAGAACACTCCATGAGTTTAATCTTGCAATGATAGGAACACAAGTTTAGAGATTTTTTTACCAATCCTAATTCCCTAGTTTCTCATCTTTTTAAGGCAAAATATTTCCTACCAGCTCTTTTATTAAAGCAGGCATTGGAAACAATCCAAGCTATGTCTATAGAAGCTTATAGGCTATCAGAGCCTTATGAAGAAGGGAAGCCACTGGAAAGTGGAAAGAGGTACAGATATAAAAGTATGGAACTCACCTTGGCTACCTGATGTAGATGACCCATTTATTTGTTTAAGCGGTGCAATTGTCTAAAATAGAGAGGATCTTTGGGTTACATACCTTATGGAAGATAATGGTGCTCGATGGAATCATGCTCTTCTACAATTGATGTTCAATAAGAGAGATCGGCTACTTATCCAAAAGATTCAGTTGAGTATGCACCGCCCTCTCGACTCCTAGTGGTGGTATGTAGACCCAAAAGGCTCCTACTCCATCAAAAGCACTTACCGTTTGCTTTGTAATAATTTAGGGGTGAATCAAGATCAAAAAGATTTTTGGAAGAAATTATAGAAGCTGACGGTTCCACCAAAGGTCATCAACATGATTTAGAGGGCATGTATAGATTGTTTTCTTACTAATACAATTCTCTACTCCAGAAAGGTGAATATTAATCCTCTTTGCAAGGTATATGGATTGGTTGATGAAAGTATAATGCATGCTTTTATTGACTATCCCTTTGCAAGGGATTGTTGGTCACGATTATCATGTGGAGGCTCTTTTGTGTATTTTATGGATTGGCTTGATTTTATTTCAAAAATTTACAAATTGATAAATGTTTAGAGATTGCGATGCTTTGCTTGAGTCTTTAGAAAAATCACAATGAGGTTGTTTGAAATGGGAGGAGAAATCGGGTTGATAAGGTTGTAATGAGGGCTGTTAGTTTGCTACAAAGTTTTAAAGATGCAAAATTGATTAATAATCAGTCAAGATTAGCTGGTTCCTAAGTATCCAATCTAAATACATCTGGTGGTAAAGGCTGGTCTAAACCTCCAGTTGGTTGGTTAAAATTAAATGTCGATGTAGCCTTGTTTCCAGCTCAAAATAAATATAGTTTTGGATTTATTCTCAAATTAAGATGATTTGGGATTGTTTAAAGCAGCTAGAAGTGGTCCTCTTTAAGAAGTTTCCTCCCTTTTGTTGGTTGAAGGTTTAGCAATTCGAGAAGTTTTAAGTTGGGTCAAAGCGAGGAATTTGAGTCAGGTTCTCATTGAATCTGATTCCTAAGTCATTGTTCAAGCTCTTATTTCTTGTTCTCATTTAGATTTCGATTTAGGGCTTGTAGTTGATGATCGTCTTAGCTTATGCTCATTTTTAACAAATGTTAAATTTATTTTTGTCAAAAAATCAGCGAATTCAGTAACTCACAGTCTAGTTAGAGTTCTGCTCTTTTCGTCTGGCTTTTATATTTGGATGGATTCACCTCCAAACTTTTTGTATTCAGCTATGGAGGCTGATTTCTTTCAATGCAAGTTCATCTTTTATTTAAAAAAAAGGGATAGGAATAAAAATAAATTTATTAATTTAGTGACCTAAATAAAAAAATAGAAAAAAGAAAACCGAATTTCTGTACCTTTAACCTGTTTTCATTCCCTAGCCAAGAATTTGAGAAGACCATTGATAACTAGAAAATGTGTGACCTTTAATAGAAAGATTTTTTCAAAGAGAGGGCTTAAAGCATCAAATCAACAAAATCCCATAAACCATAAGCCCACCACCGCCATCAACAACGATATAATTGCACAAATCCATCACCAAATCCTAGACCAAATCTTTCATTTTTTCGGTATTTAAGAACAAATTAGATTAGTTTATTGCAAGAAATTGAAAAGAAAACGTTCATTTTAGCCCTATAATTTGATCTTAGAGTGATTGCAAACTGATTTTTAAAGAAGCTTAGAGAAACCATAATAACTATTTCCTTTTTCTTCATAAAGTTCTTGATTTTCTCCGTCTGGAACATGTTTGTTTAAATGTGCACTCGGAAATTATTTTCCTCTTAAGACCTTTTACTAGGGGTGTGCATCGATCGGGTTCGGGTAAACCCGACCCTAATCCGATTAACTCAAAATTTAAAATTTACATATTTTTCTTACCCAATCATATCCTACATAAATATTGGGCCCATATCCGAACAACCCAATTTTTTTGGACCCCGACCCGATTAACCCGAAATTAATTTTTTTTAATTTACATATCTAAATTAAAATCCTAAATTAATATAAATAAATAATATTAAATACCATAAAAATATTTTAAAAATACAGTGTATTAGGTTTATCAAAAGTTAATTAAATTTTTTATAGATTCATATTTTATTAGCTTTTAACCAAAAATTAATACAGTGTATTATAGCTTTGCAAAAAAGAATATATTGTATTAGATTTCATTTTGAAGTGAATATAATGTATTAACTTTTAGGGAATAATGAATACATTATATTCAGTTTGAGCAAGATTGAATACAGTTTATTAGGTTTGTCAAAAGTAAAAAACAATGTAATTAAATAATGTATTAGGTTTGTCAAAAGTGAATACAATATTTCATGTTTGAGGAAAAATGAATACATCGTATTCAATATAAACAAAAGTTAAGAAACACAAGCAGGTAAGAAAAGAAGGTTCTCTTCAATCACATGGCATGCTATAATGGTAATATTTTCATTTAATTGTGAGGCAAACAACCTCAGCGTTGCCTTCAACCGCAGTAGTCACTGCTCTGGACCTTGAGATCTATTAGTTACCAGTTCAGACTCTGTACACTTAGCCATATTTCTTGCAGATCGCGTTGTGACCTTTCTAGCTTCACCACTATCCTTACCGATTTTTTTACTAGCAGCTTTCTTCTAAAATTCTCTAGATATCTCTCTTCCCTTGAAATTGCCTTCATGTTGAGGATCTTCATCACATCCCTCTTGACCTTGATCATTTTCAGTTTTACTCTCAGTCATAAAAGAGTTCTCGTCGTCAATCTTCGCCCGTGAACGAGTAATCCTTGAAACAGTTTTAGTGTTTTCCCTTCTTCTCTTCTCATCAACTCTATTAGGAGAATTGCTCTCTCCCAAACCTTTCACCGAAGATCTAGTCAAAGTTTTCCTCCTACTCCTCCTAGGTGACTTCCTATATACTGAAGTTTCATATTCATGGTTTTCAACATCAGGACTGAATCTTACTTTCTTTTTCTTTTTCGACTCATCGTCAGAATATTTTTCATCATTTTCTTCTTCCGGAATGGAATTGCCTTTTACTTGTGCACAATTTCAAATGCAATGCACACAAATTATTCATAGATCTAGTTGCCCCAAGCGAAAACAAACAGAAAAGAAGAAAGAAAATGAAACCATCAAATCTTTGTATTAATTTTAGATTTATTTTTTAATAAAATTCAAGAAAAAAAGGAAATATGATCAACCATGAAATTCACTGACATGCTTCTTCAAACATATGGGAAAAAATAAACGAAAAGAGAGAACAAACGAAATCAAAACTCAAAATTCGAACATTCTGAATCATTATAAACAATAAAACATTGAAAATAAAGAGAATATATATGAACCTTGAGAGCGGCAGTCAAGAGATCTGCCATTTGAAGATTGGTTTTATTGCAATTAAGAAACAAAAAAATTAAGCAGATTGGGAATTGGTGGAAGATGACATACTTCTTACTTCTTAGGCTTGTCGAAGGATAACTGGATGAAGGAGGTGACGAGGCGGCGGTAATCACCAACCGGCGACGAGGCGATGGAGGCGGCCAAAAAATCTTAGGGGCGGTGGAGATAATCGTGAATCACAGATTTTAGAAGAGGAAATGAAGAAGAAAAACTATGTTTTTTTATTTATATACTTAGTAAATCGGGTTAGTCGATCGGATCGATTTTAGAAGGTTTTTATCCGTTCCGACCCAAACATGAAAATTTCACAAACCTCCTACCCGAACCGACCCTACCAATCAGATTAACCTCACCCGAATATGTCGGTTCGGATTGGTCAGGTCGGTTTTTGCGCACCCCTACTAGTAGTCATGCTTTAATAATTTTATTATTCAGTTAATATTGTTTTTTAAAAATTACTAACTATAAATTTAAATATTCATTTTAATTAACCAATTCATTGGAGTAACCATATCTTTTGTTTTTAACCCATAAAATTTTAAATTACAAACACTAATAAAATTATACGAATATAATTTAAATTATACAAAGTATTATTTAAAATATGAAATAAAATAAATTCTAAATAATTATTCAAAGTAAAATACAAAATAATAGTGGTTAAGAATATATAACAAGTTATTATTTGTTTAGTTTCAAATAAAAAGTTATAATATACTATCTATTCATATACTAAATAAAAATATATTTATAAGTCCAACAAATCAATACATAAAAAATTATATTGTATTTAAATAATTTTTTTATAGTGGAATATAATCAAATGTATTTAATATTCATATACTACATAAATTTTGGTGAGAAATATATATGAGAAACTTTTTTAAATGTAAAAATAAGAAACGGAGAACTAAAGACACTTGGAGTTTGAAGAAGGAGACTTAGTCATGGTGAAACTCCTCCCGCACCAAAGCCGAAGATTTTCCAAAATTCATAAAGGCTTGGTAAGGCGCTACGAAGGTCCATTTCCGATAGAGAAACGTGTGGGTAAGTTAGCTTATCGCTTAACTTTACCTTCACATTTGGAGATGCATCCAGTGTTCCATGTGAGCTTGTTAAAGCCCTTTCACTCCGACAACGAGGAACCATCACGTAACGAGTCGAGGAGAGCACCTACGGCTATCACGACCTCTCCCGAACGTGAAGTTGAAGAAATATTGGCACATCGAGTCAATCCGAGGAGTGGTTCCCATCCGAGCTACGTTGAGTACTTTATCAAATGGAAGGGATTGCCTGATAGCGAGGCTAGTTGGGAACATGAGCTCCTCATAAACCGCATTTTTTTTGCACATGCATAAATAGGAAGATGTTAACGGATATTTGGCTAGTGACTCGGATCATGACTTATGTGGTAAATCAAATTAAAAGAAATAGGAATCATGAACCATGTGCAATTGCGAAAGAAATCATATCCAAGTATATTATGGGGTATCTATGCAAATTTATTGTCTAAACACTAAAAAGACACAACAACAATAATAAACTACAACATAAACAAAATAGTTATGTTAAAATATTATAATTGCTAATTACTTCATTAATCCTTAATTATATACCCCTAATTTACTGCTCCAACTCAAAGAATCTTTCCACATGCATTGATAGTTTGTATTTGAAGGCATAATATTTTTTAGTCTTTTGATGGCTGTCTCAACTCTTATTAATCGAATGACGGAATAAAAAAAAAAAAGAAAAATGTGGAAGCTAATTAATATTTGAAGTGAAATTACAAAACAACCCCAAAATTAATGGCTGTAAACAGAGAAACCAAAAGAGAAATGTCTAAAGTCATACACCCACCTACCCTCTTCCACTTCGTGGCTCAACGCCCTTTAGCTCTGCCTTCCTTCTCCTACGCCCACCTATTACCATTTTTTCTTCAAAAATCAATGTTATTAAAAACCAGACTAGATAAAAAATCGACAAGATTGAAATTTATGGTTCAATCGAGTTCAATCGAATTTTTTTTATTTTTAAAATATTATAATTATTATAAATTTTTAAATAATATTGTATAAAAATTAAAAAATATTCATCAAATATTAAATATATATCACAAATATTTTAATAATAAATTACAAAATATAATTTTTATTATTACAAGCGATTAATTATGAATTTTTGAATATCATATGTTAAAAATATAAAAATACAATCATATCATGAAAATAATTTAATGTTTAGATAGAATATTAATGAAGTAAACACAAAAAATATTAAGCTTGCATATATGAGTATAATTATATTTAATTATAATAAATTCAAATAGATAATAAGTATATTAAATTATTAAGTAACATTTTTAAAATTTAAAATTCTAATCTTTCAAATAAATAAATAATAAAAATTTAATATATATATATATATATATATTAAATTTTCATTATTTATTTATTTGGAAAAAAATAGTATTTAAATTCTAAAGATATTACTTAATAATTTAATATATTATTACAATGATCCAAATAGATAATAAGTATATTAAATTATTAAATGACATATTTAGAATTTAAAATATTAATTTTTTTAAATAAATAAATAATAAAAATTTAATATATATATATATTTGATTACAATGAATCAAAAATATAATAAGTATATTAAATTATTAAGTGATATACTTAAAATTTAAAATATTAATTTTTTCAAATAAATATATATATATATATATATGTGTGTGTGTGTGCGCGCGGGCGCGAGCGTGGGTGGGTGAAAATATAAAAAAAAATGTTTTTTTACACTTTTTAGCAAAAAACATGATTTTGTTTGGTTCTTCGGTTTTTCGGTTCAACTCGATTTTTTTCGATTCAATTTGTTTTTTTGCCAATACGGTTTTCTGCAGTTAAACTCACTAGCTGACCAATTAACGATTAAACCGATTCAATCGGTTGATTCGGTCCGATTTTAATAACTATGTCAAAAATAGACATATCTTTCTCCAGGACACGTGTACTTCCATGGCAAGTGACTTGGCATATCCTTTTGTTTATTTTAATGAGATAGTGCAATTCTAAAAATGTAGGAGGCGCCAGTGGGGTCATTGTTGAACTTAAACGTTAAAACTTTGAAGGTGCCATGCCGGCAGGAGCTTGGATTCATTCAGCTGTGCCGACGAAAGGTAGGGTTTAGCATTTCTCTGTCTGTCTGATATACAACTTGAATGAATTGAAATTGTCAGTATGTCAGGATCCAAACTCAAACTCAGCTATAATTGTCACATAAATTATCTAAATAATAATTTATATTAATTTATTAAATTATTAAAACTATATAAATTATTTAATTTATAAAAAGTTCTCAATAATCAATAGAGCTAAGATTTGAAATTCAATTTTAAAGTTTCAAATATATATCAAAATTACAGGACAGAATTATAGAAAAATTATTCGAGATTCTAAAATTTCACTAACATGCTAACCGAATATAATATTGACTAATTCAAAATCCAATAGCAACTAAAATTAAGGTTCTTGCCGACAAAAGGATATAAAGACTCGAACTAGTTGACTATAATTACTAAAAATTAATTTCACCTTTAGTCACTAAATTTAAACCTATTAACGTAATGGTAACTAAATAATTTTTTGTAACAAAATTGTCACTGAACTTAATAATACTTTATACAAAAATTATGATGACTGGTTTCCAATGAAGACAATCGTCGGAGGGCTGACGTGGTGTGTGTACACGTGGCATGCCATACTATCAACTGACGCCGACTGCTTGTGCACACATGGCATACCACATCAGCACTCCGGTGTTAGTTTTCATCAAAAGCTGGTTATAATGACTTTTACATAAAATATTGCTAAGTTCAGCGATACTTTTGTGGTGAAAAATTTTTCTGTTATTTTTGCGTAATTTAAGCATAAGTTGAATGATCATGAGTAAAATTAGCCTAACTACTAATATGCAAAACAAAAACATATAAAGCAGACGTGATTTGGGTATAATGATTCAGTGAATGATAACTATAGCATACAATATACTAAGAACAGACAATAGTTCAGAGAAATTTTAACAAAATATATTTAACAGTTAAACAATTTAATAAACCACGTAGTAAACTGTAATGGCCGCAACACCGGTCTGGCCGTGAATGGTAAATTCTGATGGTGAATAGTACACTAGTACCGTAAATCGGATCCGGAAGTGAAAAATATTTTATGGGACCCTTGGAAAGAAATAGTCATGGTGAGTCCGGGGTTGAAATTTGAGGTCAAATAGGCCTCTAAAAGTCAAAAATACGAAAAATGTAGCAAGTCAATTTTCCTGATAAGGAAGGGGACTTAATTTTGCTTAAATAATTAAAAATAGTAAACGAACTCTGAATATTGCCAGAATTTGCGTGCCTATATAAATTTTTATGTAGAATATTTTGGTAATGAGAATTAAATTTTTCGGTGACACCAGTAGTTGTCGAATCAGACAGATAAGTTTGAATAGGACCGATAATGGACTCCGATTGAGCCAAAAATTTATGTCCTACCTATTTTCGATGTTTTAAGAATGATGGAATCAAAATTGAAGTAATTTGAAGTGAGGAAGATAGAGATTTTGGTTTGAGCCTAAAATGACTTAAAATGGGCTTAATTTTATACTTGGGTTAAGCCCATTAGTTATATAACGTCCCCAGATAGCCACTCGTGAATATTGTCCGCTTTGGGCCGAGGCCCTCACGGTTTTGTTCCTGGACGAATTACCCAAAACGCGTCCACGAGGGTAAGGTATTCATAGCCTTATAAGGACTACTTCGTTCACCTTACCAATCGATGTGGGATATTACAATCCACCCCACCTAAATAGGCCCAGCATCCTCGCTGGCTTGGGGGCCCAGTATTACGCTAGCACACCGATCTGGCACCGGCTCTGATACCATCTGTAACATTCCCAGATAGCCGCTCGTGAATATTGTCCGCTTTGGATCGAGGCCCTCTCGGTTTTGTTCCTGGGCGAATTACCCAAAACACGTCCACGAGGGTAAGGTATCCATAGCCTTATAAGGACTACTTCGTTCACCTTACCAACCGATGTGGGATATTACAAGTTAAGCCCTTAATTAGGCCCATTTGAGAGATATAAAAGGAGACAAAATCTGTAAAAATCTTCAGATTTTGCTAGCTCCATCTTCCTCTCCTTTGGTGGCCGAACCTAGGCTTTCCATTTCCTCTCTTTTGATTCTTCTTTCACTCTAATTTTCCCCTAAACTTCAACATAAAAGATGAAGTTTCATCCCTCTAGATGATTATTCAAGCCTCAATCATTTTTTTTAAAGGAAGGAAGCAAGAGAAATAAAGAGGGAAAGGTTTAGGTATCAAAATGAGGTAAGAGATTTTTACGGTTTTAAATTTGTTTAAGGGTGCCTCTAAGTAGTTTTAAGTGCCTAGAATCCATTTTTGTGGTTTAATTGAGCTAAAAAGGTTGATATCATAGTATTTTCTTTGATGAAGATTTCAGCTCCCATGGTTTCTTCATGGTGATGGAAAGATTTATTTGGTTTAAGGCATGAAAAAGGAAGCCTTAGGAAGCTAAAGCATGGAAAGAGGTAAGTGACTACCAAATCCCTTAATTTTCCATTTAATATGAATTTTTCTTGGTTATGTAACTAAGATAAAAATGTGTAATATTGTTAATTGATGTAATTGTGATAGGGTTATTGTAATTAGACTAGAGAAATGATGAATGGAAAGTGAAAATGAAAGAAAGAAAAATTTTAAGGTAGAAAAAGAATGGTGGCCGAATTTTAGTGAGAAGAAATTGTAAGAAAAATGCATGAAAATAATGTATGGTAGCTTAAATTAATAATAGGCTTGATAATTGATGTCTATAAATTTTAGAGAATAATTAAAAATTATTTGGAAATTTTAAAGGTTATGTATAGTGTATGTATTGAATGAAAATTGTGATTAATTGTGAATTAAATGATTATTTTGATGAAAAATGATAGTAACCAATAAAGAATGCCTAAATAAATTTTATAGGAATTTATTGAATTTATTAGAATTTTATTGGAATTTTTATGTGTATATGTATAATGAAAATAATTGAATTTTTAATGCATAATTGTATAAAAATGACAAAAGTGATGAATTAATGTGAAAATAAATTAATGTCAATGATAAGCAATAAAAAGTCAACCATCGAATTCTTCGAAATAATTTTTAGGTCGTAAAAATAAGAAGAATAATGAATTATTGAAAAATAATTCATTAATAAATGAAAATGATGGAAAAAAATTAATACGTAAATAAAAGAAAGATAAAATGAATTTTTAATACAAAAATGACTTAAATGAAAGAAAATGAAAAGTTTGGGGCAAAATGGTAATTTTGTCAAAGTAGGTAATTAACGCATGAAAATAAGTAAGAAATGTGTACCAAGGGTAAAATGGTAATTTTGAAGAATTATCTGTATTAAAAGATAAAGTTTCCATGATATAAGGACTAAAATGAAATTTTATCAGAAATGGTAAAATAAATAATAAAAGATGAATAAAGGAAAAAATTATAGAATAAACATGAAAATAAATGATTATAATGGCAAAATCATAATTATGAATTTGAAATGAATAAATCGATAGAAAAAGTTAAATTATGTATTTTTGAGTTATGAAACAATAAATTATATTAATAGCGTTCCTACTTGAATAAAAAGTAGAAACATAAAAATGTGACTAATTTATCAAAATAAATTAGTCAACAAAAAGTATTAAAAGAGTTAATAATTACAAAATTAAGTCGCCGACGAAATAAAAGTCGGCATATCGAATAATTGAAAAATTGGACTGAAAAAGGAAAAACTGTGAAAACGTCAAGCCTAAAAGTATTGAAAAACGATTCGTAAAGAATTATACAAGAAAAATAAAAGAAAAGCCAGAATTTGTATAAAAGATTGAAAAGTCCAAGTGTTTGAGTGAATTATTAACGAATAATTCACAACAGTGACTTGAAAAGACAAAGTGAAAGAAAATATGTAAATTATTGAAAAGCCTAAGTATCTGTGTAAATTATCGAAGGATAATTCAGAAAAATGATCTGAAAAGATAAAATCAATGATAAGATAAAAAGTTATTGAATATCCGATAACACTAAAAGAGTGTATTTGATCATAATAAAATGTATAAAAGAATAAAAGAAATAAATTAAGAATTTTTAAATGTTTAAAAGTAATTGCAAAAGTGATTAATTATGTTTGCCCTTAGAGTTAGACAGGTATTATTATTCTTGATTAGGATATAAATGGCTAGCCATATGGACACCTTATACCGCGGTGCAAGTCATGACGACTTGCTATGCTGTGGACTGGATCTCTGATCACCATGGCATTCTCTGCTCTGTTATATGCTCTGTGAGAAATGATTCCTTGAGGATCACTTCTCTCTCTGTTGTGGTCCTGTGGGGTCCATGTCCTGCGTATCCTATCTGAGAATCCTGTCGTATTGCACTAGGGGCACATCGAAATGAATGAATAAGTACTGTTTAATGATTCGTTTGAAAGAAAATGCAAAGTTAAAATAAATCTGTAAAGATTTCTAAAAAGTGTAATTAGTCAGCAAAAGAAAAGAAAGCTTTTATAAGGATTTTAAAATATATTTTGTTTTACGTGAAAAAGATAATTTGATTAATTGGTATTTCTTATACTAATTATTACTGTAAAAATAATTACGAGTCCGGAAAACAATATTAATTTCCTGTTTAGAGTTAAAAAGTGATGATTTTGACATAAAGCAAATGTATTAGTTACGTAACATTTTTCTAAAAGAAAATTTATTCGAAAAGTAAAACAATAGAAAGACACAATAATTGACCGATGAAAAGAAATAAAAGACATACGTCTTAATAAGTATTTGAATGAAAATAACATATATATATGAAAGAAAGAAAGAAAAATTGACTGCAAAGTATCCCGAAATACCTATATCACTTTGCAATAAAGCTTAAAAGCTTTTAATTAGTAATGTATTTATTAGTTAAAAGTCAAAGCAAAAATAAAAGAATAACAACAAGAAGTATAATTAGAGTACAGATCACACGATTGAATAGTACACCAAGAATTTAAGTAATTTACTTTGGTACTAGTAAAGACACGAGTACCAATTCACATCGTTAAATAATATGGTAATTAAATTGATATGACTAGAAAATAAGTAACAGTATTACTACAAGTAAAAGTTATAGTGCACATTAACGTAAAAATAAAGGTAAATCCTATATTGATCCACCTAAAGAAGATTCTGCAAAGTAAAATTGAAAGTTTAGAAACCAGGGACTAATAGTTATCAGAATGTGAAATAACAACAAGATTAGTAATGACGGAAATAAAAGAAAATGCCGAATGTAATAAGAATAGTAGAAGCATAAATTAACGAAATTATGCTTATTCTTGGGAAATTCTTGGATTAGTAGTCACCACTGGGCATATTTAATGCTCAGCACGTAGTGTTTACTGCGTACAGGTTCTGAAGCGTTGCGGGAGCATAGTACATTGAAGGACCAGATCGGAAGAGAAGATTTTTGTATTCGTTAGAATAAGCTTTTGGCATGTATATACTTAGACTATTAAGGTAAAAGCTCTAACTGTTTTTAGAATGTATGTTTATTTGTCTTGGATGTATGGACAGTATAAGTTTCGATATGATATTTGTTTTAATTGTTAGGATTGTTATTTGATTCTGGAATTAATGAAAAAGTATTTTAAATGTTTCGAATTGTTCGGTAGAGAAAAAAAATCCGTACCGATTTCGGCTAAGTTTCGTTTTGGAAAAGACTGTTCCGAGAAGGGTGTTACATTTACGTGGAATAGGCAGAATAGTTTTAAATAACTAATAAAATAATAGTTCAAAATTGGGATATAGTTCAATAGGGTGATGATATTCCATCAAAGGCCAAATAACATATTTTGATCCACCATAGATATTATGCAATGCTTCCAACATATATGTCAATGGCATATGATGCATGATAGTAAGTTATATGATTTCCTAGATATGTGATATCTGTGGCAGGACCAGATGCAAATTCAGATAATAAATTACTCAAACAAAATTACATACAAATAATAATTTATCACATGTACCAGTTTGAAAACATATTTTAACCAATAAAATATGTAAATGATTTTTAGCATAAACAAATATAATTTCAAAGTAAAAAATAGATATAATTTCAAAATGGATAATAAATAGACTTAGATAAATTTGATACATAATTCAAATAAATTCATATAAGTAAATCAATCATTTACTGAGATGTCTAATAAACAAAAAATAATTCAGAGACTTGTTTTCAAAATCTAAAATTTTAAAGCAGGTAATATTCAACTTAAGTAAAATTAAATGAATAAAAATATTACTTAAATTATGTTTCCATGATATAAGGACTAAAATGAAATTTTATCAGAAATGGTAAAATAAATAATAAAAGATGAATAAAGGAAAAAATTATAGAATAAACATGAAAATAAATGATTATAATGGCAAAATCATAATTATGAATTTGAAATGAATAAATCGATAGAAAAAGTTAAATTATGTATTTTTGAGTTATGAAACAATAAATTATATTAATAGCGTTCCTACTTGAATAAAAAGTAGAAACATAAAAATGTGACTAATTTATCAAAATAAATTAGTCAACAAAAAGTATTAAAAGAGTTAATAATTACAAAATTAAGTCGCCGACGAAATAAAAGTCGGCATATCGAATAATTGAAAAATTGGACTGAAAAAGGAAAAACTGTGAAAACGTCAAGCCTAAAAGTATTGAAAAACGATTCGTAAAGAATTATACAAGAAAAATAAAAGAAAAGCCAGAATTTGTATAAAAGATTGAAAAGTCCAAGTGTTTGAGTGAATTATTAACGAATAATTCACAACAGTGACTTGAAAAGACAAAGTGAAAGAAAATATGTAAATTATTGAAAAGCCTAAGTATCTGTGTAAATTATCGAAGGATAATTCAGAAAAATGATCTGAAAAGATAAAATCAATGATAAGATAAAAAGTTATTGAATATCCGATAACACTAAAAGAGTGTATTTGATCATAATAAAATGTATAAAAGAATAAAAGAAATAAATTAAGAATTTTTAAATGTTTAAAAGTAATTGCAAAAGTGATTAATTATGTTTGCCCTTAGAGTTAGACAGGTATTATTATTCTTGATTAGGATATAAATGGCTAGCCATATGGACACCTTATACCGCGGTGCAAGTCATGACGACTTGCTATGCTGTGGACTGGATCTCTGATCACCATGGCATTCTCTGCTCTGTTATATGCTCTGTGAGAAATGATTCCTTGAGGATCACTTCTCTCTCTGTTGTGGTCCTGTGGGGTCCATGTCCTGCGTATCCTATCTGAGAATCCTGTCGTATTGCACTAGGGGCACATCGAAATGAATGAATAAGTACTGTTTAATGATTCGTTTGAAAGAAAATGCAAAGTTAAAATAAATCTGTAAAGATTTCTAAAAAGTGTAATTAGTCAGCAAAAGAAAAGAAAGCTTTTATAAGGATTTTAAAATATATTTTGTTTTACGTGAAAAAGATAATTTGATTAATTGGTATTTCTTATACTAATTATTACTGTAAAAATAATTACGAGTCCGGAAAACAATATTAATTTCCTGTTTAGAGTTAAAAAGTGATGATTTTGACATAAAGCAAATGTATTAGTTACGTAACATTTTTCTAAAAGAAAATTTATTCGAAAAGTAAAACAATAGAAAGACACAATAATTGACCGATGAAAAGAAATAAAAGACATACGTCTTAATAAGTATTTGAATGAAAATAACATATATATATGAAAGAAAGAAAGAAAAATTGACTGCAAAGTATCCCGAAATACCTATATCACTTTGCAATAAAGCTTAAAAGCTTTTAATTAGTAATGTATTTATTAGTTAAAAGTCAAAGCAAAAATAAAAGAATAACAACAAGAAGTATAATTAGAGTACAGATCACACGATTGAATAGTACACCAAGAATTTAAGTAATTTACTTTGGTACTAGTAAAGACACGAGTACCAATTCACATCGTTAAATAATATGGTAATTAAATTGATATGACTAGAAAATAAGTAACAGTATTACTACAAGTAAAAGTTATAGTGCACATTAACGTAAAAATAAAGGTAAATCCTATATTGATCCACCTAAAGAAGATTCTGCAAAGTAAAATTGAAAGTTTAGAAACCAGGGACTAATAGTTATCAGAATGTGAAATAACAACAAGATTAGTAATGACGGAAATAAAAGAAAATGCCGAATGTAATAAGAATAGTAGAAGCATAAATTAACGAAATTATGCTTATTCTTGGGAAATTCTTGGATTAGTAGTCACCACTGGGCATATTTAATGCTCAGCACGTAGTGTTTACTGCGTACAGGTTCTGAAGCGTTGCGGGAGCATAGTACATTGAAGGACCAGATCGGAAGAGAAGATTTTTGTATTCGTTAGAATAAGCTTTTGGCATGTATATACTTAGACTATTAAGGTAAAAGCTCTAACTGTTTTTAGAATGTATGTTTATTTGTCTTGGATGTATGGACAGTATAAGTTTCGATATGATATTTGTTTTAATTGTTAGGATTGTTATTTGATTCTGGAATTAATGAAAAAGTATTTTAAATGTTTCGAATTGTTCGGTAGAGAAAAAAAATCCGTACCGATTTCGGCTAAGTTTCGTTTTGGAAAAGACTGTTCCGAGAAGGGTGTTACATTTACGTGGAATAGGCAGAATAGTTTTAAATAACTAATAAAATAATAGTTCAAAATTGGGATATAGTTCAATAGGGTGATGATATTCCATCAAAGGCCAAATAACATATTTTGATCCACCATAGATATTATGCAATGCTTCCAACATATATGTCAATGGCATATGATGCATGATAGTAAGTTATATGATTTCCTAGATATGTGATATCTGTGGCAGGACCAGATGCAAATTCAGATAATAAATTACTCAAACAAAATTACATACAAATAATAATTTATCACATGTACCAGTTTGAAAACATATTTTAACCAATAAAATATGTAAATGATTTTTAGCATAAACAAATATAATTTCAAAGTAAAAAATAGATATAATTTCAAAATGGATAATAAATAGACTTAGATAAATTTGATACATAATTCAAATAAATTCATATAAGTAAATCAATCATTTACTGAGATGTCTAATAAACAAAAAATAATTCAGAGACTTGTTTTCAAAATCTAAAATTTTAAAGCAGGTAATATTCAACTTAAGTAAAATTAAATGAATAAAAATATTACTTAAATTAAAATATTAAATAACAATCAAAATTTGCATAAAAAACTAATTTAATAAAAATCGATAAAACATTTGTAGGAAATTTGTTGGCTCAAGGCTACATCTCTATCACACCCTTCTCGGAACAATTCTTTTCGATACGAAACTTAGTCGAAAAATGTTAAATTTTTTTTCACCGAACAATTTGAAAACACTTAACATACTTTTACATTAATTCCAGAATCATTCGACAGTCTTGTAAATAGTTAAAACAATTACCAAACATCACACCAATAACTTGCACTAGCCATTCGTCCATTGATAAATTAAAAATACATTCAAAATATAATTCAAGCATTTACCTTAATAGTCTAAGTATATACATACCAAAGGCTTACATCAACTAACACAAAAATCTTCTCTTCTGATTTGGACCTTCAATGTACTGTGCTCCCATAACACTTCAGAACATGCACGCAGTAAACACTACGTGCTGAGTATTAAATATTTCCAGTGGTGATTACTAATCCAAGAATTTCCCAAGAATAAGCATAATTTCATAATTTATGCTTTTACTAATATTATTTCATTAAACCTTTTCTTTTATCTCGGTTAACAATAATCATGTTATTAACTCGCATTGTGGTAATTATTGTTCTTTTGTTTCTAAACCCTCAACTTTACTTTACAGTATCTTTGAGCCATAGCGATTTAATTATTATTTCATTTAGCAATGTGTATTGGTACTCGTATTTTTACTAGTACCAAAAATAAACTAGTTTTAATACTTGTTTTACTGGTCAATTATTCGATCTGTATTCTAACTTCACTTTTTACTATTTATTTTATTACTTTACTTTAACTTTAATCTAATAAATACATTACTGTAAAAAGGCTTATACGCTTTATCGCAAAGCGATATAGCTATTTTGGAGTACTTTGCAATCAGAACTTTCATTCCTTCTTTTATACATTTACCCATATTCAATTATCTGTTATGACTTATATCTTTTACTTTTTTCTCATTGTATAATTCTATGCCTTTATATCGTTTTACTTTTCATTTAACTTAGTTTTCCGAAAAGCGTTACCTATTAAATTTCACTTCATTTTGATATCATCACTTTTTTAACTTTAAACAGGAACATTAATATTATTTTCCAGACTTGTTATTATTTTTACAATAGTAATTTGTACAAGAATTACCAATCAATTAAAATTTTCTTTTTCACGTAAAATAAAATATATTTTAAATTCTTATAAAAGCTTAACTAAACATTGATTTAATATTTTATTCTTATAAAACTTTTCTTTTTCTTTTTCTTATTAATTACACTTTTCAGAAATCTTTACAGATTTATTTCAACTTTGCATTTTCTTTCAAACGAATCGTTTTTCGTTATAACTTTTTATATTCAATTCAATTAAACAATACCTATTTATTTATTTCAATGTGCCCCTAGTGCAATACCACATGATTCTCAGATAGGATATGCAGGACGTGGACCCCACAGGGCCACAACAGAGAGAGAAGTGATTCCCAAGGAATCATTTCTCACCGAATAGATAACAGAGCAGATAATGCCATGGTGATCAGAGATCCAGTCCACAGCATAGTAAATCGTCATGACTTACACTGCGGTATAAGGTGTCCCTATTACTAGCCATTTATATCCTAAATAAAAATAATAATACCTGTCTATCGCTAAGGACAAACATAATCAGTCACATTTGTAAACCTTTTTGAACATTTAAAATCTTTAATTTCTTTCTTTTATTCCTTTGTACATTATATTTTGAGCAATTACACTCTTTTAATACTTTTGACTTTTCAATAATTTTCGTCTTTTCTTTCACATTATCTTTTCAAGTCACTATTGTGAATTATTATTTAATAATTCACTCAAACACTTGGATTTTTCAATCTTTTATACAAATTATGAATTTTCTTTTATTCTTTTTGTATAATTCTTTACGAATCATTTTCAATACTTTTAGGCTTGACGTTTTTACAATTTTTCCTTTTTCAGTCCAATTTTTCAATTATTCGATATTCTGATTTTATTTCGTCGATGAATTATTTTTATAATCATTTATTTTTTTAATACTTTTTATTGATTAATTTATTTTGATAAATTAGTCACATCTTTATTTTTCTACTTTTTATGCATTTAGGAATTCTATTAATATAGTTTATTATCTCATGCCTCGAAAATACATAATTTGACTTTTTCTATCTGATTATTCATTTCAAATACATAATTATGATTTTGCCATTATAATCATTTATTTTCATTTTTATTATATAATTTTTTCCCTTATTCATCTTTTATTCTTTATTTTATCATTTTCGGGTAAAATTATATTTTAGTCCTTATACCATGGAAACTTTATCTTTTGACATAGTTAGGTCTCCGAAATTATCATTTTGCCCTTATTACTATTTCTTACTTATTTTTACTCATTAGTCACCCACTTTGGCAAAATTATCATTTTGCCCCAAAACTTTTATTTTCTTTCATCTAAGTCATTTTTCCAACTAAAATCTCATTTTATCTTTCTTTTATTTACTTATCAATTTATTTTCATCATTTCCATTTCTTTCATGAATTATTTACCAATAATTCATTGTTCTTATTATTTTCACGACCTAATAATTATTTCGAAACATTCATCGGTTGACTTTTTATTCCTTGTCGTTGATATTAATTTAATTTCATATTAATTCATCATTTTGGCCATTTTTATATAATTATGCATGGATAATACAATTATTTTTATTGTACATATATTTATATAAAAATTCCAATAAAATTCCAATAATTTCAATAAATTCCAACAAAATTTATTTGTGCATTATTTATCGGTCATTATTATTTTTCATCAAAATAGTCACTTAATTCACTATAAATCAAATTTTTCATTCAATACATACATTATACTTAATCTTAAAAATTCTCAAATTAATTCCAAATATTTTTTAAAAATTTATAGACATCAATTCTCATGTCTATTATTATTTTAAGCTAACATACATTAATTTCATGCATTTTTCTCATTAGTTTCTTTACCCAATATAATTCGGCCACCAACATTCTTTACCTTAAAAATTTTATTTCTTCCATTAAGGCATTCATTTCATTTCCTCTCGTGCTTAATTTCATTTATCCTAACATAATTTCATTAATTAACAATTTTACATATTTTCACATTAATTACATAATTAAGAAAAATTCATATTAATAGGGAAACTAAAGAATTTTGTAGTCACTTATCTCTATCCATGCTTAATCTTCCTTAAACTTCATTTTTCTTCATTTGACACAAAGCAAAACTCCATCCATTCACAAATTCATCCTTGGCCGAAATCTTCAAGCATTCCTAACCTCAATTTCTTGTCCTCAAATAAAAAATCCAAGCCCATAATTAGCTTCTACACTTCAAAAACTACAAGAACACATCAAAAAGCCAATGAAAATCACTTAACTTTTCAAGTTACATCTTACCTCTTTTTCTTTCTTTACTTGATTCCTTGCCTTTCCTTGCTCAACTCACTTGATTGAGGCCACTAGGGTGACCTAGAGAGAGAGAACTTCATCTTCTATGTTGGGGTTTATGAGAGATTTGGGGTAGAAAAAGAAGAAATCAAAGAGAGAGATGGAGGAGAGGTGGTTCGGCCACCATAAGAAGAGGAAGGGAGAGATGGAAAATCTAGAGAATTCTCAGACTTTCTAGCCTCTTATACTCTTTTTAATGAGCCCAAAAGAGGGCTTAAATATGGGCTTAGCCCAATTTAAAATTAAGGCCCATTTATGCCTTTTTAAAGCCCAATCCAATTTATCTCTCTTTCTCACTTCAAATCACTTCAATTTTGATTCTATCATTCTTAAAACATCGAAAATAGGCAGTATGTAAATTTTTGGCTCAATCGAAGTTCGTTATCAATCCGATTCAAACTTATCGGTCCGATTCGACAACTGCCGGTGTCACCAAAAAATTCCATTCTCATCACTAAAATATTTTACATAAAAATTCATGTAGGCACGCAAAATCTGGTAATATTCGGAGTTCGTTTACTATTTTTAATTATTTATGCAAAATCAAGTCTCCTTCCATACTAGGAAAATTAATTCAATACCTTTTTCGTATTTTTGACTTTTGGAGGCCCATTTGACCTCAAATTCACTTCAAATTTCAACCATATGCTCACCATGACTATTTCTTTCAAATGGTCCAATAAAATATTTTTGACTTTCGGGTGTCCTTTCGGGTCCGAAAAATACTATTCACTATCGAAAAATACTATTTACGGCTGATCCGGTATTGAGGCCATTACAATCTCAGTTTTGATGATAATCAAACCTTGAATTAACCTTTGTATAAATTCTATTTAGTTTGTTTATGTTTTAGATTATCTCCACTAAGTGTGCAAGACCAAGCTAAAAATTCAAGCCTCATGCATGAAAAGGACTTCAAGTTCTACACTCTAAGGAAGCCTCAAGAAATTAGGGTACCATTTATGTACAATCTTTTGAGGACCTTTTTTAATTAATATTCATGCATCATAAAATTCTTTTGATGCATTAAAATTGATTTACATACATTAAAACTGGTATTAATTTGATTAAACACAAAATTATCTTTGAAAACTTGTTAGAAATCGTCACCAAACAATGTTCTAGAAAATGTGCTAGAAAATATTTTTCTGTTCTAAGTCACCAAAACGAGTTTACTAGAAAATATTTTTCTGTTTTGGCTAACTAGAACAAATTCACCAAAAAATATGTTCTAATGCGTAGCCAGAAAATATGTTCTAATCTAGTTCACCAGAGTTGACGGTTCTGCTTTTCACAAAAAAATAAAATAACGACTAATTTCTGCTTTCTTTAGTTTGTCTTTGTTCTAATTATTAGTTTTTGATTTCTAACGGTTATAACTTATTTTTTGCTATAAATACACTATGTTTTGATTCCCAAGAGTTCAGAGAAGTTGAAAAATAATTTTATCTCTTGAGATACAAAGCGTACACATTTTCTAATCATATTTTCACATCTTGCACTTCATTCATTATCATCCTCCTCAACTAGATTATAGCTTTTTGTTGTAATTCTATTATGAGGAATCTCTGAAAAAGATTGTGAGAAGAGTTAGCTAGAACCTTATGAATTCTAGTAAGTTTTTACATCTTTTTCTTGAAAAAAAAGGATTGTGGGTAGAATATACTAGGATTGTATATTGATTTTGACTCTTGCCCATTAAAAGAGTTGTTAGTAGAGAGAAAATCCCAAGAAGGTGTTTTGGGAAGTGGATGTAGGCATAGAGGCTGAACCACGATAAATCTTAGTGTTGTTCTATTTCTATTTCTCCTTTCTTCTCTGTTCTGTTTCCTAAACTATTTTAATAGATATGCTCTGTTAAGAAAAATAGTTTTCAAAAAAACTTTCTGTTAAAACTATTTTGAGCATAGTTTGATTTCTACAAGTTGAGGTTACTTTGAAAAAGGTTTTGAAAAAATTAATTTTTACTGTTTATTAAATTCTAAATTCTTATTCTACATATTTACCAGATCTGCTCCATCAGAATATACCTCATTCCGTTCTTATTTTAAAAATTGAGTGACATCCAATTCACCCCCCTCTTGTGTGTCTTTGGGACCAATAATTGGTATCAGAGCAGTGCTTATTCTCTTAAGGTTTGATAACCTTAAGTAATTCACGAAATGGCATCTAGTTATGGAAATCATCCCATTACTACTCCATTCAAAGAAGGCCACTCTGTTTATAGACCACCTATGTTCAGTGGTGACAACTATCCATTCTAAAAAGTCATTATGAGGCACTTCATACAATCACAAAACATGAATTGTTGGGACATCATTGAAGATGGATATCAACCACTTACAAAGATGATTGTTCAAACTGAAAATCTGAATGTTACAGTTCTGAAGACCAAAAAAGAGCTAACAAAAGAAGAGAAGAGAAGTGTGCAATTAAATTCAAAGGCTATGAGCATTCTATTCTACTCAGTGCACACCAAAGAATTTAACAAAGTTTCCAGTTGCAAAACAGCAAAAGAAATATGGGACAAGTTAGTTGTAACATGTGAAGAAACTCATCAAGTCAAAGGATCCAGATTGCATGTACTTATGGTGGACTACGAAGCCTTCAAAATGAAGCCAGAAGAGATGATCTTTGAAGTAATTAACAGGTACATTAAGTTAACTAATGAAATTAAAGCTTTAGGTAAGAGATTAGATGAAGAAGATAAAATTGCAAAATTAGTTAAAGGTCTCACTCCTAGGTGGGAAGCCAAAGCTTTAATTTTATTAGATAAAGATCGTGAGTCTCTAAATTTCAATAGTGTTTGTGGTTCTCTTATTTCTCATGAGTTATATATTAAGTCACAAGATGCTAAAAAGGAAAAAAAAACGAAAACTATAGGCATTAGCTCTCAAAGCTGAGTATGGAAGTGATTATTCAACTAGAGATGATGAAATAACACTCGTCACAAAGAAATTCAAGAACCTATATAGAAGAGGTAAAAAGTTCAACAAACAACAGCAGTACACATAATAGAAAATAGAGAATTCCTCCAAATCTTTTGGAGAAATAATGTCTTATGAATGCAAAAGGCCTGGACATATCAAATCAAAATGTCCAAATCTGAAGAAAAAAGAGAAACGATATAAGAAGAAGGCCATGAAAGCAATGTGGAGCAACAATGAATATTCCAGCATTAGTGCAAATGAATCAAAAGGTGATTCAAAAGATACAGGTCTGATGGCAATTTTTTTATCATGAAAAATAAAACGTTTTTGCTGAAACATATCAGAAAAACCATTGTTCTGCTGAACAAACTAAAGGTCAATCAAACAACAAAAAAGAACATGATGAGGTAACATATTCTGACTCTAAATCTGATTATGATGCAAATGGAAATGAAATTAAAAATATGCTTATTTGTTTTGAAAAGGTGCATCATAAATATCATATACTTAAAACAAATCATATTGCATTAAGAAAAGAGCATGATATTTTAAGAAAAAATTTTGAGCAAGTAAAATAAAAAGAAATTGATGCAAAAAATGAAAATTTAGATCTAGAAAAGAAATTTATTTCATTGCAAGAAAAAGTGTAATGATAAGGGTAAGAAAATTTGTGAATACAATGGAAAAAAACAAAAATTTGCATGCAAGCTCATCAAAAAATAATGTTAAATTTAAAAAGAATTATAACCAAAAAAGGATTATCGAAATGCTTATTACGAGAATTCTTATTCTAGCAGTTCTGTAACTTGCTTCTATTACAGCAGAAAAGGACATTTGTCTAAATTCTATTTTTATAAGAGAAATGATAATTCTAGAAAACAAAAATGGGTTCTGAAAAATAATGTGCATACTGTAACTGATCCCCAAGGACCCAATTGGGTACCTAAATCAGTATAATTCACTTGCAGATCTGCCTCAAGAGCTCCAGATCAGATAAATGGTATTTAAACAGTAGATGCTTTAGGCACATGATAAGGAACAAATCAAAGTTCTCAAAATTAGCCATAAGAGATGGTGGAAAAGTCAGTTTTGGTGACAATAGAAAAGGAAAAATAACTAGAATTAGAACAATTAGTTCAGATCCAAAAATAGAAGATGTTTCACTTGTTGATGGACTGAAGTTCAACTTGTTAAGCATCAACAAAATTTGTGACAGAAACAAAAAAGTGATTTTTGAAATAGATCACTACAGAGTAGAAGAAGTCGGAATAAAATAGACAATTCTGACTGGACACAGATCAGGAAATATTTATCAAGTCAATATAGAAGAGCTGCAGAAAGGTGATTTAAAATGCTTGATAACACAAGAAAATTGGAGTATACTTTGACATAAAAAGCTTGGACATGCAAGCATTCACACAATGGAGAATCTTGCTAGAAAAAATCTTGTTAAAGGATTGCCAAAGATGAATTTCGAAAATGATTATGCTTGTAAGGCTTGTCAACCTGGAAAACAGACCAGAACACACAAATTGAAAGGTGAAATCTCATCCAAAAAGGTATTTGAGCTTTTACACTTAGATTTATTTGGACCTATACGTCCTATAGGTATTGGTGGAAAAGTTTATGTATTTGTAATAGTGGATGATTATACAAGATTTACTTGGACTTTATTTCTTGCTCATAAAAGTGAAGCATTCAAGGCATTTGAAAAATTGAGCAAGAAAATACAAAATGAGAAACGGTATATAACTGCAAGCATAAGGAGTGATCATGGACGAGAATTTGAAAATAAGTATTTTAAGGAGTATTGCAGTAGTTTTGGAATTCATCATAGCTTTTCAGCTCTTAAAACACCTTAATAGAATGGTACAGTAGAGAAGAAGAACAAAACACTTCAAGAGATGGCCAGAACAATGATCAATGAAAACAATCTACCAAAGTATTTTTGGGCAGAAGCATTAAATACTGCATGTTATATTCTGAATAGAACTCTGGTCAGATCAATTCTAACAAGGCGCCATATGAGCTCTGAAAGTACAGAAAACCCAACATCAGCTGCTTTCAACCTTTTGGTTGTAAGTGTTTCATTTTTAATGATAAAAATAATTTAGGTAAATTTAATGCGAAGTCTGATGAAGGTATTTTTTTTAGTTATTCATTAAATAGTAAAGCTTATAGAGTTTTTAATTGATGTACTTTAGTAGTAGAAGAATCTATAAATGTTAAATTTTATTCTACTAAAATTAATTATGGAGAACAGAGTTATTCTGATGATGATACAGATATAGAGAGGAATGAATTCAATAAAAAGAATGAAGAAAATAATCAGACAAAAAAGTCACTAGATTAGCAAGTAGATCAAGATGACAGATCTAGAAATTCATCTAGTCAACTAGAAGCAGATCAACCAACAAAAAGGCAGGCAGATCAGTTTCCAAAAAACAAAATAGAATAGCCTACAGAAAATCTAGTAGAATAACAAAATACAGAACAACTAGCAGAACTGCCAAAAGACTAAAAATTTCATAAATATCACCCAAAGGAGAATTTATTGACGTAACCATCACAAAGAATGATGATCAGAAGAGCAATGTGAGAATATTATGGTAATGTAGCTTTTGTTTCTCAACTAGAACCCAAAAATTTTATGGATGCTCAAAATGATGAAAATTAGATTCTTGCTATGCAAGAAGAATTGAATCAATTTGAGAGAAATAAAGTTTGGAATATAGTTCCTAAACCTTTAAATTGTTCTATTATTGGTACTAAATGGGTGTTTAGAAACAAACTTGATGAGCAAGGGAATGTATTAAGGAATAAAGTAAGATTAGTTGCTCAAGGCTACAATCAAGAGGAAGGTATCGATTTCGAATGAAACCTTTGCACCAGTAGCTAGGCTAGAAGCAATTAGAATTCTATGTGCATATGATTATTTTAGAAATTTTAAACTTTTTCAAATGGATGTAAAAAGTGCTTTTCTAAATGAAATTTTAAATGAGGAAGTATATGTGGCACAACCTCATGGTTTTGAAAGTCAAGATCATTCAAATTATGTATACAAACTCAAAAAGGCCTTATATGGATTGATACAAACTCCAAGAGCTTAGTATGAAAGATTGAGTTATTTTCTTCTTGCTCATGGTTTTAATAGAGGAAAAGTTGATAATACTATTTTTACAAAACATCATTCATCTTATATTTTAATTGTGCAAATCTATGTTGATGACATTGTTTTTGGTTCAACTAATATTTCTATGTGCAAAGAGTTTGAATCTATTATGAAACAGGGATTTAAAATAAGTTTGATGGGTGAACTCATATTCTTCTTGGGTATGCAAATCAAGCAGTGTAGAAGTGGAATTTTCATTAGTCAAACTAAATATACAAAGGAGTTGATCAAGAATTTCAAGATGATAGAAGCAAAATCAGTAAGTACTCCTATGAGCCCTTCAATCAAGTTGGAAAAAGATGAAAAAGGCAAGAATATGGATGAAAAGAGTTATAGAGGCATGGTTATATCTCTACTCTACTTAACAGCAAGCAGACCAAATATTAATTTCAATGTGTGTCTGTGTGCAAGGTTCCAATCTGCTCCAAAAGAGTCACAACTATCTGCTATAAAGAGAATATTAAGATATTTAGTGGAAATTCCAAAACTGGGGTTATGGTATCTAAAAAGTAATTTTTTTGATCTAATTAGTTATTCTGATGCAGACTATGTTGGGTACAAAATTAACAAAAAAAGCACTTTTGGTGCCTGTTATTTTCTTGGACATTCTCTAATTACTTGGTCTAGCAGAAAACAAAACTCAGTGGCTCTATCTATAATAGAAGCAGAATATATTGCAACTGGAGGAAGTGTTACACAAGTTCTTTGGATAAGACAACAACTGCAAGATTATGGAATTGAGTTTGATCAAGTTTCAATTTTTTGTGACAACACAAACGCAATTAATTTGACCAAAAATCCTATTCTACATTTCAGAACCAAACACATAGAGATCAGACACCACTTCATCAGAGATCATGTTCAACGTGGTGATATTGTGCTAGAATTTGTTCCAACAGAACAACAACTAGCTGATATTTTCATAAAACCTTTAAAGGAAGATCAATTCTGTCAAATTAGAAGAAAATTAGGGATGGGAACTATTGAAGAATAAGTCCTCTAGTTAGGTAACTTTTGTTTTACTTAATTAGAATATATGTGTTGCTCTAATACGTTTTCTGATTCTCACTAGAACATGTGTGCATTTCTATTATATATTCTACTATTTTCTGATGTTCACTAGAACATGTGTGTCTTTCTGTTATATATTCTAATATTTTCTAGTGTTCACTAGAACGACAACATATTCTATTTTGTATAAAAATTGTTAAGTTATACTTGAATTTTATCGAGTGTTCTGAATTTATTCAATTACCTATCAATTGTTATTTTGCATGTTTAACTGAATAATATTTGAAAAGTCAAAACTAGCCTAAAGTTTCCTGTTGCTTTTAAAATTAAACGATGTCAAATTTGGAATTTCATTTATTTCTCTCTTCACGCCTGAAAATTGGTTTCTTCCCTTTACATAGAGTACAAATCCTTAGTTTAATAGTAACTGAATATGGTTTAATTTCAAAGAGAGTGTCAGTTATCTCCTTAGGAAGGGACATTTTTTTCAAAAGGTTGTGTCTTATCACAATACCTTTTCATTTAATTGAAAGAAAACCTTAATATTTTTTTTCTTTCTCCTGGAAACCAACACCCCCTTTATCTTCTTCTTCTTCCAAAATTTTTTCTTTCCTCTTTGATTTTTTCTTGAAACCTTAAGTGCGAAATCCCTTTGCAAGAAATCACCAAAATAGTGAGGGTAAAAACAACTGTTAAATTGCATCAAAAACGGGAAATCTTGCCTTTGTTGGAAAAAGAAAAACCCACAACCTCCTCCATCAAAATTGGTTCAAAATGAAAACCCACTGTGAAATCCGCAGCATTAAGGTCTAAAAGACAAAAAATCAACAAAGCCAAAAAAATGGATCTCAAAATTATTCCACCAGAAACTATTGATTGGAAAGCTGTTTTTACTTCTACTTTGGATTTGGCCATATGGATGAAGAAGCAAGGATGGCAAGAATTCATTACTTACTTAGCTGCCACTATCTACTTAAAATTGGTATGTGATTTTTATGCTTCAATGGATAACATTACTAGAGAATCCTTTACCATTATACTCAATAACAACAAGTTAGAAGTGTCTATTGCCCTTCTCTCTGAGGTATTTGCAGTTTTTTGTAGAGGAAGTAAAGTTGATAAGAAGGCTGGAACTTCGCTCATTAAGAAATTTAATAGGAAGAAATTTCTTAGAGACACCACAGGCCTCGTAGATGTGTCAAATGATATGCCCTCCACTTATATATTGATAAAATACATGGCCTTGCATAAGCTTATTTTTTATTATTTTATCCCAAGAATAGGGAGTGTCACATTTCTTTCTTCAGTTGATGATTGCATTATTTGGCACCTTTTGCACAATAAGCCTATCAATTTGCCATATTTGATTTTTAAGACCATATCTGAAGAAAAATCTAGGTCCAAAATGCCCTATGCTTTTTTGATGAATAAATTGTTTGAGTATTAGAACCTAGATTTGGAAAATGAGATTGGAGAACTATTACCAAAATCCCACTGCATTTCTAAAAAATTCTTTGAGGATTCTATAGCCAGAAGCAAATCTGGTGGAAAGAGAAAGATAGAAACTCTTGTTTCACATCCATCTTTCAAGAAATATCATACTTCAGTTAAATCATCTACACCCTCTGCCCTTGTGTCTGCTGAAGCTCTTATTGATAATATGAAAGAGGTGTTAAATATGATGTTTCTAAACATTGCTTCAAATTTGATAAAGAATATGTCTGTGCTTATTAAAGATGCTGCATCTGTTCAATTGGTATCTGAAGGCAAGAAACCTGTTGAAGCTAACTCAGTAGATAAAGAAATGGACAGTTTTGAGGAATTAGGTTCTGCATCTTCTGCCAAATAGTCTAGCCATAACCTTTCTGGTAATGAAAATTTTGCAGCTGGTAGTGACTCTTCTGTAGAGGTCAGTGAGCTATTGGTAGAATCTGAAGACAAAAATGATATGCCCACGTATGATAAAGCACATTCCACTGAGCAAAAAGCCACACATTTTGATGAAGAAGAAGCAGGCAGTTTAGCTGATTTACAGGAACATATAGATCATTTTGTTACTGATATTACAGAACCAACAACATTGAAGTCTGTTTCTATGGCACCTATAGACATTATTGTCCCAGTCTTTAAAAATGTAGACAAATAAGCTCCATCAGGTACCGAACTACCTCCTCCATCTGTGCCACCAGTTGATGATCCACCTATTTCTGAAAACAAGACTACGTCCATGCATTTTGATGAGGGTGAACATCATCTTACTAATCCTGTTCCCCTAGCTAATCTCGATTTTGAAGTGCAGCTTGTTGATCCTAAGCAAACAATAGAATTTAATCTCTATTTGGCTTTGGCTAAATTTAACGAAGAATTAGCTTCTACCCATCTCCATATTGCTGCTCTTCTTAATAAGCATGCAACATTTACTTTTGTCCCACCTTTTTCTAAGCCTTGATTTTTACACATTTTCTTCTTAAGTATTTTGTTATACTATTATGGTTGGTTGTTTTTTATTGAACTTTGTTGGTTATCAAGTACTGCTCATAGGATAATTTTCTCCATTTTTTCTTGCTGATGACAAAAAGGGGGAGAAAGAACTTAGGATTTTGAACTATGTGTATGTTGTTAATCTATTGAATTCTAATATATTCTAATTATGTTGAATTTTGCTCTTAAGAATATTATTGCATCTGCATTTTTGTTGTCATATTTGTGAATTACAGTTTGCTTAAAATTACTGGATTGATAATTATGTTTGTTCTTGACAAGAATTTTAATGATGATCTAATAGGTAGCAGAATTGCCTTAGAACAATTCAATTTTAATTTTCTTTGATATGCTATACTTGTGGATAATTTTTATAGGGATTATACTTATATACATCCTCCGGGCATATAGTAAGGAGGAGCATATGTATACTAACCTAGAAAGACTTTTTAGCTAAGTTTATCAATGTCTTGTCATCATAAAAAAAGAAAAAGATTGTTGGCTTAAGGCTACATCTCAGTTTTTATGATAATTGTTATGATATCTGTAACTGATAGATAAAATGTACAGCTATCATATAAGAGTAATTAACATAATTATAGGGATTTGTTATTTTCTATTTTAATACTCTTGTATACATTATAAATACCTGTATATTTTACAATAGAATTAAGAGAATAAACTCTCACTTTCGCATGGTATCAGAGCCTAGTCAAGTTTCTGGGTTTCTTGTTTGAGTTTTTTTTTTGTTTTCTGGGTTGCTGGGCATCAGCAACGAAATTATTTGGGTCACCTATTTGTGACTGTTATTCTTTCTCACCGCCACCACAGGGAGGTTCGCCTACATCATTTCGGCCTTTCCCTCTTTTTCGGTAACCATCGGAGCTGTGAGTGGATCTCACGCACCGCTCGAAGGTGACTCCTCTTCCTCACGCGCTGGCAAGTGAGAGCGCATGGATTGCTCGTTGGACCTCCGAATTCATCTCCGACATTGCTTGGTTAGTTCTAGTCTGAATTCAGTGTCTTCGTGGGGTGCTTTCCTCTAGTGATTGGTGTTTAAATCTCCTGAAAGTCTGCGCCAACATGTTCTGTTATTTTGTCCAATTGTTTTTCTTCTTCGGGTGATTTGTTAAGAAGGATATTTATTGAGAAGGTTGGGTTCCAAGTGTCTTCTTGCTTCTCTATTATTTGTTGCTTTTATTCCTTAATTATTAATGGTTGAGAGTAGTGATAAAAAACTATTATCAAAATTATATTGGGTTCATCCAAAATTACTGATCGAAAGTTAACTGGAAGTAATAATTATGCACAATGAAAAATAACTATTCGCAGATTTGTGACTAGTATAGATTTGCAGGACCATTTAGCTAGTAATCCACTGCCTAAGGATGATGTTATGGCTAGAAAGAAATGGTTAATAGGGGATTATATGTTGTTTAATCAAATTCAGAATACTTTAGATCCCGTTGTTGATGATGTTATAAACCATTGTGATAGTGTCAAAGAACTATGAGAATATCTAGAATTTTTGTATGCTTGCAAACATGATATGTCTCGTGTTAATGACTTATTGTTAAAGATTTATTGAGCGAAATGAAAAGGTCGCTTCCTATTCCAATATTATACTGAAGTGAATTAAGCATTTGAAGAAAAGCGTGCTATGTTTCCTATTATTACTGACATAAAACAAATACAAAAATTATTACTGACATAAAACAAATGCAAGAACAAGAGGAGTAGATTATGGTACAATATTTCTTGGTAGGTTTGGGTTCTAAATATGATGTGGCACACACACAATTGTTAAGTAGTGAGTCACTTCCTTTTTTTACTAAAACTTATGCTCGTTTACTTCAAGTTTGTAAAGATGGTGATATGCCCTCTAGTATGGTGCCTAATAATACAGTGGCATAGGTGAGTAATTCTTTGAATGGTAATCGTGGTGGTAAAAGTGGAAATAGTAGTGGTTCTGTTGGTAGAAATAGTAGTAACTCTCATATATGTCATTATTGTGGAGTTGAGGGGCATATTAAAAAGAATTGCTAGAAATTGCATGGAAAACCTCCCAAGAACTCAGGATGGAATAATAATAAAAGGTTTGCAAATTTAGCTACTCAGGATGGCATTCTACTGCTTTCGCAGTCGTCCTCACCTTCTATCACCATTTCAGCGGATGAGTATGCCCATTTAACTAATGCTTATCAACAAATGTTTACTACTTATAATTCACAGTAATTATCTTTTGGGACTTTAATTTTGGCCAATACAGGTAATTTTACCGCATGTCTTTCCACCTCATCTCGTAGTTGGGTTATTGACTCAGGTCCTACTAATCATATGACCAGGAACACATGTATTCTCTCTTCTTTCAAATCTACTGCTAATTTACCTTGTGTTACTTTAGCCAATGGATCTATTGCTTCTGTAATTGGGCGAGGGATAGCAAACCCAACCAAATCTCTTCCATTGTCATATATTTTATGTTTATTATCATTTCCTTTTAACTTGTTATCTGTTAGCCAAATTACCCAAAATCTTAAATGTTGTGTTATTTTCTATCCCAATTATTATCTTTTTTAGAATTTTGGGACAAAGCTGATTCTTGATAAAGGGTCTTTAGTGAATGGCTTGTATGCTCTTGAATTAACTTCTCAACCAGTGCCTCGATCCATTGCTTGCACGAGTTCTTCTTCTCTTTTGCAACTTCATTGTCATTTTGGTCATCCTTCTCTTTCAATTTCACAAAAGTTATGTCCTAGTCTTAAAAGGGAATCTACTTTAGAGTGTGAAGCTTGTCAATTTGCTAAACACCATAGAGTATCTTATTCTCCTATACTAAATAAACGTGTTGAGTCTTCTTTGTACTTAGTTCATACTGATATATGGGGTCCATGTCCTATTACATTCAAACTTGGTTTTTGTTATTTTGTGACATTTATTGATGATTATTCTTGGGTTACTTAGCTTTATCCTATGAAATCTCGATAAGAGTTATTTACTATATTTTGTTCTTTTCTTGCTGAAATTAAGACCCAATTCAACAAATCCATCTGTATTTTGAGAAGTGATAATACAAAAGAATATGTTTCTCATTCTTTTAAATCTTATCTCTCTAAGCATGGTATTATTCATCATTCTTCTTGTATTGTTACCCCTCAGCAAAATGGTGTAGCTGAGTGAAAGAACCGTCACTTATTAGAAGTTGCTCGGGTACTAATGTTTCATATGTAGGTTCCTAAAATATTTTGGATAGATGTTGTTTTTACTGCTTTTTTTCTAATCAACAGAATGCCATCTTCTATTTTTGAGGGTCATATTCAGTATTCTCTTTTTTTCCCTTATCTACCCTATTTCATCTTGCTCTTCGAATTTTTGGGTGTACTTACTTTGTTCAAGACATGCGACCTAAATTTTCAAAACTTGATCCTAAATCTCTTAAGTGTGTCTTTTTGGGATACTCTCGTGAACAAAAGGGGCATCTGTAATGATTATACTAGATAATTCTAATTACTGTTACTAATTACATTCCATTAACCCTGTGAGTCATCTGTTAATGGTGCATATATATATATATATATATATATATATATATATATATATATATAATATATATATATATATATATATATATATATATATATATATATATATATATATATATATATATATATGCATACATATACTTTACAAATCGTATAAGATTAAGTTGTTACATTGAAATACTAGTGGGTTATTAATTACAAAACTTGAGAATCACATAACTATAATATAAGATACATCACAAAAAGATACCAAAATGCATCTCATATATCAAAATGATTCTTCCTAGTCTGATGTTGGCTTCAGAGATTATTGGCTTTGTCCCTAAAGAAAAGATTTAACCTGCGAACCTACACGGATAAACACCCGTGCTAAGCTATAAAGTTTAGTGGGGAACGAAAATAACAAGTTGATAACCACTCACAGTGGTTATCACCAAGCATACAATAATAATACTTAATAAAAATAAATGCATTTATTTCATTAAGAAATAATACTAAGTACCTTATTGGAAAATAAAAATAACTATATCATTTAATCATAATAGTAAAAGAATGAAAACTATGTATATATGTCATTCATTTTATAAACTGCCTACTTAAATTTCTGTGGGTATCGATAACGGGTACTGTGGATACCATAAGGTATCAAATCTGTAAATACCCGAAGGTATTAAATCTGTGGACCCTATCGGGTCAAAACTGTGGTCTCATTTAGAGACATACTATGGACTCATACGAGTCAGACTATAGCAGCTGTGACTGTAATCCTATAGGTATGCCTATCTATCCACCACTAAGTTTTTATGTGCAGGCAAAACAAATCATATCAAATTTATCATCAATTCTCATTAATGCATTTCGATACAAGATAAACTAACTCAAGTTTATCATCATATAGCTTTGTAACTAATAGTTACCAAGTAACGGCCACTATAAACATTTATGCATCCACATACAAGCCATCTTATACATATATTAAACATTACCATGCTTTTCCTCTATATTCCTTTTTAATTCATATGGTTAAAGGGGTATATTACTCTATACTTTTAGGTTCAAAATGATTTACTAGCTTAGGAAGGTTTTGGCACCATATGGAATCATAAAATTCCAAGTATTAAAATATAAGGAAGGATCACGGTTACTACCAAAATCATGGTAACCATGAGCCAAGTCATTCAATACGGGTCACGGTTACTACCCAATTCCTAGTAACCGTGACATAGGTTGGTCTTCGGTTCTGGACTGAATGCTACGTACCTCACGATTACTAACCCTTGAATGGTAATCGTGAAGTAAGGCTATGCGAATAGGTCACAGTTACTATGAATTTCTTAGTAACCGTGAGATAGGATGGGTTTTGGTTATGGACAGAAAACTGGGGTGGCTCATGGTTACTACCAAAAAGCTAATAACCTTGATGCCCTAATCTACCCAACGACAGATTTCCAGTTTCAGTTCTAAGCTAATTTTGATCTGTAAAACAATATTTCCAGCCAAAATGCCCATCAACAAAGTTGTAGGCCTATTTTCTAGTTTCCAAAACACCAAAAATCATCTCAATAGGATATTCAAATCTTAAGATATGCATAGGAAACCACAAGCTGCTCATAAAAATAGGGTAACAGCTATAACCTGATTTCAACACAAATTTTCACTATCATGCAGTGAAAATCAGTTCTCTATTTCTTCTAACAAAATCAAGATATATGTGTCTAGTTTCCATACCAACTAGAATTTCCTCATTTGAATAACTTTAACTCAAGATATGGCCAAAAGAGTACAGAAGGGCCCTTTGAACCTCAAAATAGATTTTTATATCTTTCAACAAAACTTGGATCTTTCATTTCTAAATCACTTTCAAGCTTAAGATCCACATATAAAACATATAATAGCAATAATAAAGACATCTCTCATGCCAAAAACTCAAGCACACACACAAACATGCAAGTTCCCATACCTTTTAAAAGCTCCAAATCTCTTCAATCTTGAATAGCTTCCTTTCACTTCTTTTTACTTGCTTCTCCTTCTAAGAAATAAGAACACTATTATGAACATCCATCACTTTAATCAATTGACAACATATAACAAAGAAGAAGTAAGGATACTTTAAGAGCAAAACTAACTAAATCTTCTTCTTTTTGCCAAAAACCCAAGAGATCCTAGAGAGAGTATTTTAGAGAGAGACTTTAGGGTTTGAGAGAGGATGAAGATGAAGAAGAAGACCCTTGCTTTGGCCGGGCACCTCTCCTAAAATATCTCCTTCTCCCTCTTTTCTATTGGCCCAAATGTCATATAGATGTAAAATTTGTTATTTAATCCTGTACTTTTCTTTATTTCTACTTATGCCCCAAAACTAACCCTTTCACTTTTCAATTAGGTCCCTCTCTAAGCATTTACACTTAATTTAACATAGACTCTAATTATTCATTAGTGAAAATTCTCCTAGGGTATAATGAGGGGTATTACAACTCTCTCCCTCTTAAAGAATGTTGTCCTCGAAATTCGTACCTGTATTGAAGAGCTGTGGGTATGAAGCCCGCATAACTACTTCCAGCTCTCACATCGCTTCTTATACACCATGGTGTTGCCATAATACTTTGACTAGGGGGACTTTTTTGTTTCTCAATTATCGAACTTCCCTGGATAAAATCATCTTAGGCTCCTCATCATATGTATAATCAGATCTGACACTGATGTATTGCACAGGCACGATATGTGACTCATCTAATCAATACTGCCGGAGCATAAAAACGTGAAAAATATCATGCAGCTTTGATAATTCACTAGGAAGATCCAGTCGGTATGCTACCGGCCCAACCCATTCCAAAATTCTGTAGGGACTTATAAACCTGGGACTGAGTTTCCCTTTCTTTCCAAATCGTAACACTTTTCTCCATGGGAATACCTTCAAAAACACTTCATCACCGACCTAATACTCAATATCCTTTCTTTTCAAGTCCGCATATGACTTATGTCTATCACTTGCTTTTTTTATTCTTTGCTTGACAAGTTGAATTTTTTCTTCGGTATCTTTTATAATATCAGGACCTGTCAATTTGCTTTCAGCTAACTCGGTCCAGTAGGAGGGAGTTCTACATTTTCGACCATAGAGTGCCTCATAAGGTGGCATACCAATGCTAGTTTGATAGCCATTGTTGTATGCAAATTCCATTAAGGTCACATATTTATCCCAACTCCCGAAAAAGTCTAAAACACAGTCTCTCACCATGTCCTCTAATACCTGTATAATCCTTTCTGACTGCCCATCATTTTGAGGAGGAAAAACAGTACTAAGAAGGAGCTTTATACCCAAAGCTTGTTGTAAACTTTTCCAAAATCTGAAAGTAAATCTCGGATCCCAATCTAAAATGATTGAAATGGGTACCCCATGCAATCTAACAATTTGATCTATATACATCTCAGCCAACTTGTCCATCGAGTAGTTGGTTCGGACCGGTATAAAATGGGCCACCTTTATCAATCTATCTACTATGAACCACACCGTATCATGTTTCTTTTGAGTAATGGGTAAACCTATGACAAAATCCACTGTAATATTATCGCACTTCCACTGAGGAATGGGAAGAGGATTCAACAATCCTGAAGGAAGTTGGCGTTTTACTTTTACTTGCTGACATGTTAGGCATTTGGAAACATACTCCATTACATCTCTCTTCATTCCTGGCCACCAGTAAAACTGTTTCAAATCTCTATATATCTTGTTGCCACTGGGATGCATGGTAAATACAGTATTGTGGGCTTCCTGCAATAAAGCTCTCTTCAATTCTTTAACATCTGGCACACTTAAATGGTTTCGATAATAGAGACCGCCATCAATCCCAATTGAATACTCTACCGGGCCCCCTTTATACATTGATTAAGCCAATTGCTGTAGCTTTTTATCACTTGCCTGTGCATCAATTACTGCCAGTCTTAAATTAGGGCGGGCTCATAATTGAGCTAACAAAGCTCCATCGGATGCAAACTTCAATTTATAATCTTACAACAACAAGGTCGCCATCATTTTCTGACTCAATGCATCAGCCACCACGTTGGCCTTTCCTGAATAATAGTCAACTATACAATCATAGTCTTTGAACAATTCTAACCATCTACGCTGCCTTAAATTGAGATCTTGCTGGGTAAGCAGATATTTAAGACTTTTATAATCTATATAAATTCTGCATTTCTCTCTATAGAGATAATGTTGCCATATCTTCAAAGCAAAAATGATTGCTGCTAGTTCTAAATCATGAGTCGGATAATTCTGTTCATGAGGTTTTAACTGTCTTGATGCATAAACCACTACTTTACCCTCTTGCATCAACACACATCCCAATCCATTTTACGATGCATCACTATACATAGCATATTCTTTACCCAATATTGGTTAGGTAAGAACTGGAGCTTCCATCAACATCTTCTTTAGCTGTTCAAAACTTGCTTGGCAACGATCTGTCCATTCGAATTTAGCCTCTTTTCGAAGTAACTTAGTGAGTGGAGAGGCAATAACTGAAAAGCCTTTCACAAATCATCTATAATAGTCGGCCAAACCCAGAAAACTTCTGACTTTCGACACATTTCGAGGCTGCCTCCAGTTAACAATAGCTTCAATCTTTTTAGGGTCCACCCTGATGCCTTTTAAAGACACCAGATGCCCAAGAAAAGAAGCTTCTTTAAGCTAGAACTCACACTTACTCAGCTTTGCATATAATTGCTTTTCTCGCAAAGTTTGCCATACAATTTTCAGGTGGTCCGCATGCTCCGCTTTATTGCGAGAATAGACCAGGATATCATCGATAAACACCACAACAAACTGATTTAAATAGGGTCTGAACACCCTATTCATCAGATCCATGAACACTGCTGGTGCGTTAGTCAACCCGAAAGGCATTACTAAGAATTCTTAATGACCATATCGAGTCCTAAAAGCAGTCTTTTGAACATCTGCATTCTTGACCCGCAGTTGATAATATCCCAACCTTAGATCAATTTTAAAAAATACCCCAGAACCCTTTAACTGATCAAATAAATCTTCAATTCGAGGTAAAGGATACTCGTTCTTCACCATTACTTTGTTGAGTTGTATGTAGTCAATGCACATCCTCAAAGTATCATCATTCTTCTTGACAGACAATACCGATGCATCCTAAGGTGACACACTAGGCTCCATGAAGCCTTTGTCCAATAACTCTTGTAACTAAACTTTTAACTCTTTCAATTTTGATGGCGCCATTCTATAAGGTGCTCTAGAGATAGGAGCAATTCCAGGCAGAGTTTCTATTGACAACTCTACTTCTCTTTCTGGCGGCAAACCTGAAAGTTCTTTGGGAAAAAAGTCAGGAAACTCATTAATTACTGGAATATCTTGAAGATTAATTGTCTCCCTTTTAGAGTCAAGAACCAAAGCCAAGAATGGTTTACATCCTTTCCTAAGAAATCGCTTCGCTTTCATACCAGAGATAACATTGGTTAAGGGTTTAGACTTAATACCCTGAATTAATGTCTTTTTTTCCCGTCATCCTGAACTACTACAGTTTTAGCTCTACAGTTCAATATGGCTTGGTATCTAGACAACCAATCCATACCTAGAATTACATCAAATTCATGGAAAGGTAAAATAATTAAGTTAGCTGGAAACTCTCTCTCTTGAATCATAATAGGGCAATTTCTATAGATTTTATTTACACATATATTGTGGCCCAAAGGACTGATTACACATATATCATAACTTAGGTGATCTATAACATATACATTTTTACCCAAATCCCCATAACAAATATACGAATGTGTAGATCCTGGGTCTATAAGTACATGCACATCAATATCAAAAAGAGAGAATGTACCAACTATGACCTCAGGAGCATCAACATCTTCTCGAGCTTTCATAGCATAAACTCTGACATGAGCATCAACATCTTCTCAAGCTTTCATAGCATAAGCTCTGATAGGAGGTGTAGGAGCAAATGGTCGATCCACTGTCTCAGAAATATTCCTGGACTATGCTCTGAACTGACCCGATCGACCTTTGCCTCTACCATGACCTCTACCTGAAGAGGGTGCATTAGAAGCTCCTCTATTACTTTGCTCCTGCTTCATAAGATAATTTACCATAAAATGGTATGAGCTGCCACATCTGAAGCAAGTACCAGTAAGCATTCTGCAAGTACCCCAATGTTGTCTAAAACAATAGGTACATTCTGAAGCTTGACTTCTGCCCTATCTTGATGCAGTGCCTCTACCAGATCCCATTGAAGTAAAAGTTCCCTGTTGTCTACCTCTAGATGCAGGGCGATTACCATACTCCATTAGTGGATCTCCTGGAGTCATTCTCGATCTTTTTCATGATGAAGAACCACCCCGAGAGAAGCTTCTTCTTCTTTTTCCATCCGAATAGCTGCTTGAACCAACTGATGATAATCCATCGGGTGTAAAGAGATAGGCCTTATCAAATGCTCCCGAATCTGGTCATTCAACCTGTCTTCAAACTGGCGACATTTGAAAGTCCCAGTCAATATAGGTTTTGGTGCATATTTGCTCAAGCGACTGAATTCTGCTTCATATTCAGCCACTGACATACCCTTCTTCTTTAAGTTCAAAAACTGCTTTAACCTCTCATTTTTATATGCTTCAGTTACATACCTCTTTTAAAATTCTGCCACAAAGAATTCCCAAGAGAGGGAATTAGGTAGCTGAGGTTGTGTCTAAACTAGTTTTCACCAATCATAAGCTGCTCCCTGAAGTAAGGACACAGCACAGGTGACCTTCTGATTAGCTGGGCACTGAACTTCTGTAAATACCCATTCCATTCTTTCAAGACACAACTCAGCTTTCTCAAACTCCTCCCAAGTAAAGCCTAGAAACTCGTTCGCACCATGCTTTCTGATCTCAGAAATAGGGGTTTTTGATGCAGTCATCCTTTGTAGAATTTGAGCCATATCATGGGAAATTTTCAACAATGCTTCCCCCGGCTTAATAGCAGCTACACCACCTCTAGTGGCTGTGGAAGACTCGGGCTGAGAAGGATTCGATTGTCCAGGTAGATTGCTTTCAGCCAATTCATCTACCACTTCATGATGTCCTTCCATTCTAACTATATCAAAAGAAATGCAGGGACAACAACAATCAGCCAACATCAATAAGAAATCCATATCTATGAACCTTTAAATTCCTATCGGCCAGAACCGCCTAAACCAAGGTGCTCTGATGCTAAAAATGTAATGACTATACTAGATAATTCTAATTACTGTTACTAATTACATTCCATTAACCCTGTGAGTCATCTATTAATGGTGCATATATATATATATATATATATATACACACACACACATATACTTTACAAATCATATAAGATTAAGATGTTACATTGAAATACTAGTGGGTTATTAATTACAAAACTTGAGAATCACATAACTATAATATAAGATACATCACAAAAAGATACCAAATTGCATCTCATACATCAAAATGATTCTTCCTAGTCTGATGTTGGCTTTGGAGATTGTTGGCTTTGTCCCTAAAGAAAAGGTTTAACCTACGAACGTACACGGATAAACACCCGTGTTAAGCTATAAAGCTTAGTGGGCAATGAAAATAACAAGTTGATAACCACTCACAGTGGTTATCACCAAGCATACAATAATAATACTTAATAAAAAGAAATACATTTATTTCATTAAGAAATAATACTAAGTACCTATTGGAAAATAAAAATAACTGTATCATTTAATCATAATAATAAAAGAATGCAAACTATGTATACATGTCATTCATTTTATAAATTGCCTGCTTAAATTCTTGTGGGTGTGGATAACGGGTACTGTGGATACCATAAGGTATCAAATATGCAAATACCCGAAGGTATTAAATCTGTGGACCCTATCGGGTCAAAACTGTGGTCTCATTTAGAGACATACTGTGGACTCATACGAGTCAGATTATAGCAGCTGTGACTGTAACCCTATAAGCATGCCTATTTATCCACCATCAAGTTTTTATGTGCAGGCAAAACAAATCATATCACATTTATCATCAATTCTCATTTATGCATTTCAATACAAGATAAACTAACTTAAGTTTATCATCATATAGCTTTATAACTAACAGTTACCAAGTAATAGCCACTATAAACATTTATGCATCCACATACAAGCCATCATATACATATATTAAACATTATCATACTTTTCCTCTATATTCCTTTTTAATTCATATGGTTATAAAAGGGGTATATTACTCTATACTTTTAGGTTCAAAATGATTTACCAGCTTAGAAAGGTTTTGGCATCATATGGCATCATAAAATTTCAAGTATTAAAATATAAGGAAGGGTCACGGTTACTACCAAAATCATGGTAATCGTGAGCCAAGTCATTCAATAGGGGTTATGGTTACTACCCAATTCCTAGTAATCGTGACATAGGTTGGTCTTCAGTTCTGGACTGAATGCTACGTACCTCATGGTTACTAGCCCTTGGATGGTAACCATGAAGTAAGGCTATGGGAATGGGTCATGGCTACTATGAATTTCTTAGTAATAGTGAGCTAGGATGGGTTTTGGTTCTGGACTAAAAATTGGGGTGGCTCACGGTTACTACCAAAAAGCTAATAATCATGATGCCCTAATCTGCCTAATGACAGATTTACAGTTCCGGTTCTAAGCCAATTTTCACCTTTAAAACAACATTTCTAGCCAAAATGCCCTTATACAAAGTTGTAGGCCTATTTTCTAGTTTCCAAAACACCAAAAATCATCTTAATAGGACTTGTAAATCTTAAGATATGCAAAGAAAACCACAGGCTGCTCACAAAAATAGGGTAACAGCCATAACCCGATTTCGACATAAATTTTTACTATTATGCAGTGAAAATCAGTTTTTGGTTTATTATAATAAAATCAAGATATGTGTGTCTAGTTTTTATACCAACTAGAATTTCCTCATTTGAATAACTATAACTCAAGATATGGCCAAAAGAGTACAGACGGGTCCTTTCATCCTCAAAATAGATTTTTATATCTTTCAACAAAACTTGCATCTTTCATCTCTAAATCACTTTCAAGCTTAAGATCCATATATAAAACATATAGTAGCAATAATAAAGACATCCCTCATGCCCAAAAACTCAAGCACACACACAAACATGCAAGTTCCTATACCTTTTAAAAGCTTCAAATCTCTTTAACCTTGAATAGCTTCCTTTCCCTTCTTTTTACTTGCTTTTCCTTATAAGAAATAAGAACACTATTATGAACATCCATCACTTTAATCAATTAACAACATATAACAAAGAAGAAGCAAGGATACCTTAAGAGCAAAACTAATTAAATCTTCTTCTTTTTGCCAAAAACCCAAAAGATCCTAGAGAGAAAGTTTTAGAGAGAGACTTTAGGGTTTGAGAGAGGATGAAGATGAAGAAGAATCTTGCTTTGGCCGGCCACCTCTCCTAAAATATCTCCCTCTCACTCTTTTCTATTGGCCCAAATGTCATATACATGCAAAATTTGATATTTAGTCCTTTACTTTTCTTTATTTCTGCTTATACCCAAAACTAACCCTTTTACTTTTCAATTAGGTGCCTCTCTAAGCATTTACACTTAATTTAACATAGACTCTAATTATTCATTAGTAAAAATTCTCCTAGGATATAATGAGAGGCATTACAGTATCGTTATTACTCACCTTCTTTGGATCGTTATTTGGTATCTGCTAATGTTACATTTTTTGAGCATACACCTTTCTTTGGTTTCTCTATGTCCTCTCCTTCACCCTCTAGTGATTCAGGGGATGATTTTCTTATTTATACTATCAGTGAATAGGTAGTATCTCCTCCCTCTTGACTTGTTATTTGTCAAGTTTATTCTCGACGTGTATACCATTCTATTGAGACACCTTTTACTCCTGCTTCATCTTCAGATCCTCCATCACAACTAGATAATAGCATTGATCTTCCTATTGCTCTTCGTAAAGTAAACGCATATGTACTTACCCCGTTTCTTCTTTTGTGTCTTACTATGCTTTATCACCTTTCTTCAAGTCTTTTATGGCTTCCTTAAACTCTATTGCTATTCCGACATCCCTTGCTGAAGCATTAGCTTATGATGGTTGGCTAACTACAATGAAAGAAGAGATGATGGCCTTAGAGCAGAACCATACTTGGGATCTTATACCTTTGCCCTCCTAGAAAAAGGTTATTGGTTATAAGTGGGTGTTTACTGTTAAAATGAATCCTAATGGCTCTATTGCTCGATTGAAAGCTCGATTGGTTATTAAAGGATATGCACATACATATGGAGTGGATTATTCATAGACCTTTTCTCCAGTTGCAAAACTTTCATCTGTTTGGTTGTTTATCTTCTTAGCTGCTCATTACAGTTGGCCACTTTATCAACTTAATGTGAAGAATGCATTCTTACATAAGGATTTGAGTGAAGAAGTTTACATAGAGCAACCACCTAATTTTGTTGCTCAGGGGGAGTCAGGAAAGCTGTGCAAATTAAGAAAGTCTTTGTATGGTTTAAAACAGTCCCCTCGTGCCTGGTTTGGGAGATTCAGTGTAGTTGTGATTGAGTTTGGCATACAGATAAGTGCATATGATCACTCAGTGTTCTTTACTTCATCTAGTTTTGGGTGCATTTTGTTGGTTGTATATGTGGATGATATAGTGATAACTGGAAGTGATGAAGCTGAAATTACGAGGTTGAAAGCATTCCTTGGGACTTACTTTTAAACAAAGGATTTAGGACCATTAAAATATTTCTTAGGGATTGAAGTTTCTTGCAGTCATAAGGGGATCTATCTATTTCAAAGAAAATATTGCCTAGATTTATTAGATGGTGCTGGTTTTTATTGAGGTAAAAGCATGTGATACGCCTATGATACCAAATGTGAAGCTGAAAGCTAAAGATGGAGACTTGTTTGAGAATCTTAAAAAGTATAGGAAGGTTGTGGGAAAATTGAACTATCTTACTATCACTCATCCTGATATTACTTTTCCAATAAGTGTTGTTAGTCAGTTCATGTCATCTCCTAAAACTTCACACTGGGATGTTGTTGTACATATTTTGAGATATTTAAAAGGTGTTCCAGGATGTGACATCTTATATCGAAATCATGGTCACCACACTATAGAAGGTTTAACAGATGCAGACTATGCAGGAGATCATTTAGACAGGCGCTCTACCATCAGTTATTGTATCTTTGTTGGAGGTAATCTTATTTCTTGGAAGAGTAAGAAATAGAGTATTGTATCCTGATCAAGTTCAGAATCCGAATATAGAGCTATGGTACGGACTATCTATGAACTTACATGGCTATGTCATTTGCTTGGAGAGATTGGGTTTGTTCAGTCTAAACCAATAAACTTATGGTGTGATAACCAAGCAGCCATTTATACTGTAAATAATCCTGTGTTTCATGAGAGAACCAAACATATAGAAGTTGACTGTCATTTTACTCGGGAAAAGCTAGAAGATGGATCAATCTCAACTCCACATATTAGAATAGGGAGTTAATTAGCTGATGTATTCAATAAAGTGTTATCTAAAAATCGGATCGATTACATTTGTAACAAGTTGGGCATGGTCAATATCTATGCTCCAACTTTAGGGGGAGTGTTATGATATCTGTAATTGATAAATAAAATGTACAGCTATCAGATAAGAGTAATTAGCTTAATTATAGGGATTTGTTATTTCCTATTTTAATACTCTTGTATGCATTATAAATACCTGTATATTTTCCAATAGAATTAAGAGAATAAACTCTCACTTTCACAATAATCAAACCTTGAATAAACTTTGTATAAATTCTATGTAGTTTGCTTATATATCAGATTATCTCTACTAAGTATGTAAGACCAAGCTAAAAATTCAAGCCTCATGCATGAAAAGGACTTCAAGTTCTACACTCTAAGGAAGCCTCAAGAAATTAGCGTATCATCCATATACAATCGTTTAAGGAGTTTTTTTAATTAATATTCATGCATCATAAAATTCTTTTGATACATTAAAATTGATTTACATACATTAAAACTAGTATTAATTTGATTAAATGCAAAATTATCTTTGAAAAGTTGTTAGAAATTGTCACCAAAAAATGCACTAGAAAATATTTTTCTGTTTTAAGTCACCAGAATGACTTCACTAGAAAATGTTATTCTATTTTGGCTCACCAAAACAAGTTCACTAGAAAATATGTTCTAATGCATCGTTAGAAAATATGTTCGATTCTAGTTCACCAAAACTACCAGTTTTGCTTTTCACAAAAAGACAAAATAATGACTAATTTCTGCTTTCTTTAGTCTGTCTTTGTTCTAACGACTAGTTTTTGATTTCTAATGGATATAACTTATTTTTGGCTATAAATACACTATGTTTTGAGTCCTAAGAGTTTAAAGAAGTTGGAAAATCATTTTATCTCTTGAGATACAAAGCTTACACATTTTCTAATCATATTTTCACATCTTGCACTTCATTCATTATCATCCTTCTCAACTAGATTATAGCTTTTTGTTGTAATTCTATTGTGAGGAATCTTTGAAAAAGATTGTAAGAAGGGTTGGCTAGAACCTAAGAAATTCTAGTAAGTTTTTAAATCTTTTTCTTGGAAAAAAAGATTGTGGTAGAATATACTAAAATTGTATATTGGCTTTGACTTTTGCCTATTAAAAGAGTTGTTAGTGTAGAGAAAATCTCAAAATGGTGTCTTAGAGAGTGGATATAGGCATAGAGGTTGAACCATGATAAATCTTGGTATTTTTCTATTTCCATTTCTCCCTTCTTCTCTGTTCTGTTTCCTAAACTGTTTTAACATATCTGCTCTGCTAAGAAAAATAGTTTTCTAAAAAGCTTTCTGTTAAAACTGTTTTAAGCATAGTTTGATTTTTGCAAGTTGAGTTTACTTTGAAAAAGGTTTTGAAAAAATTAATTTATACTGTTTATTACATTTTGCATTTTTATTCTACATATCTACCAGATCTCATTTTAAAGAAAAAGAGACTCTTTTTTATGGTGTGATTTTGGGTTAAAATTGGACATTGGTCCATTTTATTAGGAAAAACCCATTAATTAGTAAAATGATTTTAAGTGAATTTTTCATTTAACGTGTAGAAAAATAATTTATTACTATCTATTACATTCCCAAAGAGAAAAATACATCCAAAAGTAAATAATAAAATACCAAAATTAATAAGTAAATAAAAGCAATAAATAAAGTATAATAAGGCAAATACAATAAAAAGGATAAAAAGCATAGAAAATGAACCAATTAAAGGACGACTTCCAAGGCTGGGTTACCCTCCCAAAAGAACTCTAAGAATGCATAAAAATTAACTCACAAGGCGCAAAAAAATTAAATTAATTATTACTCAAAATCAACCAAAATAATTATGAAAATAAAAAATAATATTAGAAATAAATAATTCAAGATGCAAATCATGTGATACAATAATAAAAATGAGGTTAGAATGCATCTAAACATCTAAAATGACCTATGTTAACAAAATGGCATTAAAACACACTAAAAGAGAAGAAAATAAGGCTATAACATTCCAGGGGCAAGGACAGATGCCCAAACAAAAGGAGAGGGATAAGACGAGAAGAAGGCATTGTGACGTCTCCTCTATCGCATTGATAGACGGGTGTCTGTGATGTCTTTCTCCCATCTATCACTTGAAAAATAGACACAGAAGACCCTAAAAATACAAAAAATAAATCCTAAGCCTTGAGCATGCAATCTAAGAAGCTTAAAAGATATCAAAACTATGAAAATAACAATAAAACACAACTTAAGTCACTCTAAAACAAATTAATCATGTAAAATACCATAAGCAAACTAAATAAGCTTATTAAATGTCAATGTGAGAACTTGCATAAAACACAATCTAACCTAAAATTCTAACTCATAAACATGCAACTTTGAAGTGTCATAACATTAGAAGCATGATAAACAAATCAAAATACATAAAGTAATGAATTACAGCACCATAAAATGATAAGCATATCTACATGATCATGATGTGTTATAGAGAGAGAAAAAGACTATGAGTCTAGGATATTACCCTCAGGATATTTTGATTTTGTGAGATTATAAATGTCAGTCTTTGCTCCAATCCTCAGTATTTGTATTCAAAGAAACAAAGAGATTTTTCATGTGTCTTGTGGTATAAAATCTGTGTTGAACCTTGGTTTTGAGAAAAGAGCATTGGTTTCTCTCTCTCTAAACATTGTTCCTTGTCAAATTCTCAGTCCTCTAAAAAACCCTAATTTTGGCTTTTAATATCTAGAGAAGAGTTAGAAACTCACTCTAACCCTAATTGGTCAGATATGGAATGATTAATCCCTTCCAATCCAAAACCAAAACCAAAATCAAATCTTATCCTTTATTTTTCAAAACTGAAAAATGTGGAAAAACTGAAAATAACCCCACAGATGGCCTTTTATCATAGACAGACGGCCATCCTTCACACGACTCCCTAAAAATTATAAAAATGCTCATAATTTAACCTAAATTAGAGGGAAGTGGCTATAGACTACCATCCCTCTCATGACAGACATTCGTTTATCATGGCTGAAGGTCAAAGTCAAGGTTTTTTTTTATCTTTGTCAAAATCTTTCCCAAAAAAAAAACTTAAAAAATCACAAAGTTTTTTTATGAAAATATGAAAGTCTTCTGGATCACAGTATCCCTCTCATTATCGAGTAACCCTAATCTAGGCTTTCTGGATCACAGTATCTATAATTACCCCCAATTTTGGGGAACTGGTGCACTGGTGCCGAGGTGAGCCAAAATTTAGAGTGAAGGGAAAAAGACGCATACATGGGACAGTGAATCTCTAGTTGATTATCTTTAAACACATACCATTTAAGACAGTGAGTCTTTTGGTTGGGTAACTACCATCAATTGGTCGATGTGTTAACCCTTGGTTAGGCAATTACCATCAGTTTATCGATATGTTAACCCTTAGTTGGGTAGTTACTTTTAGTTTATCAATTTTTAACCTTTACTTAGGTAGTTACCATCAATTTATCGATGTGTTAACCCTTGGTTAGATAGTTACCATCACTTTATTGATGTGTTAACCTTTGATTGGGTAGTTATCATTAGTTTATCAATATGTAAACCCTTGGTTGACTGTCTAATTAGCATTCATTTATCGACATGCAAAATCGAGATGAATTGATTGTATCTAATTACCGCCAGTTTATTGGCATGCAGAACCAAATAAGACTATTGTATTTGATTAGCGCAAGTTTACCGGCATGCAAAATCAAATGAGACTGTAGAATAGCTGGTTGGGGTCATCTGTAGGCATGGCTAACCTTGCAGTTGTGGTGGTTGGCACCATCTGTAGGTGTGTTTGGCCCCTTTGAATCAATATTCTTATTGAAGAATTTATGGCAAATATGCATTTGTAAAGAGTCACTGATAGTATGTATTTTGAAAGCTTGCTCCATATGTGTAGGTTTACCTTGGAGATACTACAACATAATTATTTCCCTTATCGTTAGAAGTTGAAACAACCTTTTAGGCTAGTAGAGGTCTATTTTGAAGACACTACAACATAATTATTTCCCTCGTTATTGGAAGTTGAAACAACCTTCTAGGCTATCTTGAAGACACTACAACATAATTCCTTCCCTTATTATTGAAAGTTGAAACAACCTTCCAGACTAGTAGGTCTATCTTGAAGACGCTACAACATAATTCTTTCCCTCATAATTGGAAGTTAAAACAACCTTTTAGGCTAGTAGGTCTATCTTGAAGACACTACAACATAATTCTTTCCCTTATCATTGAAAGCTGAAATGACCTTCTGGACTATCCCTCTTTCAGTTTGCTTTAGTTTATACTGTGATCTTGGCTTCAACTATGTGGCTTAATTGTTGGTGAAGTCCCTCATTTATCTTCAACTATGTGGATCAATAACTGGTGAAGTGTTCCATCAGTTTAATAATTTCCTTGTCCAAAGGAGGTAAGGGTGACTTCTTACCATCTCCTTTAAATCCTTCCGAAATTAGAAAATATCTGCACTTCTATTTGTAGTGCATCTCTTTTAATTTCAACCTGTTAAGGTGACTTTTTGTAGCATTGTGGGTGTCTATTTTGATTTCAACCTGTTCAAGTGACTTTTTATGGTTTATAAATATCTTGTAGGTATAACCAAGTGAGAAAAACCATCAAAGATCTTTATTCATTCACATTCACAAATACTTTATCCTTTTGATCCAGTTTAGTATAGGTGTTATTCTCCTAATCTATATACAGTGGATATGCCTCCTTTAAATTCGGTGGAATATGGGATGTGTAACTCTTGATAAGGTTTTGAGTACCTGTGAAAAAGATATGATATTAGTGCTTCATTCATTGAGCTTGATATTGTTGTTAATTTTGGCTAATTTATTATTTTGTTATTTATTTATCATTTTTGTCTTGTCATTTTATTCTTTTCGATTGCCATGTTATTACTTTAATCATGCATTTTGTTGTTAATCTTATAATATATTTCCATTTCAAATACATCAATCATAGATACAGCATAAATGAGGCAAAAAGAAAATGCATAAACATATCATAATAATTTTTATATACATCAAAACATTCAAAAGTTTTTTTAAAAAAAACTCATTAAATACAAAATGAGACTACTAAGAATGTCTTGATCCTCTACGGTAGGCTGGTTCAGATAGAAGATGGAAAGCTGAAGGCCTGAGAGGTTTGGTCGGTGCCACTTCCTGAGGTGGTGTTAGTGGTTTTTCCCTCTACTATCTAAATATGAACTCAAATTTAGGTAACGCGGCGGATAATAGTTGCAAAATTTGTGATATCACATTAGTCAGGTGCTCTGGCCCATCCTTGAGGCTGCCCTAGAATGCTAATCTAAGTACCTCATCAAATTATCTCTCAGGTTTCTAATGTACCTCTTTAGTTGCTTATAAGTCTCAATCACAGCCTGCCTCTCTTTTGAAACCTCTGCCTAGATGCGACTCCTTTACTCTCTGATTTGAGTGAGTGACTCGTTAACCACCTATAAAGTCACATCAAATCTCTGCCCAACAGCTACTAGGTCTACTTTAATGCCCTAAACATCGACTTAATGCAGAATCTGCAAGGATTGGACAAGGTCAACACTGCCTCTAGAGTCTGATCTTGCCTCATAATGGCCTCTTCCATAGCAGACAACCTCTTTGAGATATCATTAGGTAATGGTGTTGATATCAACTGCACTAGTGGTGGAGTAGTAAATGTGGATGCCCTAGGGTGATTATATATCCCGACAATAGTAGAAGTAGAGGTCCCTGAATGGCCATATGGTGCATATCTACCCGACCTCCTAGCTAGTGGCTAGCATGGCCTAATGGGCAACCGTGGATGCACTGGTGGTTAAGGTGATTCGCTAAAAAGCTCATTGAGATTTACCTACATGTCCATTTCGTCAGAGTCTATGCCTGCCCCCTGAGGCTTTATGCCTATTCCTGCTAGTCATACGCTGAACTGGTAGTGCTGAAGGTGCTCAAGGTGGCTGAGGTGGTTGAGGTTGATCCTGATCCTCCCCCTCTGCTGGTGGCTCAAGCACAATGGGATCTAGGTCGTAGCTCTGTCTAGTCTCAGAGACAATTAATAATCTATACTGGCCCTCTCACCTCTGTACTGATTCAACCATCTTTATCCTAAAAGCAGCCTGCATATCTACAAAAATATCCTTCTGGAGTCCTCGACTAAATATCCTCTCATCTACCCTCAAGTCAAGTAACAATAAAGTCACCACTCCCTCGATACATGTGTAATGGCCTTAACACCGGATCAGCCGTGAACAGTATTTTTCGATGGTAAATAGTGCTTTTCGGATCCGAAAGGACACTCGGAAGTCAAAAATATTTTATTGGACCATCGGAAAGTATTGATCATGGTGAGTCTAGGGTTGAAATTTGAAGTGAAACCGATGTCAAATAGACCTCAAAAAGTCAAAAATACGAAAAAGGTAGCGTGTTAATTTTCTTGGTAAGAAAGAAGACTTGATTTTGCATAAATTTTTAAAAATAGCAAATGAACTTCAAAAATTGCCAGATTTTGTAAATCTTCATGAATTTTTATGTAGAATATTTTGGTGATGAAAATTGAATTTTTTGTTGATACCAGCAGTTGTTGAATCAAACCGATAAGTTTGAATCTGACCGACCGGACTCTGATTAAGTCAAAAATTTATGTACTAGCTATTTTTGATGTGATAAGAATGATAAAATTATTTTTGGATTGATTTGAAGTGAGAAAGTGAGATAAATTAAATTGGACTTTAAATGGACCCTTTAATTAAAATGGGTTAAGCCCATTCTTTAGGCCCAACCCTTAGCCCATTTAGAGGGATATAAAAGGCTGGAATATCTGAGATTATCCCAGAATTGTTCCAGCTTTTTCTTCCCCTCCTTATGGTGGTCGAACCACTAACTCCACCTCATTTCTCTCATTTCTTCAATTTTCCACTTAAAATCTTCATGTAATCCCAACATGAGAATGGTAATTTCATCTCTCTAAATCATATTTATGGCCTCCAACCTTTTATTAAAGCAAAGGAAGCAAGAAAAATCAAGGTTGAAAAGTAAAGATATCAAGGTAAAGTTTGAAAATTTAATTGATTTAAATTGAATTTTAAGTGTTTCCTCATAGTTTTAGGTGCATAGGATTTGGATTTGATGTTATTTTGAGCAAAATAAAATGAAATCATGGAATTTTGTTGAAGGAAGAATCCGGCCAATAGTGGTGGTGTTGAAGAACAAAGTTTTTCTTTGTGTCAAGTGAGGAAAAATAAAGTTTATGAAGGTTAAGTGCTAGAAAAAGGTTAGTGACTACCACATCTTAGTATTTCCCTTTGAATTACATGATTTTCCTTTAGGTTTATTAAGAAAAAATTAGTATAATTAATTTAATTTGAAATTGATGATATAAAAATGTAATTAGACCTTAGTTAAACATATTAGAATGCTTAATTTAAACTAAAGAAATTTGTAAAGAATTTTTCTATTGGTGGCCGAATTTTGCTCCAAGGAGAAATGATTTGTATACTAAATATTTTAATGAAATCAAGCCTTAAATAGATGAAAAACATGAAATATTATATCCATAAATTTTTATGAAATTTTTAGAAATTATTTAAATATTTTTGAAATATTTATTGAATGACATAATTGATGAAAATGGAGAATTCTTGTTAATTGTATCATAAAATGATAATAAGTATAAACCAAAATGTCCATGAATTTTTAGAAAATTTATGAAAATTATTAGAGAATTTTTAAGTTGAATATTAGTATATGTATAAAGTGTATATGATGAATTAATGTGAATTAATTCATGTAATAAGTGAAAAATGATAATAGTAGTGAAATAAAGCATATATAAATTTTTGTGAAATTTATATGAATTATGAGAATATTTTTGGAATAATTATTGAATTATGAAACTAATAAGAATAATGAATTATTCTGAAATAATTCATAAAATGAGTGAAAATGATGAAAATTGTAAACTAATGTGTATATAAATTTTTGTAGAAATTATATGAAATATTAGAATATTTTTGAGATTTAACATTGAATATGTCTAATTAAAAATATTAAATTATTGAGAAATAATTCGATAAATAAGTACAAGATGATAAATTATATAAAGAAAATTATTTCCATATAAAAAGGGAGTGAAAAGGCCAATTATTACATTTACGGAAAATACAATAATGAATTTTATCAATATAACTTGTAATTGTTCAAAAAGTTATAAAATAAATATTTGACTAATTTATCAAAATAATTTAGTCAATAAAAAGTATTAAAAGAGTGAATTATTATAAAATAATTCACTAACTGAATAAAAGATGGTATATCCGAATGACTAAAATTTCGGACAAAAAAAGAAAAAACATCAAAAAATTAATTACTAAATTGTTAAAAGATAATTCACAGAGGATTACAAAAAAAATAAAAGAAATTGTGAATTATAAGGCTATAATTCATAAAGTGCATAAAAACTGAAAAGTCTTAAGTGTCCGAGTGAATTATTGAAAAATAATTCACAAAAGTGATTTAAAAAGATCAAATAAAAGAAAATAAAAGAAAGAAAAAAGCTACTGAATAGTCAAAAATACTAAAAAAGAGTGTAATTAATAAAAATATATTGTATCAAGAAATAAATGAAAGAAAGTAAAGATTTTTAAATGTTTAAAAATTATTTCAAATAAAATTGATTGTTTTGTCCTTAGTAATAGTCTGGTAATGATATTCTTGGTTAGGATATAATTGGCTAGCCATAGGGACACCGTATACCGCGGTGCAAGTCATGACAACTTGCTTTGCTATGGGTAGGATCTTTGATCTGCATAACTTCAGTGTTTTAAGTGAAAGTAAAAGTGAAATATTTTTTCGAGAAATAGTCCATTGGGGATCATTTCTCTCTCAGTGGGACCTTTGGGTCCATGTCCCGTATATCTTTTTTTGAGAGTCCTGTCATATTGCACTAGGGGCGTATCGTAATGAATAAATCAGTATGATTTAAATGAATTGAATGAAAAATAATTTGTTTGAAAGAAAATAAAAAGTTGGGATAAAACTATAATGTTTCTAAAAAATTATGATTAATAAGCAAAAATAAAAAAGAAATATTTTATAAGAATAAAATATTAAATGAAGATTAAATTAAGCTTTTGTAAAGAAAAATAAAGGTTTAAAATGAATTTTTATATGAAAAAGATAAATTAAAATTAGTTGATATTTTATGTACCAATTATTATTTTGAAAAATAACAAGTTTGGAAAATAGTACTAATTTTCTATTTAAAGTCAAAAAAGTGAAAACACTGTCCTTAAGTGAAAATTTATGCCTAAGTAATGAATTCCCGAAATAAAAGTTAAATGAAAAGTAAAGCCCTAAAAAGGCACAATATTGTTAAATTAGGAAAAAGAAAAAGATACAAAGTCCTAAATAAATTTTCGAACATGTTTAAATGTACAAAAAAAGGAAGGAATAAATATTGTATACAAAGTGTTCCAAAATAACTGTATCACTTTGCATTAAAGCTTAAAAACCTTTAAAATAATAATGTGTTAATTAGTTAAAAAGTTAAAGTAAAATAAAGAATAAATAGCGAAAAATTATAATGATATCACACATTGGATGACTAAAAAATCAATCGAGAAATAAAATAGTGAAAAGTTTTTGTACCATTAAAGATACGAGTACCAATATAAATCGTTAAATGGAATGATAATTAAATCGATGTAACTAAAAGATGTAAAACTAAAGTTAAGTAAAGGTAAAAGCTAAAGTAAAGAAGAAACATAAAAGTAAAGGTTAATCTAAAATCGATTTACACATGAAAGTAACGAAAAGCAAATTAAAATGTTTAAAAACAAAGCAAAAAGATTACCAAAATGGGGGTGGATAATGAAATTAGTGTTAACGGAATTAAAAACAAATTTTCTGATCAAATAAAGATAAAAGCTGCATAATCTATGTAATTATGCTTTAATTGGGAAATTATAGGATTAGTAGTCATCACTGAGCATGTCTAGTACTCAGCACGTAGTATTTACTGCGTGCAGGTTATGAAGTGATGCGAGAGCATAATACACAGTGGAGCAAGATCGGAAAGGAAGAAATAGTGCTAAATTGAGTTGTATTATGGCATGTATATACGTAGACAATTAAGGTAAAAGATTAAACTGTATTTTAATTATTGTTATTATGATTATTGATGGGTGAGTGTCGGTGAAAGTGTTTGCATGAATTTTATTAGTGTATGTTTAATTGTTTAAAATGTTATCGAATGGATAGAAAATTTTGAAGTAAAGGTATTAAAGTGTATCGAAATTTTTCAATAGTGAATAGAAAAAAAAATTACCGTTTATTGCTATCTTTGCTTCGAAAAAGATTGTTCTGTTAAGGGTGTGATAGCATATCTATGACGTCAACTAGGTAACAACTCTGAGTAGGGTGTTGATGATCTCGTGCGTAATATTTACCCTCCTACCTATATGCATGACCCATAAATAGACTCTATCATCGTATTGATTGACCTAGGACTGCCAGTGTGGTTAAGATATGTTGTAGCAAAAACCCACTGAATGTATCTGAAGCCTGTGTGGCCAGTAACATGCTTTTGGCCGTGTCTAATTGGTACATGGCCTCGAAAAGCATAATAACTGCCCAGTACTCTCTGTCTACTCCCCTCTCTGGGGTTAAGATGTCTAGTCCCACTGGAAGCCTTAAAGCCTCTGTGAAGCGTTGAAGCGTGATGCTATATTGGATGTCCTTCACTCTAAACTGGACTACCCTCTCCTCTCTGTCGGATATCTGGTGACCTCTGTATTGAAGAGTAGCCAAGAACTATCGGGTCACATCATGGTATGTCTGAAAAGCTGGAGTGAGAAATACAGTCCACCTCGTAGTGGCCAACAATCTATCAACCTTTTTAGCCATTCCTATAGTCTGAAGAAGCTATTGAGACATGAATCGGCTAGATGGGAATTGCACTCGAGATAAGGCACGATATCTCTCGGCCTGTCAAGTGGCCATCCATCCTAGAATGGGTGGAGGTGGTATACCTTGTGCGTCTCTTCGTGGCAACCTGCAAGAGTTAAGTGTTAGCTTTTTCGAAATTAACTTAGGCTACAAGTAAGCTAAAATTAAATTTTTGAAATTTTTTAGCAGTATACCAACTTAAATTGGCACTAGCCAAACTATAAAGAATTACACATCAAGCGCCACACAACAATTTACAAATTCCTAAACCCAACAGTGGGCATTCTAGCAAATATGCACGTCCATCGAAGTAATTTACACATTTGAGTTTCTACAAAATTCTAACAAAATTTCGATAGCATCCTTGCTAGGAATGTGCCTACCCCCTACATAGGAAAAACATTTTTAAAACACCACAGGCCATCCATTTCAAATAATTTTATGTCAGTATTCAAACCGACGAGGAAAAAGATCTATCATTCGATTCTTTTATTAATTTCATAGGTAATGTTGATCGTAAGTTAATCTTCAATTAATCCACATTGATGTATTGTTAATTAATCATAATATGTCTATAAGGCTAATGTACAAATCTAAAATTATTGTACAATTATCTAAAATGATTCATTATTCATATTAAATCAAATACTAAGTTAGAATAACCTAAACGTTAAGTTCTACAACCTATGTGTTTATTTCTATGAAACCATAAAGCTTTACAATGCTAAACCAACAGGTTTCACAGACAGTAAGCAACAAAATCATGGCATTTCATAAGCTAAAATAAGAAAATCATGCAAAAACTTAACTATACATTTTAAACTAATCTTATTAAATTCTAATAACAAAATCCTCATAAGAAACTTATAATAACAAAAATAAAAATAAAATATAAGATAAAATGAGTAAATAAACACTTAAGTGTAGAAAATGGTAAACAAAAACCAAGACGAAAGCTGAAATAAATGATACACTAAGGTGCACATCGACTAGAGGAGAATTTTCACACAAATAACATGTAAAACAAGTGAGAAATGAGAGAGAAAGGCAAAGAAAACCAATAAAAAACCAAAAAATTGCTAATTGCAGTTACAAAGGGAGACAAGGGAAGAAGAAGAAGAAAATGCCCCCTTTGTTAAATTTTTAAGTAACAAACGGCAGCCCCATACGTCTCGTCTGTCAACCCTTTTCTCGCTTTTTTTTATTTTTCCCTTTTTTGTTACAATTATTTTTCTTTATTTTTATTTTCATTTGTTACATTTTACGTTGCATTATTTATATTCACATGTATACAAAATAATTTATTTTATCATTTTCCTTCATGACTTATTATTTCCTTTTTCTTCTTTTTTTCTTTTTTTTTGAGATACTCCTTGAATTAAAAAACTTCTGAATTTTCGAGTTCTCTGAAACTTAAAAATCTTCCGGAAGATTTTCATATTGCCAATAGGTCCTTTGAATCTCCATCAAAATAAAATCAAGGAGAATGCAAAAAATGTACGTGTAATGCATGAGACATGCAAAAAAATTCACTAAGGCATTCCATGGGTGACAGAAGGGCTGGCCGTGGCTCGCTCTTCGGGGGACGACCGTCTGTCACACATTTTCTATAAATAGCTTGATTTTTTCTTAGTTTTTATAACTTTTGACCTGCCCTCTTCTAGGCTCTCCTTTAGGATTTTTTTCTTTTTCTGTTTTCTTTTTGGTTTCAATTGCAATTTTTTATTTATTTTTTGCCTCTGCCTAATTCTGTGTTTAGACCACTTGAATATTTCTACCATGTCAACCCCGGCTATGACAAAGTTACATAGACTGTTAGATGAGTCAAAAATTGGGAAGACTTAATTTTGACCCTATACTGAAATTTGAGATTCTTGAGGAGAGTGAAGTTTGACAGGACTTTGATTCTATCCACCATCCAACACTGGAACCCGAGGTTCCATGTCTTTAGGTTCACTCATCAGGAATTGTGTCCTCTGCCTAAAGAATTTTCTAAGATCGTTAGTGTGAGATTTGCACGCGATACTTAACCCTGTCTACCTTCTATTATTTTTTATTATCCTAGGGAGGTGACCCAAGCTTTAGGTGTTCTACCTTATGAGGCCAGAAGTTTAGTACCTCGAGAGAGGACATTTTTATTGGAGCGACTCACTGGTGTCTTGGTTGATTTTGATGATGTGCCTACCTTCTAAACTAGTGTGATTTTGTTGTGCTATTTTGCCTAATGCTTGTTGGTATGTTGAATGATCTGACTGGAGATCATGGATTGTTCAATGTCGTGGATAGTGTGCACAGAGGGTGTACCCCATTTCCCTTTATCCTAGAAGAGATACTTATTGGCCTAGATGCTATTTGTGCTGATCCTACTGCTCGTCTTACTGGCAGCCCCTTATTGCTCCAAGTATGTCATTGGTATAAAGATAGTGCACCCCTTGTGGGTTTTCACACTAGCTTTTCTTGTTAGAAAATGTGTAATTTTGGATTTTTATGTATTTTCTTGCCTTATTTTTGCTTGAAATGAATCCAACTCACCCTAACGGCTTTTTCTTTTTTTTTATTTTCCCTCTTTTTTCTTTTTTTTTTGTTCAGGTGTGGCTACATGAGAAGCTAAAGTTACTGTCGGAGCCTCTTCCTCGGGCTAGAGCTATAGGCACTTATCCACTGAGGCATTATAACCTCAGGCATAAATAGTACAAGTTTCATTCGACCTAAGAGGGAGTTGTCTGGTTAGCTCACCTTGCAGATGGCAATATCAATTTCAAGTGCCCTTAGTTACCCATATATTTTTTAGTTTAGGATGAACCTTTTAGATGCGTCCCTCTGCGCAAATTACATCGGGCCATCTTTTACATCACTGGTCGCTAATACGGGAACCGTCAAGATATTGTTAGGTGCCCGTTGGGTTTCCATAGTGGTCCACTCTCTCCCCCTTTTTTGACAAGCTACTATCGGAGGATTTGGGCCCGTCTTCCTATAAGGATTGTCATTCCTGAGATCAGTGCTAATGACTTAACTTCTTCTATTACATATAAATAATGGGTTAAGAGTCTAACGGTTGACAATAGGACATTTCATCTAAAGCACTTGGAGGGAGAGAGCAATGTGATACAGATAGACTACATTAGATACTATCATAAATTATGTTTTTTCTTTCAATAGAACTTTTAAAGTTTAAACACATGAAAATAAAAGGACTACTTTTGAATACATTTAATAATGTTTTGGATACACATGAGACTTTTCATTCTGATTTCAGTACACATGATCATCATTCAACATTATCTCAATGACATATACACCTAACCTCGAAATAAAATCTCAAAAACATCAAAACTCCTGTCATCAATCATTACTCTTAGGTTTTCTTGATTGATTATTTTTTCTCAGCCCCTAATTTTTTGCTCAGGATGCCTTTTTTCTGTTTTCACCCTAACGGGGTGCCCAATTTTATCAAGGCTGTCGTTTTTTCGATTTTCAACCCATAAGGCTATTATTTTCTTCTTTTTCTCTTTTGAGTCTTAACCATAGAACTTTTTCAATCTGTCAATATTTATCGGCTCTCTAAACTCATTGCCATCACTGTCAATCAGAATAGTGACTCCTTTGGATAATAACTTTTTCAACATGAAAGATTCTTCCCAAGTAGGCTTAAACTTGTCCTAAATAGCTGAAATTTCAGGTCTCATTTGTTTGAACAGTAGGTCTCCTTCCTTTAAATGATGCTTTCTAACCTGTTTCCTAAATGAATCAGCTAGTCCCTTTTGGTAAATTTGGTTGTGATAGTAAGCTCGCATCCTATCCCTACCTTGTTGATTAAGCTATAACAATCTTTGCCTAGCCCATTATATCTCTGAAAACTCAGCTTCTAAAACCATCCTCAAAGACTAGTGCTCAATTTCTATTGGCAGTACAACTTCCATCCCATATACTAAGGAAAACAGAGTAGCTCCTATTGTAAGTTTCTTAAGGGTGTGCTTGTTTGGTGGTATGGTATTATTCATTAATGTATTGTTTTGTAAAAAATAATGTTTGGGAGCATGATTCTTTTTATGATATTTTAGTTTATGATTTTTATCCATGATTCTTAAATCATGGATTTGTCTAATTTTAAGAATCACCAATTTGGTGATTCTCCATGATTCTCTGAATTTACTTTTACTATTTTAACCTTATAACTTTTACTTTTTACTATAATTAATTTTTATTATCACCCACCTATCTAATATTAAATAAATATTTACTTCATTATTTTAGAAATATTAATATTATTTTTTACAAAAACAATTATCTTAAAATATTAATAATTATGAAAATATTTATATTTTTTAAAATTGGAGGATAATTACGTCATTTTTATAATAAAACTGTAAAATACTATATAGTTGAACCAAATAAAAAATATTATAAAATCACATACTATTATACAATCTTCCTAAATATCGTATCGTTAAAATCATACAGTAGCATACTGTAACATATTATACTGTACATTAATGAATCATATACTACCACCATCCAAATAAACTCTAAGTCTACGTACTATTGGCATAACTAGCATTTTTTGACATACTTAAAACAATCCATATCCATTGTAAGCCAAAAGAATCTTTGGCGCATAATCTTTTTCGCTAAGGCCAATCCATTTATATGAGCTCCACATACCCCTGTATGTACCTCTTTAATAACTTTCTTAGCCTCCTTCTCATTCAAATACCTCAATTGAATACCATCAGATTTCCTCTTATAAAACACTCAGCCTACGGTAGTGAACTGAGTTGATAGCTTGTGTATCATTCCTTGATCCTTCTCAGTGGCCTCCTTTGGAAATATCGATCTCTTTAAGTAGTTTTGGATGTCACAGTACCAAGATTTCCCATCATTTGCTTCAATGTTTATCACTTGCTCAACCTCGAAGTATGGCTTGTCAAAAGTTGAGACTAAAATTGGCTTTATACTTACTCTCTTCAGATTATCCTACATTGATACCAAAGTAGTTAGAGCGTCTACCAATTAGTTCTTGTCTCTAGGTACATACCCAAAGGTGCAAACCTCAAATTGACTACTTAAGCCTTCCAAACACTTGAGGTAAGGTAATAACTGTTCTTTCTTTATTGATCATTCACCTCTTACTTAATAAACTACCAAAGAGGAATCTCCAAATAAGTCTGTAGATTTTGCCTTTACTCCAAAATAGAGATGCAAGCTTTATACTCTACCTCATTATTTGTAGTTTTGTACCTTAGCATCTTGGCTAAAGGCAACTTCTCTCCCTCTGGATTCACTAGAATTACTCCGACTCTGACTTCTTTGTTATTCACAGCCCTGTCAAAATACATTTGCCAACCTTGGACTATTATTGTTGCTATATCCTCATCGAAAAACTTATAGGTTCAAAAAACTTATAGGTTATCTCTTCTCCCTCTAGTGGCTGATTAGCTAGGAATTATGTTATAGCTCTTCCCTTAATGGTTTTCTTAGTGATATACTCGATATCAAATTCCTGCAGAAGGATTCACCATCTCCCCATCTTCCCTAAAAGTGAGGGTGTTTCCTGCAGATACCTAAGGGGATTTTTTTTAACCATAGCTTATACTCTATAGCAATGAAAATAATGCCTCAGTTTCTTTGAAGTCCAGATGACTGCTAGATAAATCTTCTAAACTCATCATAGCCCCCACTAAACTATCCTCTATGGCTAAGTATAAGATCAAAGGTTTGTCCACCTGAGGTGGTCTCAGCACTAGTCCTACCTGACTAATTTGGATCAAGTACTGTAGAGGCTCATTGCTGGGAGCGACCCTCCCAATGCTGCAATTTACATACATATGCCAATCTTACGGATCGAACTCGAGACATGCTTAAAGGAGACGGAGTCCTGTAACTAAATATAGGGACAATATCTATTAACTCTATAATCTTATTAAAAAAAATAGAGACTGATCGAGGATGATTATCTCTATGTCAACTTTCATAATCTTTGATCAGATAAGTTAAAGATTGAACATTTTATATTTAGACTTTTTTTGGGGGAAGTTTTTTAGGACAATTTTTACCTTTTATAATTTTTGTGCGAGTTAGAAAATTTGTTTTTTCTTCAATTTTTACCATTAAAAATTATAAATGGTAAATTTTTTACATTTAAAGTATAAAATTATTTATTTTTATCATATTTTGGGAGGAAAATTAATATTTAGGTGAATGAAACAATAAACACGTAACATATATTCATTTCAAACCGCTGGCTAATCCTTTCTAAGCAGCTTGAAGATTGGTTTACAAATTAAAGTCAACTTGACTATAAACCTACTTATGTACTGAGTCCTGCCTAGGAATCCTCTGACTTACTTCTCCTTCTGAGGTATAGGCATCTCCCTAATATCTCTTATCTTGTCATGATCTATCCCTATCCATTTCTGGCTCACTACATGTCCCAAAAGTTTACCTAAAGTGACTCCAAATATGCATTTCTTAGGGTTGAGAGGCGAAGATTGTACTTGTCAATCATTTGAAAGAACTTTTCCAATGCCTCGAAGTGGCCCTCTCGGGTCACCGACTTGATCATCATATCATCTACATACACCTCCACCTCTTTGTGGATCAAGTTATCTAATATCCTGGTTGTCATCCTCTAATAGCCGGCGCCTGCATTTTTAAATCCAAAAGGCATAACCCGATAGGCATAGGTAACCCATTCGGTGATAAAGGCCATTTTAATCTTATCCACAATCTTATTTAGAATCTGGTTGTACCCAACATATCCATCGACAAAATTGTACATGGAACAGGCAGCAACACTATCTACCAAGATATCTATATGAGGCAAGGGGAAGTCGTCTTTAGGGCAAACTTTGTTTAAATCTCTATAGTCCACGCAAACCCTAACTCTTCCATCATTTTTTGCTATAAGGACTATATTTACCAATCACATTGGGTATTGGACCTCTACTAGGATCTTGGACATTTCAGTTTTCTGACTTCATATCTTTGACCTTTTCAGCCCATTTTGGCTTAAGTCTCCTAAATATCTATTTGATTGGTTTGTACTTCGGATAGATTGGAATGGCATTTCTTTATCAATTCCTGGCATGTCCTCGCATGTCCAGCTAAAGACTCTTTCATATTTTTTTCAATATTCTTTCGATTTTTTTTTCTTTTCAGGAGTTATGTCTGATACTAATAAGATTTTTTTGAAATTTTATTTTGTTTTGAAATAAATAAATATGTGTTTGTTGAATTAATGTCAAATATGAATGATTCGTAACCATAATAATGATCACATAACAATCATATTTGCACCTACATCCATTTTTTTTTTCTCATTCTGCACGTCTTTTCAAATGGACATTTCTATTATCCCAAAACCAACTCTATAGTAAATTGGAAACGATTTATAAAGCAATCTAAATCTAATGATGAACTATATCCTAAATCCTAATTAGAGAAACAATGACACTTTCCTACTACTATAAATATTTCAAGATTGTGATCTCCGTAATATAGTGTCGTGCTTTTGTCTGGTCTGCTCTAATTGAACTAGTTTATTTGTCCAATGTGCAAAGTAATCAATTAATGTTTTCATTATTTTAATAATCTCTCTGTAATTGTTTTTATTATATTTAGTCTATAAATAATTAAGTATAGAATAAAAAAATTTAGAACTAAAACAAAGAAAACACGCTTAGAGCAATGGCTCGGATCTATTTATCTGCCACGTATGAGGGTGTACTGTGTACATATATATCAGGACTTTCTTTTCTTTTTTGTTGTTCCTTCCTCTAGCCAGTTAATCAGATTTTTCGTTTTTCTTTTTTTTTTTTTTTCAATTTCTAATTCTAAAACATAGTGTTTTTTTTAACTGAATTCTTAAAAAAAATGGCAGAACCTCAACACTCGCAAATTACAATAACCAAAACCGAAATGAAGTTACAGCCAACTTGTTCCATTAATTATCAATAATTTATGCATAATTAAGCACTTCAGTTGCACAGGCATTAACATTGCAACAGCAAAGAATCATTGCAAGTTTTACCAAAACATCAACAAAATTCACAATCAATTTCCATTCGAAAATCATGCACCGAAAAAAAAAATGCTATCAGTAAACAAATTACTATTCACATTCTACTAATGACATCTGCAATTTAATCATATTAGTTAGAAATTAATTCTTAATCCACATGCTAATATCTTGTGTATTCAGCATATTATATTAGACGGACAAGACCTTTACCAAACTAGCAACGGGATTTGGTGACTCTCCTTTAAAATTTTCCAACTGAAGCTTTTGTATTAGTCAAAACTTACCAACCAGCTTTAAATGCAATTGATGTACGTTCATCGTTTTATTAATATGGTGTTATTACTAATATTATTATTGTTTTGTTGGGGTCGTCGTCCTGGTGGTTGTTAAAAATAAGAGTTCGTGTCAGTGACCGTTTCTTTTTTAAAAATAATAAGAGTCAGCGATCCTTTCTTTCTTAACGCTCCGTGCGTTTTTGAAAGATAACATCATAGAAATGAAACCAAGTATTTGACTAATACACGTTTAACTTCGCTCTTACCGAATTAATTTGAATTTTGTTAGTGAAAATATCAAAGCTTTAAAGAAGTAAATAGAAACACGTAGATTGGCTGAAATCGTATAAATTTATTATTAATATATTAATATTTTTTTTTAATTCTTAAAAAAGTTAAAATTTATAATATTCAATTTATCAAATGGAAAATATTTTTATAATAAAAATATTTAATTTTTTTGAGAGTTAGAATATATTATCAATTTATCATACACATATCATAAAATTATTTAACTTCAATCAGTCCATTATATATAGTTCATTTTTTTATTTGAAGTTTTAGTATTTCGGGTGTTAAATTGAACTAATTATATAATAATAGTGACAAATGTGTATCATTTTTAATAATTTAATAGTGACAATTTTAAGAAAAAACATATTTGATAGATGAATGCATACCATTTTTGATACTATAAAATCAAATTTGACCCTCTATCCAGCCTTTAATTATTTTACCCCGCTGCAAAACCGTGTAAAGTCTCCTGATATTTCTGGCAACTTAGTTTTACATACTTTTGCTCATTAGCGTTGCAAGAAAGGAAGGAAAAAAAAAAACCCTCAAGTTTGGTCATGTTCATGGGTTTCCGGTGATGATATTGACCGAAATAATGACATGATACGCTACGTCACATGTTAAAATAAACAAATAAAGAAAAAACACATGTCAACCCATTTGGGTTAACCAAATTCAAATTGGATCATCCATCCAAAATAGGTCTTGCTAAAGTGATGGTTTTCAAGCTTAAACTCATGCCACTTCATTTATCTTTTCAATGCGGGACATGAGAAGCTTGAGAAGATAACATTTTCATGATTTTTTTTGCTTTCTTAACCATTGAATTTATTATATTTTCATAATTTTTTTATTTTAACCATTTATAATTCTTTTATGGAATGTGTATGTGATGGTTAAAGCCAAAAATATCATAAAAATGTGATGGATTCAATGGTCAAGAAAGCAAGAAAAACCATGAAAAAATAAAGTTTGAGAGTATTATTATTTTTTCATGGTTTTTCTTACTTTTTTAATCATTAAATCCATCACATTTTCATGATTTTTTTTGGCTTTAACCGTCACATATACATCCCATGAAAGAATTAGAAATGTTTAAAGTAAAATAAAAACCATAAAAATGTAATGGATTCAATAGTTAAAAAAGCAAGAAAAATCATGAAAATATCATGTTTTTAAGTTTTCCATATTTCACATTGAAAAGATAAAGAGAGTGGCATGGATTTATAAGTTTGGAAGACACCACCTTAGCAAAATCCAATTAGGATTTAGTTAATGCAAATGAGTTGATATGTGTTCTTTTCTTATTTATTTATTTTAACAGGTGACATGGCAGCTGAAATGACATCTTTACGTTACGGCCACGTCATCATTTTGATCAAGATCATCACCGAAAACCAATGAATATGATTTTTATGCAAAAATATATTAAATTTAATGATATTTCTGATAGAAAAAATAAGTTAGTTACTTTTGATTAATAAAATTTAAGTTTAGTGATCATAGGTGAAATCCGTTTGGCCAAGAATGTAAAAGCTTTTAAAAATTGAGTTCTTTTTTTTTTTTTTTTGCTATAGAGAAAAAAAAATACTTGGTACCTTTAAGGATGAAAAATTAAAAATAGGTGCATCTTTACTTATTTTTAGCAGAAATGAGAGAACATTTTGTTATTGTCCCATGAAAGCAATTAAATTGCTATTTTGTTACTTGTTTTGTGTGCAGAAAGAAATATTAGAATGGCATCATTACTATTTCATTTTGAAATTTTATTTATTATAATCGTGCAGTCCACGAATATTTAAGGAAATTATAAATTTTCAAACTCATTGAATCAAAATTCTAGAGAAATAGTTGAATTCCTCCCGTGGAAACTATCCTGAAAATGGGAAAAACAAATCCAACAATTTTTAAAATAAAACTTTATTCCTTGAAATTGTTTATGCAGGTGGTTTTAGACTTTTAGCAGAGTCACTCACTCGACTCACAAATCCATACGAAAGCCACGACTACCAGTGCAGTATAATATATACATATATATATTTGAATGCAGTAGAATATTAATAATATGCATTTGGTATAAATTTCAATGTGTTAATTTTTGTAATCAATAAACTGTCTAAATTTTAAGACTAATGTATATCTACAAAAAATAATATATTTTGAAATTATCATAAAAAAATATAAGTTAAAAGATTTATTTGTAGACAATTATGCATTAGCATATAGAAAAAATGAAGAGTATTCATTCGCACGCTCAGCCCATGATTCCTGATAGTAAAATTGTTTCGAAGGAAAAAGAAAAAAAAAAAGAATTAATGACGACATAATTAAGCTATATGATTAAGCCACAATAGTAGCGACGACGCGACGTATTGAAGGTGAAAATGACCTATTTGTACATAAAAGAATAAAATGTGACGCTTCAGACGGGGTAGGTAATAGAATTTTAAAATTGAATAGATGCAGATTAGGTCAACAATATTCTATACTAAATTCTATCTAAATCTAATCAGGAAAAACTTTCAAAACCAACCAAAATATGTCAATTTAGTTTATAAAAATTGGTCACATTGACTCCAGATTAAAAAAAAAAAGCTCTAAATGGTGTTTATTTTATAATTTTTACCAATTTAAAATAATCATAAAATAAATAAAAAATAATTCGATACGTATAGCATACTATATATCACTAAGTCTAAGCCATTAAATAAAAAATGAATAAAAATTTAATAATTTATATTTTAATTCTCTTTTTCTACTTAGAAATTATTTTCCATCAATTTGTTCAATGATGCTATAAATTAGAATTTAGTCTTTATAAATATTAGCATGCTAGCTTTAAGAAGAGGTTTCAGATTTAAAATACTTTCTCCATTTTTTTATTATTTTTTAAGAAAATTTATTTTTTATGAAAATGAGTAATCATAAATTTGTCTAAATAAAATTTATAATATTATTACTGATAACAGCTCAGCAATACCGGACTGCTCTCGGTATACTGTTCTGATTGATACTTCGAAAAATCTGCAAATGAGGATATTTTGATAGGGTATGATCATATAACTTTCCGATGATCAAATCAATAAATGATAAAGGAATAAGTTTAGTGAAAGAAACAGCTAAGAAAGACCATACCCTACTATCGTGACTGTTTTATAGGGGTGAGTGTTTTATTCTCATTAGAAATTCTGATGATTGTAAGAGTCCTGTCAGAATATGACTCTTGCCTAGATAGAAAGTTTTCCCTAACTAGGAAGTTAGTTTTCAATTCGTGTTCTAACTGGACTTGTGAGAAATAATGTTGTTGGATCATGGCGTGCATAAGATCCAAAAGACTGAGACCTGGGCCCAGGCCTAATCCGGTTATCAATTACTAATAAATTATAATAAATAGTTTGTTTCATATATTAAAAAAAAAAAAAAAAACCAGGAATTCGATTAGATGAAATGAGCGATCATCTCATCAACTTTTTCCTGTCTTTTCTTTTTCTTTTGAAAAAAGTAACAAAAAGGAAAAGTACGCTTGGGCCATTGTAAATGTATACTCCACAGAAAGCTTATGCCCATATTGCCCCTAATTGCCTCCATCTGCTGCTGGATCAACAAGGCCAAGGTCTGTGGATTTACAGGCATTAGTTCATATGGGCCTACTGGACATGTAAAGTTGGGACAAGAGCCCATTAATTCGTAAGTAAAAAAAGGGCCGTTTATAATTTGGGGCAATACGGGAAAGAAATAATTTAGTGTACGTAAAGAAAAAAAAAAGCGCAATTACAATCCCTTTATCCTTTTTATTAAATTTTTACTATTAAATTTTTAAATATCTTTTTTGCAATAGTGAAATTTTTTAAATTTTTATATTTTTTATATATTAAATTTTAATTAGACGAAAGTTTGGTATAGATTTAGTATAACCTTATCTATTTTCTTTTAATTTTAAATTAATCACTATTGTCTATTAATATTTCAATCTCAAATTAATAAAGATATTAATGGACAAAACATTACATTAAACTTGAAATGTATATATTAAAATCGCGTGAAATAGTTTAAATTATTCAATTTTATATTTTCCATCTACTGTAGACTTGATGTGTTAAAAATAAAAATTTAGGATTTGATGTTGTCAAATAAATATTTAGAGGTTTAATAGAAAAAAATTTAAAATTTTTTAGGGATTTGTAAGTGGTTTTTGACCAAAAAAAAAAGATAAAAAGTGTAGTATTGATTTTGATTTAATTTTTTTTTTTAAGTGTAAATGATATTCACTGACATAAATTTTTCACCTTTACACGAAATAGTATGAAAAAAAACCCACTGTCGTTTTATTAATGGCGATTTTTGCTCTCAGGTTTTGATGATACATACGAGGGAAAAAGTAAAAAAATGGAAAACTAGACAGTACGCAGTCATTTTCAATTTAAAGATGAAATTTCGTGAGACAGAAGAAGTAGTACAGCCGTGAGGCCAAACGTCCAAAAACAAAAGAACTTATGCCCAATTAGGTCCACTTTCGTGGTTGATAAGTCTCAATCCTTCGATTGGAAGAAGTCTCAACTCAGATCACATGCTTCTTCCTCTGTGTCGGCAAATAAAGATAGTTGGCCCAGTTTCATTTTTGGCCCACTTTCCATGTTACAGTTTTGGCCCACAGAAGTTCTCTCTAAATTTTTGGCAAAATGCAGTTTTGTCTCGACACTTCGCTCACATGATGTTTTGCTATTAAAATAATAATAGCCAGCCACCTGACGTACTTGAATCTCTTTTTTTAATTAAATTTCATTTGAATTCAAATAATGATGTGTACTAAATTAAATATTTGAATATACAATAAACTTATAGAAAATAGAAAATCCGTATCATGCAACTTATTCTAGCAAGTAGGATTCATTTTAGTGTAATTTGAAAGACTTAAATTTTAAATATAATATATATATATATATATCCTTACATTAAATGTAAGTTATGTAAGAAATTAAAGAAAAAAAAAATGAGTAAAGAGTTAATGAGTAATGGTAGAAAAGTGAAAAGAAGTGAGAAAAGAGCAAACGAATCTTCTGATTGATGATTGCATGTTGTCTTTTAAAAAAGGGACCACTGTGTCATATTATGAAAACAAAAATGGACCTCCTCCTGCAGTTTCTGCGCACTGTAAATTTATAATCTATACTATAGGGTTAACCGCAACTTAATATTATTTTAATTTATTGAGGTTCATGTGGATGGAATTTGTTTTGTCCTTAGTTTTTTCAAATTGTGTAGGGTATCCGTGGAAAGAAAGAAGGGGACCATTGTCTGTTTATCGTCCGCCATTATGAGGTAACCCATAATATGAGAGATGGTCCACATGCCATTCTATATATTCCTTTAGTTTTTGCCCTTGCCAAGGACAATTACCCCCTATATATAAATATGAATAGATTTAATTTGGTGAAATTGATCTGGAAAATTAAATAATAATATCAAATTTAAATTGCAGTAGAATTCTTTATTTGAAAAAAAAAAAATTGGAGATTAAGATGAGTGAGGAGGAACCCAAATCTCAAGAGAAGGATTTGAAGGGGATAGTTAAGAGTCCAAGATCCAAAGAGCTGAATCACATGTAATCATGTGAGTAGATCGGTACCTGTGCTAATTTGGAAATCCTCTACGTTAATTTTATTTTTTACATTAACAAACCCATTTTAAATTAACTACCCAACAAACTTCTCATGCTAAGACATTCCTATCCTAGTACCCTCATATATTTTTATAAATCACCCTCTTCTTTTTTAAATATATATAAAAAAAACATCCACTTTCTTTTCTTTAATTTCTTTAATTTCCAAGTCATACTAATATTTTTACTCCAAATTATTTGATCTTCACTCATTAATTTCAAAGTTTCTTTTTCTGTTTATTTCATTTACAATAATAACATTATAGTCTCAAGTAGGGGGAAAACAAAAGTAGTATGAGAAATTCAGAAATCTCTTGATTGGATTGGCATAATAATAAGAAATATTGTAACTTTATTGACTTTTTATTGAATTTTAAGTCCTCTTGTTGGCCACCTTTTATTCTGATAATTACTTGGAGTTAGTATTAAAACAGGACTACACGTGTTCCAAAAAAGATTAGAAAAATAAAATAAATATATGATGCTCTTCGCATAATAAAAGGAAACAAACCTGAACAAGCAAGTCAAAAAAGCATAAGCTTTTTTCTTTGTGGTTTGTGGGACAGCGCAGAGAAAGATAAGCTTAAACTTGATCAACACTCTTGTACAAAACAGATGCTGCCTATTACTACTTGGTAGAACTTTTCATGAATTTCAGTCTTTATCATGAAAATATTTCTATTTCATTTACTTCGATTTTCATCACAAAAACTTATCAATCTAAATTTCTTTTATTCACAGTTAAACTGCTTAGGCACTTATCAAAATCCACACTAGTAATTAAAAGAATTTTTTGTGCACAAATTAAATTTCAAGAATAGCACTGTATGTACGTACTCCATCAATCATAATCTCAGGCACATGTGCAAATGAAATTTGTTCTCTCTTTTTTCCTCGGTGGCAAGCAAACTCAGCAATTAACATATCCTCTTAAATATCTAAGGTGGGCCAATTTTTCTGCTCCGAAATATCTTAATATCAACTGTTGTCGTCTTTGCTCTAAATTCTTGATTTTTATTCATAAATTATTTCATTTACGAGACAGTGTAGACAACAGGGGGGGAGACACAAAGCATACAACTTCATTCCTCTAATTAAAACATTATATTCATAAAGCATAATTGAAGTACTAGGTACTAATAGATTCATTAGCACCATAAACAGCAAAGTGAAGAGAAAATAACACAAAGTTATGGAGATGGAGGCCAACCATATAATCCAGCATCCTCAATTCCTTCATAAAACCTCAGACCAAGCTCATCTAGTCCTTGTTGATCCCACATCTCATCATAACTATCATCATCGTCGTCATAATCTTCCATGTCGCCAGAAAAGATTTCCCAGGCGAAGTACTCAGATGCATCTGAGTATTCGGAGCAGTAATCTCCCCATTCATTCATATTGTCGTACTCGTACAAATGAGGACCCAAAACTTTCACATTTGGAAATTTCTCCTTGAGGAAGTTGCTGTCAAGTTTTACATTCCAGCATCCTGTCAAGTTCATGTAATCGAGTTCAGGGCAGCTTGAAAGGATTTTCAACACACTTTCGGTGCTGACACGAAGATGGTAAGCCATCTCTAAATGCTTCAACTTAGGCATTGTAGCAGCAATTGCAAGAGCTTCATCATCTTGAGGAAGCTGATCTCCTGAAGATGATAGCTCCACATTTCGGCAAAGCCCCAAAAGCAATTTGCAATGCTTTCCAATTGCCTCTAAAGCACGGGCACCAATCTTGTTACAATGGCTCAAATCCAAGAAAGTGACTGTTGAAAGCTTTCCAGCAATCTGTTCAACAATTGAATCACTTATTTGGCTTCTTGTCATTCGCAACGTCTGGAGGGAGCCAGCACTTGCAAAATCAAGCAGAAACAGACAAATTCTAGTGTTACCAATGTGTTTGATTAAAGGATGCCACTATTAAATACCACTAGGCCTAATTAGTTCTGTCTCATCTAGATATTGCAATCAGCATTCACAACTAATAAACCCCAGAAATTAGAAGTAAGATTAACCAATAGGCTACAGCAATTCCACAAAGCATATACATAAGCTCCGAGTAGATTAACAAGTTTAGTAGGAAATGAAATTCAAGTTTGGTAAAGCTTACTGATCAGCGAGGAATGAGAGAATAGCATCATTGGGGATGTGGGTAACACAGAGCTTGCGAAGGGAACCAGAACTACGAGTGATCAACATTTGAAGCATGCGATCAATGTGGTGAGGCTCACTAGTTCTCTCACACCATTCCTCAATGTCAATCTCTTGCCAGCAATATGGCCCTGCAACAGCTCTCCTCCAAGATTTGCAAACTCTTGGAACCACTGATAGTATCTCTTTCAGGGGAAGATTTCTAAAGATAAGCCCAAGGGCATCAGGTATCAGCTCATCCCAACACCTATACTCACTTCCATCTTCCATCTATTTTCTGCCTCTGCATATTATCAAACCCCATTAACTTAATTTCTTCACAATTCCAGGAGAATTGCACAGAATTCAAGAACCATAATAAGGAAAGAGAAGTTTTGAAAAATCTGTCATGCAGAAACAGATTGATTTCCACGAATACATGGTAAAAGATTATGTACCAAAAAGGAAAATTGACAAAGGTAGAAGAAAACAGATAGTGTGCAAGCAAAGAGATAAGATCAGATATGAGAGATTACAGGCAGTAAATTACTATAAAGGAGAAGGAAAAAATAGGTAAGTAAATAAACGTTCAACATCAACAATCCAAATGAAGAAATTAGGCAACAAAATTTTGATTTCCGGTTATAACAAAGCAAGGACCAAAATCTGAATAAAAAGAAAGAAATAACTAAAAATGACCGATCTTGAAACTCAAAATCAGGAGATAAACAGAAAATCAAAGGAAAAACAAGAAAAAGCAAGAAACTTCACAGATCCAACCTGCTAAACACAAACAAAAACACATCTTAGAAAAATCAATTGCATGTATACTAACAAGAAACTTGCATGGCTAATATAAAGAAACAGAAAAAGAAAATAGAGTTCCAAGCTTTCACATCATAAAATAAAAAACACCGTAAAACAGAGAATCAAAGTTGGATTTTGCTGGTTGAGTTGGGTAAGCAGTGGGCAGAAAAAGAGCTTAATATTTGCATATAAACCTGGAAAGTTCCGAACTTTCTTCTCCGCTCCGTTTGTTTCTTTGGAATTTGGATTCTGCAACAGAGTCACCGGTTTATTCGCCACAAATGCAGGGCAAAAATTGGAAAAAGAAAGATGACATTTCGAGAGAGAGAGAGAGGGGTAAAACAGAAAAGGCAGAAAGCTACAAAATTAAAAATTTAGAAGAGTCCCATCTACCACCTAACTAAACAGAATCAATGCAAACAACAAGAGCAAGAACCCAATAGTAAAAACAAAGTAAAAAAGAGAAGATGAAGTTGAGAAAGGAAAATGGGTGAACTTTAGATTTTATTTTTTGCACTATATTTTTTTTTTTTTTAAGAAGGAGAAGAAGAAGAAGAAGTGTAAAGACGGTGTTAGTTAAGGAGAGATTTAATAAGGCATTGGTTTGCCATATTTATGTCTGCTAAAGATAGGTTTGAACTTTTGAATGGGACTCCTGAGCCGCGAGATTATTTATTTTCAGTGAGATTGATAGTTACAAAGTTGAGAAATGGGCCTAATTGAAAGAGGCACCACCGACACAAGAAAACAATTCTAGTGGTAGTGGTTTATTAGAAGAGGTAATTTGAGGCCCATCTTATATGGATTGGGTTTCGTTGAACCAAAATTATGAATTTTCAGGTTCCAAAGCTACCTGCATCAATTGATATGACTTCACAGTCAATGGGTTATTTACTCCTGTTCTTTTCTTTTTTGCCCTTTTTTAGCTATCTTTGATTTACCGAGTGTTTTGAAAATTGGAATTCAACAGAGGTCTGCTGTGCTGGGTTGAAGATTGGTTCAGTGACTGGCTTGCTTGAAATATTGTTTTTAAAAAATATCATATTTAACTGAGTCAAACTTTAAATCTATTTAATATGAAGGAAAAGCTATTCTAAAATTGGGGCAAAGAAATATGAAAACTACTATATATATATATATACATATATATATATAAATACACCTACATGTATGTGGGTACGTATATATAGTCTGCAAGAAAATCAGTGAGATCAGTAGAATATAATGACTTTATTTGAGATATACGTTGAAAATTTTCAAATTATGTAATTTTCGTATGGAAAGTGACATTCTGAAAAAAATGTGACTGCTTTTTAAATAGTATATACATTATTTGTTTAAGAATATTTTATATAAATATTTACAGATATGAACTTTCATGCGATATCTTATGAAAAAATTGAAACTTAAGCAATTTTATATTGAATTTTCAGTAGAGCTTAAAGTGTTTTTATGCCAAAATGATTTTTCTTACAAAAATTACACAGTTCATGTGTTCTCATATTATAAAAGTTTCTTTCACCTTTTAAAAATTAGATTGCAAGTTTAATAACTTTCCATGCAATTAATTTCTCCTTAAGTTTTTTTTTTTTTGATATAATAGCACATTGATTGATTGTTCAAGGAAAAATTTTATTTTTTGAAAAGTTTTGAATTTAAATAGAGTGTCATGTGGAATTTTTAGTAAAGTTTGAAATATTTTTTGGTCAAAATGATTTTAATTGTAAAGATTATATAGTTCAATTATTTTCTTGTTACAAAAAAAAAATGTTATTGCTTTTTTGTAATTATGACAAAATTCAGTGATTTCCAATGTAATTAATTCCAGCCACAGTATATAGCATAATAGTAATTAATTATGGATCGAACCAATTTTTGTTATGTCAATAAAACAAACTTGTATTGCATTTAAGATGTTACAATACAACAGAATAGACGTATTAAATATTTTTGTTTTCAAGAAAAGGTATAAAAAATTGAACATGAAAGCTTCACTTATAAGATTTTGCAGCTGTTAAATCTCTCTTTCAGTGATGGACGTCAAGCAACTACAGTTTTCCTAGCAACGATGGTTAAACATACAGTGGCGTGGTGAAAAATGGAAAACTGAGTAGATCATTAATTGAGGTAATTTCTACAAGCACAAAATACAGATGGTTGCTTACTATTTTATTTTCTCTTTTACCATCGAGGATTGCTTGCTTGATTCTATTTCAGTTTGGACAGTGGAGGCAGAGTCTCCCAGTTAAGGCAGTGGGGCATAGGATCCCAATTAAAGACAGCGGGAGCGCAGAGCCAAGGAATTGGATTAGTGTTAGTCCTTTGAAAGTACAAGTCATAATTTGTATCGCTTAATCTCAATAGTGGATGATAGATTCAATTCTCATCTACCCCTCTTTTACTTAACAAAGCCAATTTTTGAGCAACATTATTCTAAGTGGCTAATGGGAAAGAGCCGTTCCCAATTTCAGGTTTAGTTCCTTTAAATATGTACAACTTAGCTGCCAAATATTCATTCACCCTGCTGATATAGAATGCAACTCCAAAATGTCGATGAAGAAAAACACTCAAGGTAAGAATATACCCTTCTAAAATTAAGGGGCAACTAGCTGAGACACTGTCCCCGATCCTTGGCACAACATTCTACTCTGTTTACTAGAACAATTTGGCGTGCAGAGCAACGAAAGGAAAACCATGCACACGTAGGTACCATTTGCCCTATAATCATATACAACCCAGAATTTCATCTCATTAAATCCTTCAACATGATTGGTGTAAAGCTTAAAGCAAAAAATGGAAGCTCTTCGTCTTCATATATAACCAATTAGAATGGCTGAAGAAAAAGAAAGCGGGGTAGGGGACGGCCTAAGATAAACTCATAAGTAGATAATGTATTGTATTTTGAACCTCGTAACCATTTGCTATTATAATCCTAGGTGGAAAATGTTCTACTGATAATACATACTACTCCCTGGGAAAAGAAGATAACCATAAAATTTCAGATACAAATTCAAAAGTAAGCAATGCTATGAGATATACATATACATACATATATAAATATATATACACACACGCGAGTGCGCTCGTGCGCGCGCACACACATATAGATAACACTAAAGCAAGACGTTACAGTAGAACAAAGGAGTGGATAACCTCCAATTCATTAGGCAGTCAATGCAAAAATCAAAGTGCAGACACAGCTGAACCACAATTCTTATGCTAACAAAGCACCAGAGTCAAAAGTCCGCTACATGTTCATGAGTTTGGAATCGGAATCACAAGGTTCTACGTTTGACAATGGCCTCCATGAAAGTTTAAGCATAAAACTACTGTACCCTATTGATCTTAATGTATATGTCCCCGCCTTATAAAGTTAATTCATCGCACGAGCCCACTTTACATTTTCTATATGACTACTTCACAACAAGCAAGAAGGAAGGTAATATCCCAATACAAGCTAATAGCTATCTGGAATCTATTAAGTCAATTGTTAGAAAAATGAACTGACCCAAGACAAACCATGCACGCATCAGCCAAACATTCATGGAAGCAGCATGGTTAACTGTTAAGAGTAGGTGTACAGATAGTCTTCAGTAGCATCCTTACCATAAACCCCAGCTAAAGACGCATTCCACCCTAAGAACGTAAACCAAAAACATTCATTGATAGCAACCAACACTATGGACATTGTCCTTTATTATTCAAGACGTTTCAGTTCACAAGTATAGATATGTAGAACTCTGTTAGGCAACCAGTGAAACGAGAGAAATCTCAAAACATACTTCTATTTTTCAGTCATTACCATTGTAATTATGCCGTCACTGAAAGCTAATTGATGAACATTAATAGATAGGATTTCATTTTACTAGTGCTGAAATACAAGTGCAAAATAAACAAAGGAATTCTTATAACTAACTTCGTCCATGTATACCTTGATAAACCAATTTCTAAAGAACGGTGTAATGGCCATGCAAAAACAAATCCTTTACTTTTAGAATTCAATAAAAAGGCATCCTAAAAACCACGTATTTTCCCCAAATGAATATCATCTTAAGCGATACCCTTAGCATGGGATCTTTTCATTTCTACCCATTTTTCCTTTTTTATTTTTAAAAATGCCACTTTCACTAAAATGCAATTTACTTTTCTTTGGAAAACGATCTTTTTGATACCTCAAGTTTCTTAACAACTTCTTGTAAGGTTATTTCTTATATTGATTAACGTACATCTTATATTTTCATTAATCATTCTTTTCTTAGCATTTCCCTATAGGATGCTTGTCTAAAATTTTCTGGAATGTCTTCTTGATTTTGATATTCATTTTCATTATCATAAAAAAGAGCTCTTATTTGTTAGTTCATTTCTCCTATTATCTCATTTATACTTTCTATATTAGATACATTTAACGAACTTAAATATCCACCAAATTTTTCAGATATAATTGTCATTTTGAATATAATTTTTGTAATTCTATTTTATTAGTTTTTAAATAGTCTATTAATAATTTTATTGTATTTTTATTTTCATTTATCTTTTTTAAATAATTAATTCTCTTTGTGATATATGTTATATGTTCTTCTTTCTTTTGAATTACAGCTCTTTGTGCAAAGTTCATTTATATTTCTTTTAATCGAGAACTAGCCATATTAATTTATTTCTTTAGTAATTATTTCTAAATCACTTTCTAAATTTTATTTTAATGTTAATAATTCTTCTCTTAATTTGTGTAGCCTAGGTATTTGATATTTTTCAACTGTATTATTTACTTCCATAAATATACATTCATATTCTATATTTCTAGTCCTATCTTGATAATATTCTATTTTTCCTTTGATGTTATAAGTTTTTTTTAATGAAAAAATGACCTTTATAAAGCTGAAAAATCAAATACAAGAAGGAACTATCTCCCAAGAAACAAAATAATTAAACATAAAAGAAGTTCTAGCTAATTTATGAGCTTCACGGTTATTTTTTCTACTAACCCAAAAAAGATTAACATCTAGTAAGCGAGATAAAAATGATTTACAATCAGAAATGATTAAACCATAGTCGGAGAGATTGACTAAATCATTGACAATAGAGCAATAGTTAACTGGTGCGAGTTAAATTGTATATCCTAGTCTTTAAGACTTAGTATAGAGAGAGAAGGGTGTCAAACACAGGGAATCTTGGAGTAATTTTGTATTAACCGAATAACTAATTAGATGGATAGGCAAAAATTAAAGTGAAGTTGATTATCTCCATTTATCTTAATATTATGAAATACGTTCCAATTAAATATGTGATAATATAATTAGATGTTAATTACATGTATTAGAATTACAACAAAAATCAATTAAGAGCTACAGACATTAATAAACATGTTTATACATGAGTTGATTGGAGAATAGGCAAAAGATAGATAACGTTCTTAAGCCATGCCTCTTACATTTACTAAGTGGGTTTTTATAGAGGTTGCATCTGTCCTGTATTGCATTATTGATCTACATTATTGAGTTCAATATTGCTTTCTTACATCATTGCTCACATATGATTTTATGTCTTGTTTCTTCAATTATTTCTTTCTTTTCTTTAGAGGGGGTCCAACTCCACTAAGCCTTGTCCCTTGCTTTTGTTCTCCATTATTGCTTCCTTTTTATCGTCTTTTTGAAAATTTTTTTTGTTGCTTCCGTCATTGGCAAACTTTTTTCCAAATAGGTGTCCAGACAGCCTTCAAGAAGATATTTCTGATGCCATTCTATAGCTGGATTGGTGATTAAAATTTCTTTTGGATAACTTGTATAAAACTTTTTATTGTAGGATAAGATTTCCTTTAGTGCTCGAATATTTGTCTCGATATTTTTTATTCTCATTTCTGGGAGATTTTTTATTATTAATGGATGTAAATTAGAGGTTTTCTGATCATCAGGAATAATTTCTTATCTTGTAGTCCCCATTTGGATGAACGTTTCTGCCTTGAGTTCCATATTTCTATCATCATCCCATTCAGGAATAATGCTAGAAACATGAAAGTAAATCTTGTTTATTTTTGTTATTCCACTAAAAATTTGAACCTGAGTTTTGATTACTTCCGATAAGAATTTAATTTCCTCCAAATTTGCTCCAAGGTAAATGGTGTGGATGAGTCTAAAACGATAAAGTTTTTGTACCATTCTAGGTTCTTCTCCTTGCTTGATTATTACCTTGTTGTATGTTCCATTGATTGGAATAGTGCTTATTCCAACTGCATTAGTCACCTTTGCTAAATATTGCAGAGCTTTCAAAAAGTCTGCTTCCCATTGCTTTTTTATTTCTATGGCATTTAATCGAGATCTCTCATCTTTATTCCATTACTGAGATGATAAAGAAAAATTTCTTGGACTTATCAATCAAGAACCGAGATTCTCTATTGATATTAATTTCATATTTCTCGAAATTGCTTCTTGTGATGATTCAGGGCTATTTAAAAATTAAACCGACCGTCTCATCATTAAATTTCTGGATATTTCTTCCTCTAACTCTCTCTTAGCAATAGTGCTAAGGACAGTCATTTTACTAGAATTTTCTTCCTTAGATTCCTTTTGGTGAAGAACCACCTGAACATAGTTCATAGATATTTGGCAAATCTCATTATCTATTTCTAGAATACTAGATATAGATTTCTTTATATATTCCATTACTTCTTTTTTCTCTACTGTGAGCTTGGAAATTCTTTCTGCATTTTTTTAAATTTTATTTCTGCAATTTCGATGTTAGTGTGTATATATATATACACACACACACACTTTAAGATATTAGCTTATTAAGTAAATCTGCCAATATATTATCTTTTTCTGGAATATATTCGACATCAAAATTAAAATTAGTAAAATATTCTTGCTATCCCATTTTCCTTCTTTGAGCTAATTTTCCATCGTAGTTCTTTGTAATAAAAAAAATTTACTTGTGTATTATCCGTTTTTACTGTAAATTTCTTTGGTAACAAAACTAACTCGAATTTTTCTATAGCATACTTTACTGTCAATAATTCTTTTTCATTACTATGATAATTCTTTTCTGAATTTTCAAAAGTTCCTGATGCATATCTATAGATTTTCTTTTCATCTTTACTTTTTAGAATAGCTCCCCAATAGTCATCTGATGTATCTATTTCTATTCTTAATTTTAACACCCTTACTGAACCAATAATTGTTCACTCAAGTTCTAAACCAGAATTTTTTTTACCAATTAACCTCTTAATGACAAATTTTTAGACAAAAAATACACATTCCCAAATGCTGCTGACCTATAATTGTCTAATTTTACAAAAAATTTGGCAATATAACGTCTCAAATATTCATTAAACTAACCTGAAAATTTAAGCAATTCACAGCCCTTCAGGGGCACAATAATTCATAAATAACCTATACACGCATTCCAGATCTCTACATCCATACATACTGAATAAAATCCATCTCACGACTGATTTCATACATACACATATAACAATATACAGTCATGATAAATAATTCTTTACTACTTCACTACAATCTTTATCATATATATATATATATGCCAGGATTAAACTTCTAAACTATATCACTCATTTCTCAAATAAGTCCTTCATGTACTATTGCTCCAAGCACTTTTCAGTACCTACACGAAGTAAATACTACGTGCTGAGCATTAAACATGCTCAGTGATGACTATGAATCGAAGAATTTTCCAAACAAACATAATCGCAGTAATAATACTACATTTCATTCATTTCTTATCAAAGCTCTTTTCAATATTTTTAACATTATTTTTAAGGCATTACTAAAATTTTGTCAAATTTTTCACTTTAGTCCTAAACCTTTCAACTATTTACTAAAATATCCTTTTTGCAATTTAATTACAAAGTTACCATTACTTTTCTTATTTTCGCTCTTTATTTGCTTTTGGCATATATAGCAATTTATTGGGCTTGACTTTGACTTTTCAGGTAGAATTTCTTATCTAATCATTCGGATACCATTATCAGTTCATTTGACATTTTACACTATCAATTGCCACTAATATGGCAAATTTTCACTTTAATTCTTAATTTCTTCCAGTTACTTACAGAATTACCCTTTTTACACGTTCATTACGATTTTGCTATTGATTTCTTTATTTTCACTTTAACTTTATCAATGATTTACCAAAATACAATTATTAATACTTTTAACATTCAATACCAAGTAATCTCATTACTTTGGTAAACTTTCCGATTAAATCTTTACTCCTTTGTTTTATTACATAATGTCCCTTTTTACACATTTTTATTGTAAAATTGCCACATTGACATTTTTAATTGCAAGGTTGTCATTAACCTATACTCATTTTTACTTTTCATTTGTCTTTTGGCTTACAAAATTTCTGTCCGATTCTTGTTTGAACTTTTTATGTAATATTTCATTTTTGGTCCTTAATTTCTCAAATAATTACATAATTGTATATGAGTAGATGATATAGTATCCATATTTATTTCCATTGGTATTATTGTTATTTTTCCGCTTATATCTGTTAATGCTAAATTAATTTTTACATATTTATTAATCATATGCCTATTTCCCGAATAGTTTAAGAATTCATGTCTTATCTAAATTATATTTAGTTAATGTAAAGGCTAAGCTTTCATTTATATAATTTTTTGCCGGTCCAGTATCTATCAATGTTTTCAACATTTTCTATTTTCCTCCTATGTTTAATTATGTTTCTACATAATATTGTTTGGCTTTTAAATATGATCTTAAATCTATACTTCTTCTAGGTTGAGAATGTACTTTTCCATGTTCATCGATTATCATTGGTTTATTTATGGCTTGAGATATTTGATTTTCATTAGTTGATTCTCCTGATGAGATTAATAATCTTTCTCCTACATGTTGTATCCTAGGAGTAATTCCTATATTTTTATTTTTTGGTCTAAGAGGTGTTAGTAATCTTGGTGGTATATATTTCACTAAATAAAAAAATGTATTATCTATATCTACTTGTAATTTGATATTATCTTTTTGTAACTTTTTATGATAACTTGTTGTAAATGCATATATAGTTGTATATGTTACTGATAATACTTTTGATCTACTGGTCATTTCTATCCTATGTAATTTATGTTACAAATTTAATGCTTGATCAATATTTTTATTTTGCAAACTTACAGAAAAGTCTAGAATTATTGTAAAATTTAATTTCTTATAAACTAAATTTCCTAATACTGCTCCTAATAATACATCTACATGATCATTTAATATTCTATCATCTATGCAAAATAATTGTATTGGACTATCTATTCCTTGTCGAAAGTGCTCTTTTACTATTATTTGTATAGCTCCTAAATATAGATATTTATATCTATTTTTATTTGGTAATTTTGCTAATGCTTTGTTAATTTCATCCTTATTGATTAATGGTATTACTATATTTCCTTTCATATGATAGATATCTATTGTTGATTCATAATGTTTAGCTATATATGTTGCTTTACAAAATCTTTTAAACCATTATCTATTAAATATATCTTTTATTTTAATATTTAATTTATGATTATTTAATTGACTAAATTTTTCTTCATCGAAAGTTTTATTGTAATTAAATACATTATTATCATTTTTATTATCTATTATATCTTGATCTTTGTTCTCGGAGCTCATTTTTCTTCTTCAATTTCTTTATCAGATTCAGACGTGGTTTCTATATTTTCATTGTCATTTTCTATGTCACTATTTTGTTCTTCAAAACTATATTGTGATTTTATTTCAAATATACTTTCATTTTCAGATATATCACTATATTCAATAGGTTCATAATTTTGTTTGATTAAATCTTCATATATTTTATATGATTTATGATTTTCTTTATTTCTCTTTTTAGGACATTCATCTGCATAGCGTCATTTTTCTTTACATATCCAACAAATACATATTTTAGGATTTTTTCTCACTAAACCTTTTATTTTTTCTTAAAAATCTTTTCTTTTTTTGTTAAAGTTGCTCTTCTTGAATGGTTTAAATTTTCTTTTATAGAATTTTTTAAATCTTGGTTTATAATATTTTTTATTTTTTCTTCTATGCCTTTTATATTTTCTATTTGTGTCATAACATCCCCAGTGAGTTGTTTCTGCTAATATTGGACAACATAATCCTCCTCTTATTGCTCTTCTAAATTTTCTATTTTTATAAGCCTGATTACATATTTCATTTATTCATTTTAATATATATGTTTGATAAGTTCCTAAAGATTCTTTTAATATTTCATTATTATTTCATATTTCATTAAATAATTTTAATCCCCATGGTTTTGGTAATTTTTTTACGTAAGACTATCTTAGTAGTTTTATTTCTACACTATTTATTATTCCTATTTTTTTCTATATTATAATAATATTTATTAAACTCACAAGCACTACAAAAAAAACTGTCAATTAGCGACAATATTATTTTTGTCGCAAATTTTGCAATGGATTCGTAACTGTTTTACAATTCCGTCGTGGCGAGGATATATTCTATTTATTTGTGACGAAATAGTGACGAAATCAATAAATAGTTGCTAATTATTGGCGAAAAGCATATGCGCCAGGTTTTGTGACTGAATTAGCGACGAATATTTCCGTCGCAACATTTTATAATTTTTATTCATGAAATTAGTTCCAGAAAATTTAGCGACGAACATTTTAGTTGCTAATTTTGGAGGAAAAATAAGCACCTTTTTTGCGACGTTTAAGCGACGGAAATTGGTCTGTTGCTAATAGTAATTTGTTACAGTAATACAATTAGCGACGGAAATATTTAGTTGCTAATCCGTCGCAAATAAATTAAAAAATAATTTTTTTTAATTTCACTCACATGATTTATGTATAGTTTTAAGTAATTTTAATATAGACCATATGAAATAAATATTTATTTTGTAACATAAAATTAGAAATTATATTTTAAGTTGATAATAATTTTTTATCAATTATACCAAAATCTAAAGTTATTTATTTAGAAAATTTATATTTTTAATAATAATAATAATAAACTAATTATTACGATTATTATATATTTGCGTGTTCAAGATTAATAAAAATAAATATTTATAAAATAGTAATATAAAATTTATTATTTCATTCAAAATAATAATAATAAATTTGTAATTAATTTTTATTTTATAAAATTTAAATCAAATATTAAATTATTAGGAATTATATTGATTTCTTTATCAACTATCCCCAAATATAAACTTATTTATTTAAAAAAATTACATTTTAATAATAATAATAAAGTAATTATTATAATTATTATATAGTCATATTATAAAAAATAAAAAATATAAATATTTATATAATAATAATATAAAGTTTATTATTTCATTTAAAATGATTATGAAAAATTTATAATTTATTTTTTATTTTGTTAAAATTTTCAGCAAATTTTAAATTATGAAAAAATTTTAGTTAATATATTTACAAAATTATCCTTGAATACAAGGATAAAATGATGAAATTTGGTAGGGGCATTTTAGTAATTTCAAAAATTTATCCTACATATAAAAATGATATTTTCTCTCGCCTCACTTTTCTCCACCGTTTCAATTTAATGCGTATATGATTTTAAGCTTAATTTATTATTTAATTGAATAATAATTAATTAATTGAATTAACTTCAATTTTTAATAATTGAAATGTCTAGTTCTATAATTAAATTATTTTTATTCGAACTTACTAGTAATATCCCAAAAATTTGAAATCATGTGAGAGCACTTTTAATAAGGGTGTACAATATTTTGATACTGGTTCTAGGATAGATTTGTTTGCATAATTTCAAATTTTTAAATTGATAATTTGAATTTAAAGCAAAAATATAAGAACTAATGACAAAGGATTTAAAACAAATAAATATATAATAGTTATTAAAATAATTAAAATAATAATAATAAGATTTAAGTTTCTTATTGGATAATAATAATAATAATAATAATAATAATAATAATAATAATAATAATAATAATAATAATAATTTAAGAAGACGTTTAGATTCTAAAAGCTTGGAGTGAGATATTTATTGGATATAAAAAAGAAGATGAAAAGAGATGAAAATTTCGGGACCAAGAGAATTTGTGTGGCCACAAAATTTTATAAAAGAAAGTAACCTTTAAAAAAAAGAAAAGAAAAGAATCGAAAAGGGACCTGAATAAAGAGAGAGTGGAGCAAGAACGTGATGGAAAGGAGGGGGCGCCGCTCTTCCCATCATCGATCATTGGCGCAGTTCATCGACGATTTTTCTCGCCGTTCTCTCTCACCACCGACTGCCTCGCATCGTCGTTCCACCCCCCAGCATCGGTTACTAAGTATATGAAACTCTACCCAACCTAAATAATCATAATAACTCTATCTGAATATCTAATTCGGATCAAATTATTCGATTTATTTGGATAGAGTTGGATTTTGCACATCCCTAAAGACATTGATAGACAATAGAGTTCAATCCAAGACTTAAACTCATACAAGTCAAAATGAATAAATTTTCTAATTTAATTTCTTCAATTTAATTTCTATTATTTTTCTAAATGAATAAATTTTCTAATTTAATATATACACACACACACACTTTTCAATTTAATTTCTATTATTTTTCTAAATATTCAAAACTCCATCTAAACTCATCCTTACCATTTAACTTTACTACCGTGGTTACCTAATTGAGTGGTATGGAAGACTGAGAAAACTTACTGATTTGAAAATGGAGAAATGCTTTGAAATTCTAAACATGGCCAAATTAATAAATAAGTTCAGATATTATCTGATAAATCCAAATAACCCATTTGAATCTGCATGTTTATGGTTTGGTTGGATCTTGAAATACAAATTGAACAGCTTTTATACGGAATAGTATAAGTAAAGATTTGACGGTTAAGTAGAGATTTAAGATCCCAATTGAACATAAATTCAATTAAGTGACTAAATTGAAAAATTTTGGTAAGTTAAGAGGATTAAAATATTTTATTTGTCGAAGAAAAATATAAATAGAAAAGGTGATGATAAAAAGATAAATGCATATGTGCGCTGATTATTGCATTAGTTAGGGGTTCAATGTCATTTTCTTTGTTCTATGGTCAGATTAAAAAAATAATCACGTAATTAACTTAATGATTTTCTCATTATATATATATATATATATATATATATATATATATATATATATATATATATATATATATATATATATATATAATTTATTAAAATATATATATTATTAGTTTACTATTATTATAATATATATATATATATATATATATATATATATATATATATTCTGGTTGATTAATTCAACTGGAGTTAATGTTCTAGTTGGCTATTCCTTTGGCGAATTTATATGCAAGATTACAACTGCATTTAATTCAACTGGAGTTAATGTTTTGTCCTGTCCCATGTGAATAAAACTTATTTGTATTTCTTTATATAAAACAAGAAAAGAAAAAAAACTTAGTAGTTATTCATTGGAGTAAATATATTAGGTGTAACGCCCCAAAATCTTTGAGTTGTTTGAAAATATTTTAATAGGTGAACAGTATTTTGATACCAGTTCATGAGGGCCAATTATTTAGTATCCGATCAGTAAATATATATAACTTCAAACTTGATAAATTAATAATTTTTAATTAAACTATAATCTAAGCACTAATAATAAGAAATTAAAATAAATTAAAGTATAATAATCATTTGAATAATAATAATAATAGCAGTAAATCCCAAGACCTTAGAATCCTCTAGATACATTTCCTTGGGCCACAAATTTATTAGAAGCATGACAAAAAAAAGAAAGAGGAGATAAAATTAAGAAAGGAGCGGAGCAAGGGAGGTTAGGATCCGGCCTTCCGTCGCCCATCGGCATTTCCTCCCGCCGCCTGTAGATGTTCCCTCGACCTGCTCGTCGAATCGCTGCTCGCTGCATCCTTTCCCAACCCCGATCTTCCTCACCTTGCCGTAGCCCTTTTTCTCCGGTGAGCTATGATGTCCACCGATGACATACACAATGTAGGCGAGCTCTTAAGAGCGAGGTGATTGCTCTGGTAGCCTCTCTCCCTTCCCAAACACCTGCAATAAACAGATCTAAATGAGAGAAGGCGACATCTTTTTTAGCAGATCTTGACCAAATAGCGTGGCGTCGGAGTGCATGACCATCGAAAAAGGGACCCTTGGATCCCAATCTATGAGATGACTGCATGAGACATCACCGGCGGAGCTCCGGCGAGGATCTGACGAATCTCTGGTGAGCATCAAAATGGACAGAATGAGGAAAAATTCAAAAATTTGACACTGAATGGTATGTGATTACCAAATTTATTTCCGAAAATTTTGATTAAAATTTAACCTATGAATTGTTGGCTAGAGAAATTTAGTTTATAGGAATTTAAGTATTAAGATTATGATGATCACTTTGATTTGGTTATGATTTAAATGTTATAATTGCCATGTGTATAGTGTCAAATTAGAATGCCAAAGTCTGTTAATCATGAAGTTCGTAAGTTGAATTTGTAATTCGTTTATTAGGAAATGCAGATTTAGCCTTGGCAGATTATGATTGTAAATATTCTATGATAAAAAAAATAATATTTGTAAAATGCATTTAATTCGGTAAATTTTGTTAAACTGGCACAAATAACATGTAGCGTTAAACAGTAAAAAGATGGTATAGTTTGATTGTGAAATTTCTTTATGAATATTGGAGAAATGAGTAGAATGCATATTGTATGTAATGTTTAATTTTAAATTGACACCTGAAGATGCATGTTTAAAAGAGAAAGTAAGTTGGTGGAATGTCACTTTACTGTTGGCTTGGTGGATCGCCTGTTGATAGATATTAGGAAATTATTTTTATGCTCTAACTATGGATTTTATCTATTTGATTTAAAACTATCTGCTTTTAATTGTGAGTCTAATTTAAGTGAGAATTAAATTTTATGCTGTTAATGCTTTTAGTGGGTTTGATAATATTTGACATCAGTGCAGCAACAAAGTTTATTAGAAAAGATATGATATTATATCACTTGTCTAATTTAATGTAAATGAATTACATTCGGTCCTTGGTATTAGGATTAGCTTAATTTATTTTAAAAGTATATATGATGTGTATAAACGATACCAACGATGAATATAATTGATAAACTAAGACTGTAAATGATAGGGATAGAGCACTATGGTGTCAAGAATTATAGAAATCAATCTGAACATGGAAAATGAATTTAAGTTTGAATCAGAAATTTGTATATTAAAGGGATCAATTAGTCCACCTTAATCGTTGCGAATAATAAATTGAGTATTTTAAATTAGTGTACCAACAATGATCCTGAGAATATTGATACAAGTATGTGAATTAGAATGACTGTATAATCAATGATATGACTAGTGTAAAATATGATTAGGAATCTGTAGGTAATATATGATGTGAACAATATGATTGATGAGAAATCCATAAGTTGGATAATAAACTGAGTTAGAAAATATTAATTGGAATATTATGAGACTATGACAGCAAACGGTATTGAAGTAAAATAAAAAAACAATCATGAAGAAATAAAATTGCTTGTATAAATTTGGTAATAAATTTGTTATTTACCTTTGATATGTTTTGTTTTAATAAAAGGCATGATTGGGGTTATTATTTGGATGTGTAAGCTTATGATCCTTTAAAGGGATGAAATTTCTCATTTGTGTATAAAATTGTATATCAATTTTTACATATATATGTGATATTAACTTGTTCTTAAAAGCTCATAGTAACAGTCAATTTAAGTTAAACCTAGAATTAAAGGCCTAGAATGTATAGATATACATGTATATAAGAAATACGTTGAGTGATAATCGTAATGAAATGATTTATGGTTATTTACAAATCAATATGTTTCAAATATTGTGTATTTATCAATGATCTTGTTGATCTTTTCTTTTTTCTGTCATCTGAAATCATTTCTTTTATGCATTGTTCTAGACCCCATGGATGCAAGTAAGTAGATCTAGATCCTTGCTTTTAATGGTTCAGCCGTTGGCGATCATTAAAGCTACCGGGATAGGAATGTGAGATAATTTTCAACATCAGTTTGCTCAGGGTATATGATCTATATTGACTAGATTTTCCTAATTTTATTTAATTTTTATCAGTTATCTTATTTATTGCAGTTCTATATTGGTTAGTCTGTTATTAAATTGCAAAATTTGCATTGCTTCTAATTGATAGAAAGTTGTACTTGTGGTCTGTGAACTTTTGTCTTTGATATGTTTATTTTCTCGTGTACTTTCTTTATGATATTTCTTTAGTTTGCTTATTTTTCTCCATCCCTTCTTTTGCTTGGCCAAAGTTAACAAGTACCAAATTAGACAAAGTTACCAGGTGCCATGATTAAACTGTTAAAACTGTTGAGAAGTAATTAACTACAGGTAGTTTACTGTACTTTGTTTCATCTATAATTGTCTAGGTTTTATTTTACTAATTCTGGCAGTATCTGTTAGTCTATTGTGATGCTGAATCTTTGACTGTTTGAAATGATGGCTTATTGTTGTTACAATTCTCTCTTGTCTTCCTTTTTGTTTTTGTTGTTACTTATTAAAGTGAGGGATTTGCTTTGAAGTTTGTTTGGTTAGCTTTTAAGCGAGTCAATATACGATTTCTTTGCTAATGCTGCAGAATACCAGGGAACAGCTTGAGGAATCCCTTCCTAGAATTGAAGGTGGTAGAAATCCTAATGATGAGCTGCTTGTCAGGTTCTTTTTCCTATTGTCAGTTTTTGCTGCAGTTTTCTTATTTGTAATGATAAAATTGGGATAAGAAAGCGAATTTATTATGTTAGATTGGATGTTATTAATTACTTGTGTTTTATATATTGTTTTTTTTTATGTTAACTCTATATTTGTAATGAATTCATTACAAATTTATATATATATATATATATATATATATATATATATAAGATTATTATTTATAGTGTACAAGATGAAAATTTAAAAATACAGCAAAATAAAAAATTAAATTATACAATAATTTAGCGACGGATTTACGATAGCAACTGTCGCTACTGCACAAACATTTTTTAAATTTTCATCCTGTACACTATAAATAATATATATATATATATATATATATATATATATATATATATATATATATATATATATATATATATATATATATATATATATATATATATATATAAGATTATTATTTATAGTGTACAAGATGAAAATTTAAAAATACAGAAAATAAAAAATTAAATTATACAATAATTTAGCGACGGATTTACGACAGCAACTGTCGCTACTGCACAAACATTAGAATTTAACAAATAATTAATGACAAATATTTCGTCGCTAAATTTTACAGTAAATTTATAATTAGCGACGGAAAATGTAGTCGCTAAATATTATTATTAGAATTCGGCGACTAATGGAGAAAATAAATTAGCGACTGATTTTAAATTTCGTCGCTAATATATTAGCGACTGGCCTTTTAGCGACTGTTCGTCGCAATGTGGCTAATTTAATTTATTGATGAAATTTTGGTAATTAGCGATGAAAAATTATTTAGCAGTTTTTTTTTGTAGTGAAGTATATTATTTTAAATAACACATATTACATATTGTTAAATTTTGAACTTTCCATAAATTTTCTTGTTCTAATTGTTTGGTTGCATCATAAGGATTTAGCCATTGATCTCCAAAAAATTTTCCTTTTATAGCTATTTCGAATCTTTCTAATATATCTTTGACTGGGTCTATTACTGTAAAGGTTTCATTATTTGCTCCATATTTTATATTTTGTTTATCTTCTGGATGAATGGCATTCCACCATGATTCTACATTTCCTTTTAATGTGCTCACTAAAAAATTATATGTTCTTTGTAAATCATATTCATATAATATTATTGCTAAATTATTCATTTTTATCTATTTTTTTATTTCTTTTTGTACATCTTCTACACAATCTATGTCTAACAAAATTTCATTTGGATATATAGATTCTGTATCAGATTTTGTAGTAAATTTAGAATTATTATTTATGGGTCTTTGTCTAGGTACTTTTCGTTTGTCTTTCATATTCTTTAATACCTATATTTCGTTTCATTATCTCTTCTTTTATTTTATTTATTACTCTAGGATATTTTTCTGTTTCCATTTTTACTTGAGTAGATATTGGATTGATATTCATTTTTAAATTTCCTATTTCAGGGGTTAAATCTAAAATATCATTTTCGTCTATTTCATTTTCTTTGTGTGATTTTAATCCTTCTTCCAAAGTTAACATATGTGTTTTTATAGTAACTACTTCTTGCACAGGTTCTTTCATTTTTTCTTTTTCTTTTTCTATCTTTTCTATCCTTGTTCTTAATTCTCCTACTTCTTCTTTTATTTCTTTTAATATATCAAATATTTTATCTATTTTATCTTCTATATTTTGTTTTTTAGTTATTTTAAATGCAATAGCCGGTAAACTTATTTGTTCTTCGTATAAAGTGCTTGTAAAGCTCTACTTTTTATTATTCATATTTTTTATATTTTGGTTTATAATTTTTAAGTTATTATTTAACTGATAAAATTGTTCGTCATACATATATCTATCTATATTTCCTATTTCGTTCATTAATATTATTCATTATATCTCATTTTAATAACCACAAAAGTTAATAATTTTTCTGTATGACTTAATTTATTTAATAATCTGTTTTCTATTTTTAATTCTCTTAGTATTTGATATTTTATTAATTCTAATTTTTCTACACTTTCTATTTGTTTTAATAGATTTTTTATTTCTTGTGCATTTGGATTTAATTGATCTATTATTTCTTGTATTCTCTTTGTACTGGCCATATTTGTACTTTCTACTTTTTCTAATTGTTGAATTAATTCTATATCTTTGTTATTTAAGTTATCCAATATCGATTTTGTCATTATATAGCAGTTTTTTTAATAGCTTAGGACTATATCTGTAATTTTACTGAATGATATATGTTAAATGTTATCTATAGTTTGTTGACTTTCAAAGAAGGGGGTATTTTTAAAAATTGACTAGAAAAAGGGTTATATGGTGCTATTTTCTCGAATTTTTATGTAGCTGAGCCTGGCTTAGCCTTTTTATTGGGCTAGCTCGTTTTGAGATTGAGACCAGCCTTCAAAGATCAAGATTTTCTAGTTTAAAATTTTGGAAAAAGTGAATGAATCCCTTGTCAATTGCTGGCCCAGATACAAATGGGATGGAGATTCCTAAATTTGAAACTCGGACCCGGCCCAGCCTTTAGAATATTCAATATGAATTTATTTTTCCAAGCCCGGCCCTTATTTGATAAAATTTTTTCATAATATATGAATTTAATTATACGACTATTAAATCAAATTATATGTACAAAATAAAAGAAAAACACCGTTAATATAATCCGAAATTGATTGCTAACTATTGAGCTAATGGCTTTGGAAGTTGTCTTTCAAACAATATGCACTTTTTTTTTTTTAAGAGTCATAGGAATAGTTTACAATATGGGTTATACAAATAAAAAGAAAACGAAAATTATGATGATTAATTACTTGTTCAATATCTACATATAAACAAATTAAATTTTTCTTTATGTATATCAAATATATATTTTCAGAGGAGAGTTTTGCATGTTGAGGTTGTAGGATCCCACATCGCGGGCAGCAGATATTTGCGGCCGTTTATGCCAAACGCATTGTAGCTAGCTCCTGTCGTTTTGTCCACAAGAGACTCCCCTGGCCCTGGCCTTTACCAAATATACCCCTACACGCGCTCACTGCCTCAAGTGGCGCGTCAACTGACCCCTGAAAATACCCATTCTTGAATGGATTAGTCACGGTTCCCGCCAAAACCGTGGCCAAATTAATGATCATTCCTTCAACGCCGACATCACCGTCTGGAGCGACCAACGGAGGAGTCTGTGGCCCGTAAATTGGTTGATGGAAAGGCCACGCGCACTGACCAGGGCACTGACTCACAGAGTTGCCAACCCAAGCGTAGGCAAAATTCCCGGTTTTGGCTTGAACCGACCCGTGAGTCCCGCACCGGCTCATGCAAAAACCTTCAACCGCCACAGCATCAGACGTAAAAACCACAACAATTGGAGTTTCAGCACCGTGGGAAGCTTTATAAGCCAAAGCCTTAAGCTGTGTCCTTTTGAGTGATTTTCCAAAAGAGTATTTCTCATCAAGGACCTGATTACCCAAAACGACAGTGCGCGGGCCTCCTTTGTATTTTCCTACAGTTTCCCACCAGGAGGATACAGAAGGAGACGGAGTTTTAGGAGAATGAAGAGAGTTGAAGAAGTCAACAATTATGGAGCGTTGGATGGGGGTAAACTTCCCATACCACAAAAGATTAACAGTAATATTACCTTGAAGAAGAGGACCATTATGGTAGTTAAGCACAAGAGGCTGCTCTTTAACCAAAGCAGCAAGCTTTCTTGGGTGAAGCCAAGGCAGGATCGAGCAAGGAGAAAATCAGAAGAAAAGAAGCGAAAAGGGGTGTCATTGTTATTAATCAAAAGGTTAGTTTTTGAGTAGTGAGTGTGTGATTTGAAGAGAGTGTTATTTTGCCGGGGGGCTCATGGGTACAGCTGGAAATGGAGTGAATGGATAGCGACTGATTTAAAAAATAAGAGCGAGGCGTGGAGTTGACTTGCAAGGTCACAATGAAGCACCCTAGGAGAGGAATTAATGGTAGGTAGTATCCTAGGAAGGAGTTTTCAGTTTGATCTCATCCTTTAGTAATGACTCCTAATTGATCCTATTCGGAAATTTCCTTAATCTAATATTGGTAGTACAATTATAAAAAGTCAAAAGCAAGGTGGATGGGATGTGTGATTATTTGGCCAAATGAGGAAAAAGTCAATAAAAGATGTCTGAAAAATGGAGGGGGGGTTAGCGGCTATAGTGACAGTAGGAGTCCTGTTGTTACCCTAACAGGTATAAAATTGATTATCTCATTAACTCCATACAACTGTCTCTGCCTCACAAATTGCGACTTGACTCTTCATGCGTGCTGGGCTCAAGGCTGGACATTGAACAATACTCGCTGTTAATCATAGTTATTAAAATTGGTTGAACCGTAAATCGATAGATCAATCAGTTGATTCAACTATACAAAATTGAATTGATAAAAAAATTGAATTGAAAAAAAAAACCGAATTAAATTCAAAAACCGAATAAAATAAAATTTTTGGCTGAAAATTGCAAAAAATTATATTTTTTTGTATTTTTTCATCCCTATATATATATATATATATATATATATATATATATATATATATTTATTTATTTGTATTTTATTATTTATTTATTTAAAAAAATTAGTATTTTAAATTTTAAATATGTCACTTAATAATTTAATATACTTACTATATATTTGGTTCATTGTAATCAAATATATGTGTGTGTATATATATATTAATTTTTTTATTTATTTATTTAAAAAAATTAGTATTTTAAAGTTTAAGATATCACTTAATAATTTAATATACTTATTATCTATTTGGTTCATTGTAATTATATATATATAATTTACATAATTTATTTTTTTGAAAAAATTAGTATTTTAAATTCTAAAAAATGTCACTTAATAATTTAATATATTTATTATCTATTTGAATTTATTGTAATTAAATATAATTATACTCATATATGTAAGGTTAATATTTTATGTGTTTGCTTCATTAGTACTCCATCTAAAAAGGAAATTTTTTTCATAATATGATTGTAGTTTTATGTTTCTAATATATAATATTTAAAAATTCATAATTAATTACTTGTAATAATAAAATTAAAATTATGTTTTGTAACTTATTATTAGGATATTTGTGACATATATTAATGTTTGATGGATATTTTTTTAATTTTTATACAATAGTATTTATAAAATTATAATAATTTATAATATTTTAAAATAAAAAAAAATCTGGTTGAATCTGGTTTAACCGGTCGAATCATAAATCCCAATCTCGTTGGTTTTTTATTCGATCCGATTTTAATAACATTGCTGTTAATCCTTTTCTCTTTAATTCGCATCAATTCCACTGAAATTTCAATATGGCGCCTCCCAATTAATTAATTTCGACTTTTAGATTTATGGAGAAAATTGTATTTTAATATCTTAGAATTTATAATTAGCTAATGAGCAAAAAAGTAACCCAACATTATATGGTGTGGTGAATGATTCCTTATTTAATTGGCATTTTGAATAGGTGGAATATACTTTTTCCTTTTTTTTATCGGTTATTTTTGTAATTTTCACTTAAATTACCATAATTCTCGCATTTCTATGAGTTTCTGGAGATCGATACACAATCCATTTTTTATGTGGCAAATGCATTAATCACCGCAGTTTTAGAATTCTTTTTGTGTGATTAGATTAATGACCTACACGTATTAGATAGGACCTATAATTCATTAAACATCTTTTTTATTCATTTGGTTTTAAAAAATGGGATTGGCAGGTCTTATTTCTCTTTTTTATCGTAAGTTTTGTTTTGAATTTGAGTTATAAATATGAAATATTTTTCAATATTTTAAAAATTTTATTATCTTCTTTATCGATTTTTATGGATCTAAATTATATAATTAGATTAGTAAATTTCAAATATTAAATGGTCAAATCAAAATTAATTGGGAACCCATTAATAAAGTAAGAGAATAATAAAAATAATAGTAATCTTTATTTATAGATTGCTATGCACATTATGAATGAAGATGTATCTATTGAAAAGATAACAGGTCAATTATAATGTTAAAAGAAAAGTAAATTACAACTGGAATATATTCATAAAGATGTATATTTCTAGTATTTTGCATAGGAAAGCAAGCATGCACGGAAGATCAAAATAATTAGGTAAAACCCGTTTTCAGGTTTTGAATTTTCAAAATTTTTTATATTGAATTTTTTTTATAAAAAGAAAATTTAATTAAATATTTATACTTTAATATAAGATAACACAATTTTTTATTAATGGAATTAAGATGTATGTATTTCAATCACAGTTAAAAACACATTATTTTTTTATTAAAAGAATTTAATGTGAAAATTTGTAAAAATTTAGAGATTCCATAAAAAATAAATTTTGTCAGTATAACATTCCATTAACAGCGATTGAAATGTATATGTTAACGTGATGTCTACCAGAAATTCCATTATCTTATATTTAAGTGTCTGATCAATTTTTTTTTAAATAAAAAATCCCAATTTATAAAACTTTAAAAATTCAATTTAAGAAGTAGGAATGGATGCTGCCAAATATATATTATTACCAGTGCATCCCTTGAGAACTCGAATTTCAAAGTTTAAACTCCACCTCCACTCTTTATTCTAAATTTGTGTAATCGTTAAAAAAATAATATTTACTCATAATATCCTTTTTATCTTCTGGACTCGAAAGAGGTTTGAACTAAAGTTCAAAGACCCTATTTCAGAGACGGTTGATGCATGGCTAACAGCATGGGAGAGCTAACTAATGTCAACTGATCGAATTGATGGGACTTATTGTCTTATCAATTCGGCGTTGTACAACGAAGCCCACACTTTTCACCTGCTTCTTGTTACGTTTCTGCCCTCCTATTCTAACACCTCTGTAGCCTTTCCTAGGCATTCAAGTGCATTTTCACACTCTCTATAAATGGCCCGGTGAACAATGGGTCCAGGTACGCTTACTGTGAGAACTTATTATCTCCCCAGAATTCTCATTTTTCTAAGTCACTGACTTAAGTTTCGAAGTCCTTTTGCCCGAACCAACCGAAGGAGGAAGGCGACTATATACTCAAAGAGATCCGCGAAGGCATCTACGAAGCTCACAAAGCCAGCAAGGCAATCGCAAGAAAAGTGCTCCAGACCGGCTATTACTTGCCAAGTATCTTCAAGGATGCCCAAAACAGAGTTAGAAAGTACCCGCAATGTCAAATTCATGGCAGAATTATCAGACAGCCTACGGTAAACCAATAGCTGATCGGAGTGTCTTGACCATTCGACTAATGGGGGTTGGACATCTTGGGACCTTTTCCTCAAGGCAAACGGCAAATGAAATTCCTTGTTGTTGCCGTCGACCACTTTTCCAAATGGATCTAGGCGGAGCCCTTAGCAATAATAACTGTCGAAAAAATCAAAACTTTTTCCTGGAGAGAGATCATCTGTAGATATGGTCTCTTAAAATTCTTTGTGATCGATAATGGTAAGTAATTCAACAGCTTGACATTTTGAAATTTCTGCTTCAACTTAAAAATTAACCTGAAGTTCACTTCGGTCACGCACCTACAAAGCAACAGAATGATAGAGATCTCCAATCGAACCATATTGATGGGGTTAAAAAAGCAACTAAGTGAACCAAAGGCCAATTGGACAGAGGAGCTGCAGGGCATCTTATGGTCTTATCAAACTTCACCAAGACAAAGTACTCATCAGACGCCGTTCTCGCTAGTGTATAGATCGGAGGCAGTAATACCGATAGAGATCGGGCTCCCCTCCTACCGATCGACATTTTATGCCAACCAGAATAATGCACAAGAAAGGTGCCAGGACCTGGATCTAGTAAAAGAAAAAAGAGAAGATGCTTACGCAAAACTTGTTGCCTATAAGTAGAAAGTCACCAGATATCATAATAGAAAAGTAAGGCCCAGAGCTTTTAACATTGGCAATCTGGTCTTAAGAAAGGTCGAGATTAGAATAGGTAATGCTGGAGTAGGGAAACTAATGCCCAATTGGGAGGGCCCTGTGAGGTTATCAAAGTCTTCGGTGTAAGTGCCTATAAGCAACGGAATGACAGAGATCTCTAATTGGAGCATATTGATGGGGCTAAAAAAGCGACTGGGCGAAGCAAAGGCCAACTAGACGGAGGAGCTACAGAGCATCTTATGGTCTTATCGAACTTCGCCAAGAGCAGGTACTCATCAGATGTCGTTCTCGCTAGTATATGGATCGAAAGCAGTAATACAAGTAGAGATCGGGCTCCCCTCCTACCGATTGGCATTTTATTCCAACCAAAATAACGCACAAGAAAGGTGCCAGGACCTGGATCTGGTAGAAGAAAAAAGAGAAAATGCTTACGCAAAAATTGTTGCCTATAAACAGAGTCACTAGATACCATAATAGAAAAGTAAGGCCCAGAGTCTTCAACATTTACGATCTAGTCTTAAGAAAGGCCGAGATTGGAACAGGCAATGCTGGAGTAAGGAACTAATGCTCAACTGGGAGGGCTCCTATGAGGTTACCAAAGTCCTCGGTGCAAGCGCCTATAAGCTATGAACCCTGAATGGCATAGATGTTCCTAGGACTTGGAACGTTGAAGTACTGAAGAAGTACATGATATAGCACTGTAACTTGAATTATCCAAAATAATGAATTTACTTCATGCATAAAAGACTTGTAACACCCATACGACGCGCTCGACGTAAATCCCGAGCCAAAAAAGTAAGGGTCCAAGTCTATCATGCGTAAATGGCCCGCTCTCGCTTCTCCCGAGTTAAAAAAGATGCCACGACTTCGATCGAAATGCATGTCTATTTAGCACCATGTATGAAGCCCGTCCGACATACTGGAAGCAAATGCGAGATCTACAGGATCATCCGCTTGGCTCAATATCTCAACTATGACTAACTAGCCGACTGATCGCACTAACAGATCAAATCGTGTGCTTACAGATATTGGAATGAGCCTAACGTATGACTGTCATACAAATGTCAAAAAGTGAGCAATCAAGCGACCCTGGATCTCCTTGATTATTTAAGAAGTATATCCCACTTGTTTGTTCATTCAGTTCGGTCAAGCTATCATATTGCGATTAAAGCAAAATAGAAATGTGAAGAATCAATGTTCCAAATCCCATTCAAACAAAAATAAATCTACTACAATTACAAAAATTTTGATCATTACAAAATTGCCTGGACACAGGAAAATAAACCATTTCGGCTCCTGATTCAGCAAGCGGAGTAGCAACCAAGTTTGCAGTTGAAGCCGCAGGGGGTCTGCAATTAATATAGGAGAAGGATCCACACTAATCGTAGCAGAGGATACCGCAACCAGGAGCTCAACATGAGGAGCGAGAAAAAGGGAAGTGGGCGAAAGAGGCACCATTGCAAACTCTGCAAGAGATTCTTGAGTAGCCTCACCATCCGACGTGCCTTCACCCCCAGGATTAGCCGCACCCTCAGGCTCTTCGTCCACCTCATCCTTAGGCAAATCATCCTCTTTGTCGCTAGATGTCGGGTCAGGTAGCGTACTAGGGTTTTTCATGCAATCAAAAGCAACACCAAGAAAATGCCTTTCGACCTCGTGTTTAAGGCTCGTGATGACACCGACTTGAGGTTCGGCCAGCTCACTAATGAGGCTACACTTTTGGGACACCAGCTCCTCAGAATGCTTGCTAACAAGGGTGCGCTCCTTGGCCTCTAAGGTATTTTGCAAGTCATTTAGTTCGGTAATAGCTCTGTCATGCTCGGTAGAAGCATAATAGTAATCCGTTGTCAATTTACTGTTATCCTCTTCGAGCCATTGCAAATGAGCACCATCCCTTTCAAGTTGCCCCTCTAGCTTGACAACTTTCTCTCGCATAGAGCTCAGCTCCGCGGTCGCTTTGGTTAGACGAAGGATATCTGCCTTCAGATCTGAATTTTTTTGGGCAGCCACTGTGAGCTTATTCTTCAGCCCCTCCTTCTCCTGAACGCTATCCTTCCGCTTTACTTTGAAATAATTGGCTTGACCCTCAAGGCGCACACCTCACCTGAGCACCTGAACACAAAAAAAACCTAAAATAAGCAACAAAGCAAAGAAAGCAAGGTCCAGCTCATTGAAATCTGAGAATGAGAACGATGGCACAAACATCTAAGACTGCGACTGGAAACCCCCAAACTCGATTTTTAAAGTGACACACATTGCTTAGAAATCATCATGTTTAAAGAGACCCTGATAAGTAAAGGATGCCATGCGGGAATTGGAGATAGAATACTTCTCCCCGAAGCGCCCCTTCAGTGCATCCTTTATAGAGGTAGCCCCACGCTTAGGCCTCACCCTAGGCTTCTCATTGACCCCTTCACTTGGGATTGCCTCTTTGCCTTTTGACCTTCTACCCACCTCCGCAAGCACCTCCTCAACAGATCCACTCGCAATAAGGATGACAGGAGGATAAAAAATAGGGAAGGTGTCCTCGGACGACGATGATTCATCCTCAAGTCTAAGCCTCCTCATTTGCAAAGAAGAGCGACCCGCTGAAGCTGAAGCGATAAGGGGACCCGACGTTGCGAAAACACCCATAGGACTTGCTGATGGCTCTATGATAGGGGCCTCTACACCCCTCGAAGAGCCCTCACGCCCAGGAGACTTGCTCAGACCACGCCTCAGTTTTTTGGTTCGCTCAACCTTTGCGAAAGATAACAACCTCCTTTTCTTCTTCTCACTGTCCTTCTTTTCTGATGCAGTCTTTCTTGTCACAAACTACTGTGTTACGACTCCAGTTAATTCGTTCCGTATAGCTCTCATGTCGCCCATTGCAGCTGAAAAAAGGGAAGAGAGAAAGAGGAAAAGGTTCAGTGTTCTACTCGCTGCAACTACAACATATGGCGAACAAATAACACTACAGGCTCCTCGCGGTGTTCCCTACTGCTCACATTCTATGCCTTCTTCCTCTAGAATGTTTTTTGGCCTATCGCTAACGCGTAGCAGCCAATCAGAGTCGTACGTACACTTTGGTATATTCAATGCAACATTCAACTTCTTGATATCAAGGGCGTACATAGGTACACCACCTGCTCCATCCCCTAGGGATATCGCACTGTCCGATCGAGCGATCGACACACCGAAACCCCCCGCTCTCCCTATAAGGAAAAAATTGTCCTTGTAACCCTTCATTGAGGAGGGAAGTCCGATCAACTTTTTCTTCGGCCTGCTGGTAAAATAATATTCCATTCCCTTTGATCGGCTGGACAGGTAGAAAAAGTGTGTGAAAAGATCAAGGGTCGGAACCACCCCTTCGCTCTTACAAATTATCTTAAAGCAAGTTATTGCCCTTCATCCATTAGGGTTCAACTGATTCGACGCGATTCGGTAACCCTTGAGAATGCTAATCTTGAAGGCACTGAGCAGGAATCTGAGCCCTCCATCCAAACTCCACAAATGGCAAATGAACCATTTGTTCTGGTCTGCACCAAAGGGACCATCTGTCGCCGCCATTGAGTCGGGATATTTCATCACTTGTACATCTTTTGGTAACCCATACTTCGCCTTTATTCTTGACACCTCGCCCTCAGATAAGACGGAACATGTCCCTGCAGTAGGTTTACCCTCATACTGCTCCATAAAGCTCCTGTCTAATGATTGACCACTGCTAGACGCCATATCTCTAAGGAGGGAGAAGTAAGACAGTTCATCGCTTCGACAAAAGTCGAGAGCCTAAACTAGAAGGCTTGAAGGGAAACAAACACAAGTGAAATGTGAAAGATGGAAAGGTAATGTAAGACGCAAAAGTTAAATTCACTTATCGAAGAAATGATTTTGAGGTGTAAAATATTCTTGAACGAGAAAATTTTCAACAGAGTTTCGCCAGAAATTCCAATAAAGGGCGAAAAATCACCTATGAGGGTTGCTTATTTTTGCCAAACAACGCTTCAGGTGCACCAACCAAACCTTTCTAGGCGTCAATAAAGAACAGTCGTGCTGGTCCAAGTTTCGAAGCGTCGTTTTGGGCATACACACTTGTTTCTAAACGAAGATGGCTACCCGAAATAACAGGAGTCCGATCGAGCAAGTGATTTGTTAAGTCACCACCAATCCAGTCGATTATCAATCAGCCGCCTTTTAGAGGGGAGGGGGGGGGAGGCAAGTGATAATACCCCTTTTACCTTCTGGGCTCAAAAAAAGCCTGGATCGAAGCCTAGAGACCATATTTCAGAGACGGCTGACGCGTGGCTAACAGCATGAGAGAGCTGGCTGATGTCAACCGATCAGATTGATGGGACCTGCTGTCTTGTCAATTCGGCGTTGTACAACAAAGCCCACACCTCTCACCTGTTCCTTGTCACGTTGCCGCCTTCCTACTCTGACACCTCTGTAGCCTTTTCTAGGCACTCAAGTACGTTTCCACACCCTGTATAAATGGCTCGATGAACAGTAGGTCCAAGTATGCTTACTGTGAGAACTTATTCTCTCCCCAGAATTCTCCTGTTTCTAAATCACTGACTTAAGCTTCGGAATTCTTTTGTCCGGATTGATCGGGCAAGGTTTTTGCAGGTCTTCACGTGACAATCGGATCTCTTTTCCTCAAACTCGTTGAGAGGTTTGATAATCTGAGCCTTATCAGTTACTTATGTATATATTGTGTAAAACAAATTTAGATATTTAATTGTAATTAATTTTATTAAGTAACAGCTTATATGCTTAATTAATTTGATTCATTATGCTGTTGGGAAAAATATTCCTTGCAACTACTTTTTTTTTTATTATTTTTTTAGAATTGTACGTGTTGTGCATAATGTAAATTCGAATTTATGCTTAGCGAGAGATATAACTTTATGTTTTTTTGATTAATTTATTCCTACCAGCAAGGGAATAAATATAGACTATAATTTATATTACTCATAATAAAACAATTTGGGTTGGAGGAAACATTAATCAATACCTTTCTTATAATACTGGGCTCTCCAATCTATTTTTAATAAAGAACGGTACTACATATTGCCTTAAGAATCATTCGATTATGAATTATGATACAGAACAGGAATCACTCCTTTTAATTTTTTGAATTTTAGCTTAATTAATTTTAATTTAAAATCATGTATTTGTATTTATACTATATCGTCGCGGTGATTATTTATTCGAGCTAAGAATCTAATTCATCATAAAATTATTGTTCAATATTTTTATTCAGTGGTTGACTCACCGCAACGTTAAAGCATCTTTCATTATAAATATATTTTCGTAAATAAAACAATTAATATATTTCAACAATTGTTTAATTAACAAGATAAATCCAATTAGAACCACGCCGATAGAGGAAGAAGAAATACAAACTTTTTTAATTTTAAAAGAGAGAGAGAAAAAAAAGCCATTTACCTTTAAAATCAGTTACATACAATTAACATTTAAAAAAGGTGTGTAAGCCAGTAATCAAAGAATGAACATTAATTATTCTGGTAACCGATGGACGGTGCAGAAAGCTTAATTAGTTGCGATTGCGAGCTTTTAAGAAACTAAAAAGTGAGAATATTTTATAGAAAGAATTAGAAGAAAAGAAAGAAAAGGAAGGTCAGGTGTAAAGAGGCATTGAGTGACGGGGGAGCCGGACTTGGCGTAAACGTTATGGATGGGTGGGGGAAAGAGGAGCATTGTGTCAACTGTTCAGCAATTATCGTAAGCCTTGCAATAATTGTATTATGGTCGGCCACAATGGAGTTCTTTACTTTTAGGATACAATGCTAAATTCGCTTCACAATTTCAATGCTTTTTTGTTACGTAATTTGATTTACATGTTTGTGCGTTAAATTGCCAATGGACGTTTCTTTTAATATCTGCTTTATAACCAAATCGATCCAGCTATTTCCATGTAGGTTTTCCGCCAATATGTTGACATTAGCTACCTTAATGTGGCAAATTTGTTACTTATACCAACTTTATATTATTTCAATATATGTACTATCATGGCATATCCTGCACAAAATATTAACTAGATAATTCTTAAGCGGTTTTGATCGTGTAAAATTTATTTTCAATGCATTAAAATACCCTCTCGTAAAAAAAAAAGTTTTGAACAAACTTAAAAGGAAAAATACTCGAGCTCAACCGAGCTAGAAGAGAAAACTTCAATGAAAACAGAGTAAGCTTTACTCTATTATTTTTACTTCAGCGTAATGAATATCAGGTCCCAAAAGAATTAATATATATACATGGAAAGAGAAAAAGCTAAACTACAATTAGCTAACTACAGTTAGTTAACTTAAGTAAAACCGCCAGTTAACCACACCAGCCAACTAAATTAACTCTGAATATATTTCTACATCCTTCCCTCAAAATGGAGCTTGGTGAAAATCCATTAAGCCCAGCTTGCACATGAGCTTAGTGAAGAGAGGACTACTCAAAGCGTTGGTAAAAATGTCAACCACCTGAAGAGAAGTGGACAAATGTGTAGTAGCAATAAAACAGGCTTTCAACTGATCTCGAACAATATGACAATCAATGTCAATATGTTTCGTGCGCTCATGGAAGACGGGATTGATTGCCATATGAAGAGCAGCCTTGTTATCACACTTTAACGAAATCGAAAGCTGTAAGGGAATACCCAAATCTTTGAGAACAAATGAAATCCACTGAAGTTCACAGAATGTAGCAGCCATACTCCGGTACTAAGCTTCAAAGGATGATTTGGACACAGTCGCTTGTTTCTTCGACTTCCAAGAAATTAATGAATAGCCCAAGTAGACACAAAACCCAGTAATGGAGCGTTTGCCATCAGTACATGCTGCCCAATCAGCATAAGCATAGGCTGTAACTACTAAATCATTAAGAGCAGGGAAGAAAAGGCCTAAAGAAGGACAACCTTTCAAATATCGCAAGATATGCATGACAGAATTTCAATGAATATCTGTGGGTTGATGAACAAATTAACTCAATTGATGAGTAGCAAAGGATATGTCAGGGCGAGTAAATCCTAAATAAAGCAACTGACCAATGATCCTACGAAATTGATGATGTTTCTCCTCAGGAAAAAGAGTACCACCATCACGAGAAAGCTTCAGTCCCTTTGGTAAAGGAGTGGCAGTAGGTTTAGCTCCCATTAAACCAACTGAATGAGGAAGATCCAGCACATATTTCCTTTGGTTGACATACAGACCAGCTTCAGAACGTGCTAACTCCAAACCGAGGAAATATTTAGCATGACCAAGATCTTTAATGGTGAATTTGGCATCAAGAAATCGTTTAACAAAAGCAATTAGCTCTTCAAAGTTTCTTGTGAGCAACATGTCATCGACATACACTAATATGACCACAAATATATAAGACTTACAGTAAACAAACAAACAATGATCATGAGCAGATTGTTGAAAACCAAAGTCCCTTAACTGTGAAGTCAATTCTAAATTTCACTGCCTAGACGCTTGTTTAAGACCATATAATGATCTCTTAAGCTTGCAAATTTCTCTTTGCTTAGCTTTGTGATAACTTGTAGGTGGTAGCATGTATACGTCTTCATCAATAAAGCCATGTAGAAAGGCATTATTGATGTCTAGTTGATGAAGACTCCAATTTCTTACTGAAGCTAGCGTTAAAAATATTTGCACAGTAACCACCTTTTCCACTGGTGAAAAGCTATTTGAATAATCGAGGCCTGAAACTTGATTATAACCCTTGGCCACTAACCTTGCCTTGAATTTATCCATAGAGCCATCAGCCTTCAGTTTAGTCTTATACACCCATTTGGAATCAATTGCTGTCTTGTCCGAGGGTAAAGACGTTAATTCCCAAGTCCCATTTTTTTCCAAGGCATTGACCTTATCTTGCATTGCATGTTCCCATTCTGGAATGCCCTTTGCTTCATGATAATACTTAAGATCTTGTAGTTTATTAATCTTGGCCAAAAAACAAAAATATGTTGTAGAAAATTAGGTGAAGAAGTAAAAGGAAAAGTGCGGGGAGTGTACTGCTTATCACCATTTTTGAAAGGCTCAAAAACACCTGAAAAATGACAAATATTGTTAGCAACAAAATCAGACATCCAGGTTAGAGTGCTCCTTTGTCTACTACTTCGTCTTAGTTGAGTAATTGATAGAACAATAATCTCCTATTGTGGGACAGAATCAACAGCAGTAGGCATCAAATTACAAGGAACTTGAAATTTCGAAACATAAGTAACCATCGATAGAGAAGCACAATCAGCTACATCATCTAAACTAGTTCCACATGGTGCTACTGGTATAGAAGGAAGTTCATCCAAGGAAAATCGAATAAGTGGTAAAGGGACTGTTGTACTTAAATCCATTCCAGCCGATAACTGGTAGGGAAAAATGTTTTCTTTAAACATAACATCTCTAGAAACAACATAGCAGCATTCTTCAAGATTATATAATTTGTATCCCTTCTGCCCTGCTGAAACCCCAAGAAAATACATTTATGTGCCCTTGGCGAAAATTTATCTTGGTGTGGCTTAATCACTACTGAGAAACACAAACACCCAAAAATCTTCAAATCATCATAAGATGGAGTTTTACTAAATAATTTCTCATAAGGAGTCTTCCAAGAAAGTACAAGAGTAGGCAATCTATTAATCAAGTAAGTAGCATGAAGAACACAATCTCCCCAGAATTTTTTAGGCAGTCCAGCTTGTAGCATTAAGGATCTTGCTACTTGTATCAAATGCCTATGTTTCCTTTCTACAGTTTCGTTTTGTTGTGGAGTATAAGCACAATTTCTTTGATGCAAAATGCCATTGTTCTTCAACAAGTCTTGAAATATGTAGCTCAAAAATTCTACTCCATTATCGGACTGAACAATTTTTATAGTGCATTCAAACTGTGTTTTCACCATAGCTATAAAAGATTGAAAAACCCCATACACTTATGTTTTATACCTCATCAAATAAGTCTAGGTACATTTGCTGAATTCGTCTATGATAGTCAAAAAATAATGAGCTCCTGATACTGATGCTTGTCTATAAGGATCCCAAATATCAACATGCACAAGCATAAAAATAGATGCAACAGTAGACTTACTAATGGAAAAAGAACTTCTAGTTTGTTTAGCCAATGGACATATCTCACAGCAATCACCCTCTAAAGACATTTTATTACAATTCAAATGTTTCATCACAATCATAGAAAGGTGTCCAAGCCTCTGATGCCATGTGGCAGAGGATACAACTTCTTTATTCTCTTTACAATGTTTACCTATCTCAACAGAATTAAGAAATACATTGTTTTTAGAACCTATTCTCTTACTCCCTTCGAAAAAATCCTTATCCGTCAAGTATAAGTTGCTCACAACTTTTCCAATAGCCAAAATGTTTTTAGTCTTCAGGTCCTATAAGACACAATATTCCAGGTAAAAACTGAACACTGCCAATGCAGATTTGGAAAGCTTGTTCACAGACAATAAATTGTGAGTGAAAAAAGGAATGTATAACACATTTTAAGCACCAATTCAGAACCAAATTTAACATTCCCTTTAAACTTCACTTTCTTAATTTCACCATTAGGAAGATGCACCAATGTAGGCTTAACAACTTCAGTCATATTTAGGAAAACATCCTTTTTATTGCATATGTGAGTTGAAGCTCCAGTATCCACAATCCAACTATCCGACAAACCATTACTAATTGCCATGTATTTCTTTTTTTGCATTAAAGAAATCACGAACAAAATTACCTACATACTCTGCCCTTGCAAAATTTATGAATTTTGTATCCACCAGCTGCTTTCCTTTCAGCAATTTCACTAGTTCCTGCTGAATTATATTAGTTAAGCAAGAATTATCATCCTGGTGTCCATCAAAATTATCCACATCGTCGAAAGGAGATTCATCCATATTAATCTGTTTGCCTTTATAGCCTCCTTTCATGGTTCCTTTTTTTTTTTTGCTTCAGCTCTTTCCACCAATTAGGATAACCATGAAGTTTGAAACACGTGTCCTTCTCATGGCCTTCGGTCTTATAATGTTCACAATATATATCTTTCTTTTTCTTTCCATCTTTCTCCTTCCAAGTATTCTTTATACCGGTTTGACTTTTTGCCATCATAACAGACGCGTCTAAAGTCTCTATATGTTGAACTTGAATCTGTCTCTGTCTCTCTACTCGTGAGATCATGGAGTAGACTTTGTCCACACTGGGCAATGGATCAGGGGCAAGAATTTGACTCCTAATATTATCTTAGGATTGATTCAGTCTCATCAATAATTGCAAAACCCTTTGCTTCATATCGATCAACTCAAGTTTCTTGTTCAGCCCACATCTACAACTGTTGCATGAACAGGTAGGTAGAGGCTCAAGCTTATTCATCTCATCCCAACATTTTGCAAGTTTGCTATAGTAAACAACCAAGGAATTATTTCCCTGCTCAGTAAAACTTAGTTCCCGCTGAATCGATACAATTGAGGGCTATTGTTTCTATCTCCAAACCTCTCTTTTAGTTTGTCCCAAAGAACCTTAGAGTTAGGGCTGTATATGAAAGAATCTGCAATCTCCTTCATCATAGAGTTTAAAATTCATTGTTTAATCGTACAATCAACCTTCCTCCATCTTTTATACTCATTTTCGCTCTCCAAAACATTGATGGACCCATCAATAAACCCTAGCTTGTCTTTTGCTTCCAAAGAATTCATCACAGACATACTCCAACTCATGAAATTATTTTCGGTCAAAAGATTAGCCACAAGAACCATACCTGGATGATCCGAGTTATGCAACTTCAGTGGATCTTCATCATAATCCATAGTAGCTTCTCCTCTCGATCTATTCTCTCTGACATTTCCACCACTCATCGATGAATTTGTCACTCTTCCGTTATCTTGATCATTCATGTCTTCAACAATCAAGAATCTGAATCTTTATTGCTCTGATACCATGAACAAACTTAAAGGGAAAAATACTTGAGCCCAACCGAGCTAGAAGAGAAAACTTCAATGAAAACAAAGTAAGCTTTACTCCATTATTTTATTTCATCGTAACGAATATCAGGTCCCAAAAGAATTAATATGTATACATGGAAAGAGAAAAAATTAAACCACAATTAGCTAACTACAGTTAGTTAACTTAAGGAAAACTGCCAGTTAACCACACCAGCTAACCAAACCAAACTAACTTTGAATATATTTCTACAAGTTTAAAGGTGATACTGTCATTAATATAGTGACGAGAACAATGATGGAGTAAAATTTTATTTATTTATTGCATAAAAAAGCATTGAAAGGAAGAGAAACTGCCATATACTGTATCTATAACAAAACATTTTTCGCAATAAGTGTAGAATTGTTGTTTTTTTTTTTAAAATGTAAAATATATATTTGCGATATTTTTAAATTGTAACATGAAAAAAATATTGTATTAAATTTTTTAAATTATTGTAATTATTTAACGCAGCGAGGACAAATATAGCATTTTGTGAACAATTGCTGTAAAATAAATGCATTATTATTATTATTATTATTATTATTATTATTATTATTATTATTATTATTATTATATTTTACACCAGTTTTCATCACTGTCATGGATAATATGTGGCAATGAGATAGAGAGATTTAAAAGGCAATTTTTACAACGACATTTAAAAAAAAAAATCTAAAAAATAACTCATAACACGAGACCGGGAGAAGTGGCTAACCTAAAAAGAAAAATCTATCAACGATTGCTTGCTTGCGCGGGTAGTTGTATTCCTCCATCTATTTATGGTTTGGGCCTACAGTTGTATCCTAATGTGGCGAACTTAACGATATTCAATTCATATGCTTCCCCTCAATCCTCACAATTTTGGGTTAAAACCAAGATTATAAAATTATTACCCTTAAAGAAACTAGTCTTTTAAATATATTAAAAATTTTATATTATTCTTTTATTAAGATATATATATGATATATACTAAAAAAACGTATGAAAATTACTTATATATGGCATGTAAACAATGATAAAGCCGAAGAGAATCTAACGTATTTAACAAGTTTAAAAAATAATATAATATTCTTATTAATATTTTAGTACGTTTAAAAGAGTATTTTTTAACACTTGGTTAGTTTAAAAAATAATTTTTTAAATAATAATAATTTGAGGGGAAAATCACGTGTAGCTCCCGTAGTTTTTTTTTTTTTAACTTTTCCGATGGGTGCTTGCTTGGAGTGTCAAGTAAACCGAAGGATATATTTATATTTACTTTATTCTCCTCGCAAAAACTTATCGCCCAGACTTTCTTTTTTATAAGAATATTTAACTTGTAATATTTATGATTATTAATTGTAGGTCGATTATGATTTGTTTCTTTTCTTTCTTTTTTTTTTTTTTGTATAAGGAGGTGTATGTGCTCTTGCATATTATTAGATCTTATTTATGTGTTATAAGTTCTTCAAAGATTGCCTTTTCAAATTTGTTATTTTTATAAATATCAGAATACGAGAGAATAAGAAGGTAAAACATGAATTATAGAAAGTTCTTCGCAAATTTAATTTGTTTAAAATAGAAAAGATAAAATGCAAGTATTTAAATTAATTAAAAAAACAAATTACTATTAATTTTTATATATTATGTGGTAGTACTGACTTTAATTTACAACGTATGATATCAGGTAATTTAGTTTTTATTTATAAAAAGGGATTTTTTCACAAATACAACAAAAAATAAAACACATGTCATATTTGCGTCCTTCTATTTTTTATTTTCTTAAATACTATTTTTAAAAATTTTTATTTCATAATTATCATTTTTAAAATTTTTAGTTTCAAAAATGCCTCCACTATTGTTTTGACAAGACTAGTCACTTTTTTTAACTCCATTTCAATGCTATACAAGAGGGGAATTTGCTTCGTTTGTAACAATTTGTTCGTCTGTAACAATATTTTCTACTTTTCATCATTATTATTTTTTTCAGTTATTCATCTCTTTGTTACTTATTTATGGTATATAACCCTAGAACATAAGCTCTTGATCGAACCTCGAAGTTCAATTCCAACGGTACTGCTTCAGTTGATGCTCCATTAATAATGCTCAAGTTTGATCATCCACCGTATAACGGGATATTACTTCCCTTTACCATCACTACCGACGATCTTTGACTCTTTCTTGATCGATAAAATTTTTAAGTATGTCTGGAACAATACTTATCGATTTAAATTTAATTTATAACTAAATTCTGTCATTAATGGTTACATAAAGCAAAGTATATATAGTGATTCATGAATTTGTAGAGTGTCTAATCTAATAAAAAAAATCCTATAATTATAATAAAAAAATGATTAATCCAATATGTTTATTTACTCTTTACTTGAATATTATTAATAATTGTAATGCACCTAATTTCAAAAATGTTACTAAATTGACAATAATTAATAAAAGAAGAAGTTGCTTACTGTTCCAGTGGCCACAGTGAGCCGAGATTAAGAGATATCAAACGAAGTAGCAGTAAGATGGACTCCAAAGAACGTAGCTGTGTTTTCAAACGTAAACTTCACCATACAATTCATAGACACAATTTCTGATGCTGCTACTGAGAAATCCGTACCAGCTTGCACTCTAAATTCATCAACATTTATACTCTACACACCTAAATAAACAAAAATCATATCTCAAAATTTCCATTTTCAATTCACTGCAACATAATTATCAAATATTAATGATAAAAATTTAAAATATAATAAACATGACATTGACAGAATAGTTATAATTTAACTGCCCAGAAATGCAACAGAAACCAGAATAATTCAAATAAAAAAATATAGTATATGATATTTTAAAAATAAAATAATATCGTGTATGATCTTTTATAAATAAAAAAAATACAATATATGATTTTTTAAAATAAAAAAATACAGTGTATGATCTTTTCAAAATAAAAAAATACACTGTATAATTTTTTGTAAAAATTAAAACATACAATATATAATTTTTTGTAAATAAAAAATATAATATATGATTTTTAAAAATAAAAAATATAGTATATGATATTTTCAAAACAAAAAAATATACTGTATAATTTTTTGTAAAAAAAATATACAGTTTATGATATTTTTAAAAATAAAAAAATACAGTATATAATCTTTTGAAAATAAAAAAATATAGTGTATGATTTTTTAAAATAAAAAAATAAACTGTATGATCTTTTGTAAAAAATATACAATGTATAATCTTTTTAAAAATAAAAAAATACACTGTATAATCTTTCGTAAATAAAAAAATATAGTATATGATATTTTCAAAATAAAAAAAATACAATGTATAATTTAAAAAAAATATATATTATATGATTTTTTATAAAAAAATATGCAGTGTATGATCTTTTTAAAATTAAAAAATATACTGTATGATTTTTTATAAATAAAAAATACATTATATGATCTTTTAAAAATAAAATAATATAATGTATAATCTTTTATAAATAAAAAAATATAGTGTATGGTCTTTTCAAAATAAAAAATATATAGTGTATGATTTTTTGAAAATAAAATAATACAATATATAATATTGTGTAAATAAAAAATATAATGTATGATTTTTTCAAAATAAAAAATACAGTATATGATATTTTAAAAATAAAATAATATAATGTATGATCTTATATAAATAAAAAATGTAGTATATGATCTTTTAAAATAAAAAAAATACAGTGTCTGATCTTTTCAAAATAAAAAAATATACCGTATGAGTTTTTGTAAAAAAATATACAGTGTATGATATTTTATAAATTAAAAAATATAGTTTATGATATTTTTAAAATAAAAAATACAGTATATAATCTTTTTAAAATAAAAAAAAATACACAATATGATTTTTCTTAAATAAAAAATATAGTATATTTTTTGTGCATAAAAAAATACAGTATATTTTCTTATTGGTATCAATATCAAAAGTTTGCAGCAAATTGCACCATAAATTCTTAATGTACAGGTATAAATTACTTGAAAGAAAAGCTATTTTTAAATTCAATCAGCCATGCAGCACACACTAAATGTATATTTGAAGCTATGGTTTTCTTCTTTATGCACTTTATAACCAAATTAACTACTATTGTCTTGGTCTGTAAAAGAATTATTTTTGATAGATCAACTAATATACTTTGATAATCTATATCAAATACTGTCGTTGTTTACCACCTGTGAGCAAGACCAATGGGGTGGCATGTTTAATGACCACAGTAGCTTTACATCTGATACTTTACAACGTCAGGAGCATAGCTCTTTTTTATGAGGATGTTTTCGAACGTTTGCAGGTATGTGCTATTTTTGGTTATGTGGGATGTTGAAGTATGCAGATTTACAGTAGCTTATATATAATCTACTATTTTGAATGCAGGTTTGGAGGTTGATTACCAATTTCTTCTTTCTTGGAAGCTTTTTATTTCCATTTGCATTTCTTCTTATAATCGTGTATGAGACTTTGAATTGATGGTTATGTATGAAGATTTTGAATCTTTATACTTAATAAATTATGAAAGGAAATTGAGTTTGACAGAGCAAAATAATTCCCACAGAACATAAAACGAGAAACCCATATGAGAATTTTAGATATTAAAAGCAAGCAGTCAATTCCATTATTACACTTGGTTAGTTTAAAAAATAATTTTTTAAATAATAATAATTTGAGGGGAAAATCACGTGTAGCTCCCGTAGTTTTTTTTTTTTAACTTTTCCGATGGGTGCTTGCTTGGAGTGTCAAGTAAACCGAAGGATATATTTATATTTACTTTATTCTCCTCGCAAAAACTTATCACCCAGACTTTCTTTTTTATAAGAATATTTAACTTGTAATATTTATGATTATTAATTGTAGGTCGATTATGATTTGTTTCTTTTCTTTCTTTCTTTTTTTTGTATAAGGAGGTGTATGTGCTCTTGCATATTATTAGATCTTATTTATGTGTTATAAGTTCTTCAAAGATTGCCTTTTCAAATTTGTTATTTTTATAAATATCAGAATACGAGAGAATAAGAAGGTAAAACATGAATTATAGAAAGTTCTTCGCAAATTTAATTTGTTTAAAATAGAAAAGATAAAATGCAAGTATTTAAATTAATTAAAAAAACAAATTACTATTAATTTTTATATATTATGTGGTAGTACTGACTTTAATTTACAACGTACGATATCAGGTAATTTAGTTTTTATTTATAAAAAGGGATTTTTTCACAAATACAACAAAAAATAAGACACATGTCATATTTGCGTCCTTCTATTTTTTATTTTCTTAAATACTATTTTTAAAAATTTTTATTTCATAATTATCATTTTTAAAATTTTTAGTTTCAAAAATGCCTCCACTATTGTTTTGACAAGACTAGTCACTTTTTTTAACTCCATTTCAATGCTATACAAGAGGGGAATTTGCTTCGTTTGTAACAATTTGTTCGTCTGTAACAATATTTTCTACTTTTCATCATTATTATTTTTTTCAGTTATTCATCTCTTTGTTACTTATTTATGGTATATAACCCTAGAACATAAGCTCTTGATCGAACCTCGAAGTTCAATTCCAACGGTACTGCTTCAGTTGATGCTCCATTAATAATGCTCAAGTTTGATCATCCACCGTATAACGGGATATTACTTCCCTTTACCATCACTACCGACGATCTTTGACTCTTTCTTGATCGATAAAATTTTTAAGTATGTCTGGAACAATACTTATCGATTTAAATTTAATTTATAACTAAATTCTGTCATTAATGGTTACATAAAGCAAAGTATATATAGTGATTCATGAATTTGTAGAGTGTCTAATCTAATAAAAAAAATCCTATAATTATAATAAAAAAATGATTAATCCAATATGTTTATTTACTCTTTACTTGAATATTATTAATAATTGTAATGCACCTAATTTCAAATATGTTACTAAATTGACAATATTTAATAAAAGAAGAAGTTGCTTACTGTTCCAGTGGCCACAGTGAGCCGAGATTAGGAGATATCAAACGAAGTAGCAGTAAGATGGACTCCAAAGAACGTAGCTGTGTTTTCAAATGTAAACTTCACCATACAATTCATAGACACAATTTCTGTTGCTGCTACTGAGAAATCCGTACCAGCTTGCACTCTAAATTCATCAAAATTTATACTCTACACACCTAAATAAACAAAAATCATATCTCAAAATTTCCATTTTCAATTCACTGCAACATAATTATCAAATATTAATGATAAAAATTTAAAATATAATAAACATGACATTGACAGAATAGTTATAATTTGACTGCCCAGAAATGCAACAGAAACCAGAATAATTCAAATAAAAAAATATAGTATATGATCTTTTGAAAATAAAATAATATCGTGTATGATATTTTATAAATAAAAAAAATACAGTATATGATCTTTTAAAATAAAAAAATACAGTGTATGATTTTTTCAAAATAAAAAAAATACACTGTATAATTTTTTGTAAAAAAACATATAATATATGATTTTTTGTAAATAAAAAATACAGTATATGATTTTTAAAAATAAAAAATATAGTATATGATATTTTCAAAACAAAAAATACACTGTATAATCTTTTATAAAAAAATATACAGTTTATGATATTTTTAAAAATAAAAAATGCAGTATATAATTTTTTGAAAATTAAAAAATATAGTGTATGATTTTTTTAAAATAAAATAATATCGTGTATGATATTTTGTAAAAAAATATATAATGTATAATCTTTTTAAAAATAAAAAAATACGTTGTATAATCTTTTGTAAATAAAAAAATACAGTATATGATATTTTTAAAATAAAAAAATATAATACATAATTTTTTTTTTAAAAAATATACGATATGATCTTTTGTAAAAAAATATACAGTTTATAATTTTTTGTAAAATAAAAAAATATAGTGTATGGTATTTTTAAATAAAAATATATACTGTGTGATCTTTTATAAAAAAAAATATGCAGTGTATGATCTTTTTAAAATTAGGAAAATATACTGTATAATTTTTTATAAATAAAAAATACAGTATATGATCTTTTAAAAATAAAATAATACAATGTATAATCTTTTATAAATAAAAAAATATAGTGTATGGTCTTTTCAAAATAAAAAAATATATAGTATATAATCTTTTGAAAATAAAATAATACAATGTATAATATTTTATAAATAAAAAATACAATGTATGATTTTTTCAAAATAAAAAATATAGTATATGATATTTTGAAAATAAAATAATACAATGTATGATCTTATGTAAATAAAAAATATAGTGTATGATCTTTTAAAATAAAAAAAATACAGTGTATGATCTTTTCAAAATAAAAAAAATATATACCATATGAGTTTTTGTAAAAAAATATACAGTGTATGATATTTTGTAAATTAAAAAATATAGTCTATAATTTTTTTTTAAAAAAAATACAGTATATAATCTTTTTAAAATAAAAAAAATACACAATATGATCTTTTGTAAATAAAAAAATATGGTATATTTTTTGTGCATAAAAAAATACATTATATTTTCTTATTGGTATCAATATCAAAAGTTTGCAGCAAATTGCACCATAAATTCTTAATGTACAAGTGTAAATTACTTGAAAGAAAAGCTATTTTTAAATTCAATCAGCCATGCAGCACATACTAAATGTATATTTGAAGCTATGGTTTCTTCTTTATGCACTTTATAACCAAATTAACTACTATTGTCTTGGTCTGTAAAAGAATTATTTTTGATAGATCAACTAATATACCTTGATAATCTATATCAAATACTATCGTTCTTTACCACCTGTGAGCAAGACCAATGGGGTGGCATGTTTAATGACCACAGTAGCTTTACATCTGAAACTTTACAACGTCAGGAGCATAGCTCTTTTTTATGAGGAAGTTTTCGAACGTTTGCAGGTATGTGCTAATTTTGGTTATGTGGGATGTTGAAGTATGCAGATTTACAGTAGCTTATATATAATCTACTGTTTTGAATGCAGGTTTGGAGGTTGATTACCAATTTCTTCTTTCTTGGAAGCTTTTTATTTCCATTTGCATTTTTTCTTATAATGGTGTATGAGACTTTGAATTGATGGTTATGTATGAAGATTTTGAATCTTTATACTTAATAAATTATGAAAGGAAATTGAGTTTGACAGAGCAAAATAATTCCCACAGAACATAAAACGAGAAACCCATATGAGAATTTTAGATATTAAAAGCAACCAGTCAATTCCATTATTACAAGCTAATTCAAAACAAAATAAATTAAAATAAAAAAAACACACACACAATGATACAGACATCATAAACATAATTGGCTTAGTTTCTACACTCCAAGCTCATGTATGACGAATTTCATTCCTTCTTGAGCTCTTGGTTAAGGATAGTATCCGGGTAGAAGATGTTCTTAGCTCCAGTGAAATCAAAAATTTTCTTGCTAGGCACTTCTCTGTCAGGTTCCTCGTATCCAAGAAGATAGAATAAAAGATCTTCAATCGGAAAATGGGGGATGGTGGGATACAATGAAGAAAGAAGGGAGAAGCTTGGTCTAAAAGCTCGGTGGAGGGGATTTGGCCGGCAAATTCAGGGGCGGTGGCGACGGCCTCAGCCTCAACAACAAGATCGAAAGATATGATGGATTGATTAGGGATAACGAGATATTTGAAATAAAAGAAAATAAAAAAATAGGTATTTTTGATATATAAAATTGAAAAAGAGTATTTTTGAATGTAAAAATATATAAATGAAAAGTCAAAATAGAGTATATGGTATTTTTGAAAACAAAATGAAAAAATAGGGCAAATGGTGTAATTTCCTCTTATAAAAATATACCATCTTTATCTTTATCTATCCTTCTCCTTGAAGAGCACGTAAAGTAATGGAGGCAGACAGACATTCTCCTCTAACTAAATTGAATTCTCATCATTTAATGGGCCCGGAGTGGCTCCTAATCTAAAGTAAAGGCTTTAGAGCCCAATATGTTACGCGCTTTTAGTTAGGAATGTCTCGTCCCCACCTAAAAAAAAGTTGGCAACAGATTTCGTGATATTAATACATTCCCACTACATCAGATTACACATCTTAAATAAATGTCTTTTGAATTAAGTAATATAAAAAGAGAAAAATGAAAACTAAGAGTAAATTCTAAATACTAAATAGTTTTCAGATATATCAAGGCAGTTCATTGTAGATGCACATCTTAAATAATATAGAATAATTTTAAATTTGAAAAATAAACAGTTATATTTGTATTCTTAAATAAACAGCATATATATGTTGATCATGAGCATGAATTGGAATAATATATGGACTTATAAAATGAGAAAAAAAAAAGTATATAGAACTTCATTATTCAAAACGATGCTATAAATGAATGACTTAATATTTTTTAATAAAATCAAAGAATCTCTTCTCTCTCTTACTCACAATTCTACTAAACTAAATATTTTAATTTTATACAAGAACAACATGCAAGCACGTCCTCTCCTTTGTTTCGGACCAGAGCAGAACAAGCAGAAATTGAAGGGTCAAACAATGCAAGAACCAAGTATTTCCTTCCATTAACACCATGCGCATTATAGCTAGCGCCACTTGTAGCATCCACCAACAACTCACCAGCATAACCAGGATAAGAAACCTTCCCATACACACCGGTACAAGCCGAACCAGCCTCCAAAGGAGCCTCCTTTGGACCCTGGTAGTACCCATTTCCGAAAGGGTTGGTCACGGTTCCATCCAAAAGGCTAGCCAAATTGATTACAATACCATCCAGTCCCACATCGTTGTTGGGTGCAACCAGTGGTGGGGTTTGTGGTCCGTAAATTGGCTGGTGGAATGGCCACGCGCATTGACCGGGGCATTGAGTCTCAGAATTCCCAACCCAAATGTAAGCAAATTTCGAATTTTTACCTTTGATTTTTTGAGCACTTGTTGAGGAACCGTGTGTTCCACATTTGCTAGAGCAAAAGCCTTCAACAGCAACATCGGAAGATGTTAGTACAACGTTAATTGCATCTTGTTGAGCACCCTTTGAGGCTAATTGAAGAATTTGGTTATTAGAGAGAGATTTGCCTAAAGAATAGGTTTGATCAAGGATTTGGGTACCCAAAGAGAGGGAAAGAGGAAGAGTATTCTTAGACTTGATGAGATGGTAGTATTTGTCTGTAGCTTTCCACCAGGTGGCGACAGAAGGATGGGGCTGACTAGAAGAAAGAGACCCAATAAAATCTGAGACAATAGCACGTTGAGAAGGTTTAAAATTACCATACCAAATCAAATTGACAGAAATTTTGCCAGTCAAAAGAGGGCCGTTATGATACTGAAACAGCAAAGGCTGTTGGGTTTGATCATCAGACTCAGCTAGCCTTCTAGCAGAGGTGAAATGAAAAAGAAAGACAAAGGACTTTCAGCAGAAAATGAGAAGCCATAGTAATAGGGTTGGAAACAAGTTTTAATAGAAAAAGAGAAGGGAGATATGGAGTGAAGAGAAAGGGCGGAGGGGGAGGGTATAAATAGTTGATATTTGGGCTTAGGAAGTTCGGGGAAATAGTTAGAAAAGTGGTAAAGAAAATAAAAAGTGTTAAATGCTTTATTCATATTACCTTCTCTTGACTGATGCCATATACACAAAGTTCATTCAAATATTTTGATCCAATGAATTATTTTTTCTCAAGAACATATTTGCATTCAAAAGAACTATACTATGTGTTCCATTTGCATTTTTCTGAAAAACTTCAATGCAAATGGAACTCTGTAGTATGCTAGCTAGGTCTTGCTACCAATAATAAATGGCATTATATTTTATATAATGTACTATCATATTCTAAAATACTTCATTATCTATCTATTTTATATTGGTTAGGCTGGTTTAACCTGGCCGGCCATCCCAGTTTTAAGAGCAATACGCAGTTGAAAGTCCTGCTGCGCTGCATAATTCCAAAGTCACCGACTGTGTTCTTACAACATGGTTGGCCGAAACTGCCCATAAGTAGCCATTCAGTCCAGTCCGCTCACTATTTTTCTTTGGCACCTCCTGATAATAGTTTAATAATCTAATTGTCCAAAAGTTTTTTAACTCGAGAAAAAAAAATTGACGTCTTTTTAAATTCAAGAAATTTTGATCTTTTTATTATTTTCTTATTTATGAAATCTATCCTCAAATCTCTTTTGTCATTAATTCGGATTTTTTTTTAATATTTTGACATACCACGGTTTTAGTTGCTTTGGCGGCCCCCGAGCACCTGGGTTTGGTCCTTAACCAGAAAATTGTAGTTCCCTACTTAATATATAAATCAAACTTTTTTTTTAAGAAGAAGAATGATAAATGAAACATAGTAATTAATAAAGTGCAAATATTTTTATTCACTGAGAATAGTAAATCCATACCATATAAGATATATTTGATTACAAAAAATAATTAATTTGTATATTGGTATCAACTATACTTGTAGGAGAACATATCAAAGAATAAAAAATCAAAGAATTTCTTATAGATTATCTATACAAAACAAAACTTAAGCATATCTAGTAATTGATCCTTAATTAAACAAGAGCAGAGCAAGTTGAGGTAGATGGATCGAACAAAGCAGCAAGTAAGTACTTTCTGCCGTTGCCACCATAAGCATTGTAGCTAGCACCACTGGTTTTGTCCACCAAAACATCCCCAGTATAACCAGGATACACACCCTTTCCATACACTCCAAGACAAGCCGATGCAGCCTCTAAAGGTGCCTCCTTTGGACCCTGATAATACCCATTTCCAAAAGGGTTGGTCACGGTCCCAGCCAAAATGCTAGCCAAATTGATTACCATACCATCAAGTCCCACATCGTTGTTTGGTGCAACCAGTGGTGGAGTTTGTGGTCCATAAATTGGCTGGTGGAATGGCCACGCGCATTAACTGGACCATTGAGTCTCAGAATTCCCAACCCAAACATAAGCAAATTTTGAATTTTTACCATTGATTTTTTAAGCACTTGTTGAGGAGCCATGAGTTCCGCATTTGTTGGAGCAAAACCCTTCAACAGCTACATCGGAGGATGTCAAAACAATGTTAATTGCATCTTGTTGGGCCCCCTTTGAAGTCAATTGAAAAATTTGGTTAATGGAGAGAGATTTGCCTAATGGATAGCTCTCGTCAAGGATTTGGGTACCCAAAGAAAGGGAAACAGAAGGAGAAGATTTAGATTTGATAAGATGGTAATATTTTTGTGTCCCTTTCCACCAAGTAGCAACAGAGGGTTGGGCTTTCACAGGCAAAGAAAGGGAGGAGATAAAATCAGAGACAATTGCACGTTGAGTAGGCTTGAAATTGCCATACCAAATCAAATTGATAGAAATTTTGCCAATAAGAAGAGGGCCATTATAGTACTGAAAGTGGGTTTCATCAGCTAGAAGCCTAGCAGAGGAATTAAGATGAAACAGAGAAATAAGCAGCCTACCTGGAGTAAGAAATTCGCAGAAAAAATAGAAGCCATTGATAATCAAACTATATAAGCGACAACAAGAAGGAGGAGAATATAGAAGTGATAGTGAGAATTGAATTAAATTGTATTGAGAAAAGAGAGATGGGTATTATATATATAGGGGAGAGATAAAGAGAGATGTGGGAAGCAACGCGTAAAAGTTTGGCAGGAAATGGGTGGACAAATGACAGCAGAGATTATGCACATTTGATTATCAAAGCGGCGTAGCTACTTGTGGCTTTCAATTTCTCAACCGAAATCGATTTTTCAATTCACAGAAGTTGGCCAGCTAAGATCTCCTTTGCCAATTGGACTACTGTTACTTCCAAACTTAAGCCCAAAATATCATGTTATGTAGAATATAAAATTGGTTTGAAATTGAACAATCTAATTATATGGAGCTTAGTTACATGATTTAACTCGCAAATCTCTTTTTGAAAGTTTTAAGGTAAATATTGTAGCTTAATTTAATTTCATCGTTGTAATTTTGTAAATTTTCTTCTGCTCCCTTTTAATATAAATACTTCATAATAAAATCTACGAGTAGTTACATAATTTTAATCTTGTAATTTTTCACAAACTTGTAAAACTGTTTGTTTGTAAAAATGTAGATGCTAATGGCGTAAGGCAGCAACATTTTGGATTACAGAATCTTTCTTCTTCTATAATAATCTCAATTAGAAAAAAATAATAAAAAATGAGACTATAAGATTAAGCCCAATGCAATCTAACAAGCAAAAATTCTTCAAACACATAAACAGCAGCAACAAAGCCAACATCAATAACAACTCCTCTAATATCGATAAACATAACGTTTCTCAAAATTTGGGAGCCAAGGATCCTTAAAATCATCGATTTTTCTGCAATAATCCACCCGACCATCTGCACCCAACACGAATTAAAGGAAGAGCAGTCATGATAATACACCAAATATAACTTGGATTTCCACCTATATCAGCCTCGAGAAAAGTTTTCTTTAGATAGTATCTTGCTTTAAGAACACCAGCCATCAGAGAAGTCTCATCTGATAATAAATGCCAACATTGCTTTCCCAATAAAGCAAGATTAAAGTCGTGAAGTGATCTAAATTTCTTTGTCCAGCATAATCCTTCCCAAGCCATCCAAGTAATGCCCTGCTTTGTTCTTTGATTCGTTCCAATCAATATTTATGGAAGTTATATCAAGAATAATAGCATTTCATGGATAAAATATCCATAAAAGTTCCCTACCCATACCTTAATCAATTTAATATTAAACTACTCGTTCTCATTCTAGATTCATTTAGTATTATATCAATAATAAACACTAGCCATTCACTACTATAAAATAAGTAATTATGAATTAATTATAAATATTACATATAATAAATGTAATGCAATTATAAATATTACATATAATATAATGCAACAAATAAAAAAAACATAAATATGCAATTATTTTTTGGTAGCAATTACTCGGAAAGCTAAATTTACAGTCTAATACTACCCAAATCCTCTATAAATAGATGAATGAAATAGAATATACTAAATTAACCTACCTAATTAATTTAGTTTAATTTCCTTTATAGGTAGGGAAAAAATTGTATTGAAGAAAATACCATAAAATTTGAATCTCAACTTGGTATATTGAAATAGGCTAATTGTATTTGTATGCAAAATACGAAATCTTCAGAATTGTGAATTACGAGATGAATGGGGTATATATCTCAGAGGAGAGTAGAGAAAATTTGGTTTGGGGGTTAAATATGGCAATAAGCAAGTACTTGCGGCCATTAACACCTTGAGCATTGTAGCTTGCCATTGTTTTACCATCTACCAATAGATTCGCATGATAGCCAGAATAAGTTCCTCTCGCAAATATCCCTTCACAGGCCGATGCAGCCTCCATAGGAGCCTCCTTTCGTCCCTGGAAAAATCCATCTCCAAATGGGTTTATTGTTATTCCTGCTAATTGGTTGCCCAAATGGATAATCATGCCATCAGCCCCCAAATCATCATTGGACGAAGCAATAGGTTATGGTTGGGTTCCAGAATTCACCTTGTGGAATGGCCAAGCACATTTATCTGGATACTGACTCTCTGAATTTTCAACTCAAATGCATGCAAATTTTGAGTACATACCATTCTTAAGTTTCTGTGAACCCATTGAAAACGAATGCACCCCACATTTTGAGCAAAACCCTTCAACAGAAACATCTTTTGATGTCAAAACTATATTAACCGAATCTTTTTTGTCACCCTTTGAAGCCAATTGCAAAATTTGGGCATTTGTGAGTTTTTTGCCAAATGAACGATTTTTATCATCAATTTGGCTTCCTAAAAACAGTGAAAGGTTGTATGCTTTTTTGGCTACTTTAAGATTCTGGTCATAATATTTGTTTATCTTGTCCTATCATGTCTTCACATCTGGTTGACTTAGTCCAATTTTTGCAGGTGTATTTAGGGAGTTGATGAAATCTGTGACAATTGATTTTTGAGAAGAGTTGAATTGTCCGTGCCAAATTAGGTTGATTATTATATTTCCATTAAGAAGTTGGCCATTATGGTATTGGAAAACCAAAGCTTTTTTAATCTCAGGGATTAGGGTTGTTTAGTTGGTTGCCCTTGCTGTTGAGCTTAGATCGATATAAGAAACTAGCAGAAAAACAGAGAAGATAACGTGGGAGTAAACAAAATTTGCCATTGTCCAACAAAAGGAAGTGATTGGAGTTGCATGGCATGAAAAATGGGGGAATATAGATTTATATATAAAGTGCTAAAGAAAGGTCGATTACTTAACTAAGAAATGATATTTATATAGGTATGGGAGGAAAATAGTGAATCCTATTTTTTGTTTTGTGACTAATGCTAAATATAATCTGTATTGCATAATTTTAGCCATTAACTATGACTCGTAAGACTCATTTTCAAAGGGTTTTCTTGAAATTAGGATAATTTTTAAAAAAAATTGAAAAATTGAAACTACAGTAAATATAATTCAAAATTTAAGATGCCAATATTTGATTTCATAGGGCCCATATCTTTGATTGGATGATGGAAATTGGCAAAAATACATGTCGACATTTGACATAGTGGGCCCTATAAAGTGTTGGAAACCGGCGAAATTCAATTCCGTTATTTGTGTTTGTGGACTCCTCACCTTCTAGAAACCGGCTGCTAATATTGCCAATTTTTGACACTTTGTACACACACACTGATAAGTTAGAGTTATGTTGCATTGCATGGGGTTTATGGGCTGAGAAGAATAATTATATCAGTGCAATAGCAATAACAAAGGTTAGTGCATGAAAGTAAAAGCATATGCCGAATTAAAATTAATATTTTTGACAAGACTGCTCATTTTTATTTGTAGCAAAAACAATATTAATAACAAAAAAAGAATCGTGGATTTTTAACAAAAACAATATTATTATACAAATCACTAATTAGTTGGTTTAGTTATTAAACTATTTTACTAGGAATTAATTGCCTCCTAATTCTTAAAAATTCACGATTATTTTTTGTTATTAATATTGTTTTTGCTACAAATAAAAACAAGCGATCTTGTCAAAAATATTAATTTTAATTCAACATATGCTTTTAATTCAGCACTAACATTTGTTATTGCTATTGCAATAATATAATTATACGAAGCCCACAAACCCCATGCAATGCAATATAACTCCAACTTATCAGTGTGTGTGAACAAAGTGTCAAAAACCGACAATATTAGCTGCCGTTTCCAGAAGGCGAGGGGCCCATAAACACAAATAACGGCATAGAATTTCGTCGGTTTTCAGCACTCTATGGGATTCACTATGTCAAATGTCGGCATGTATTTCTTTCGATTTCCATCACCCTAGCCAGTCAAAGATATGAGCCCCACGAAATCAAATACTAGCATCCTATATTGCCGGTTTTTAGCACCCTAAATTTCAAATTATGTTTACTGAAACTCCAATTTTCCAAATATTTTTAAAATTACTCCAATTTTAAAAACAAAAAAAACCCACTTTCAACATGCTGTGCAAACTATAACGGAAAAATTAGGTTAGAATGGTCTGGAACATTCTTGGCCTAATCTTAATTATGCGAAAATCATAATTTGGGATTTGTTAATAGTTTGTTGCCATGTCATCCTCCAAAAGAAAATTATGCATTTGGTTGTCCCATATTGATTGTTTCATTGCTATACAGTATATTAAAACAATACTATTGTAATATTAAAACAGTACTAATAATGTTGTATTGCTATACAATTAATTATTACTTTCGATACATAAATTAACTTTGGTTTGATAGTCCAAAATGGTCAGGGTTAAAAAATAGAAAATTAATAACAACGGAAATCATTATAATGTTTTCATTGTGGTAATCCAAATTTAAGTACTTATCTTCAATTTCTCAATATATATATATATATATATATATATATATATATATATATATATATCTTCACCTTCTAAAAAAAATCTCTCCGTCCCATTTTAAAATATAATTTTTATTTTTTACGAAATTAAAATACTTTAATTTCGTAAATAAAAAAAATTATAGTTAAGGGTGTGCATAAGTCGGGTTCGAGTCAACCTAAACAATCCGAAACCTGAAGTTTGGTATATATTTACATCCAACCCTACCCTAATAAGAAATCGGGCCCCAACCTTAACAACTCAAAAATTTTCGAGCCCCGACCCTAACAATCTGACCAACCCACTGTTCCATTTCTTCTTCTTCTTCTTCTAAAGCATGCATTCGACTCTCCAGCAAGTTAATTGTAAACAATAAAGACAAAAAAAATGACAATAATAAATAGACAATTGATTGTAAATTACAAACAATTCTAAAGCATTCAACTCTCCAGCAAGTTAATTACAAAAAAAAATAATAATAATGATAAATAAACAATTGATTGTAAAAAAGACAAATGCTAGAAATAATTGATTGTAAAAAAGAAATTAAATAAAAAACTCAATCAGTTGAACATACAACAAATCCAATTGATTTAAAAAATTGAAAAACTAAATCAATCAGCAATAATATTTACAATTGATTTTGTAGATCGCTTGTAGTCTTATAAAGACAAGTTTATCCCAACTTATTCTCAAAGCCAAGTTCAAATCTCTCGCTTTCTCTCTTGGATTATCTGTTGATGGAGAAGAAGTTTATAGCTAACCAAGAGAGACCAAAGCTTCAACAGAAGAAAGTCGACCTAAACTTGAGAGGTTCGCCGGTGAGTGTTAAGGAGCCTAGCAAGTGTACATCGACGACAAGAGGAGGTGGCAGACAAGCAGCGTTGGCGACAAGAAGAGCTGGCGGTGATAGTTGATGGGCATAGGAGGCGGCAGAGATGTTTTTTGGGATTTTAGGGTTTTGATTTGATGAATTGAAGAGAGAAACGGAGGGAAAATAAAAGCTTTTATAGTTGGGTCTCGGTCGGATCAATTTTTTGTGTGTTTTGGCCCGATCCGATCCGAAATTTTCAAATATCCCATACCCGATCCTACCCGTTAAGCCCTACTACTCCTGCTCAAATGTGTCAGTCGGATTGAACGTGTAGAGTCGGATTTTGCACACCCCTAATAATTATTAATAAAAATATTTTTTTTATATTTTCAAAAATTTCATTTAATTTTAGTTAAAAGTAAAAAATGATAAAATTATTTAATAAAGTCTATAAAAATAAAAAAATACATATAAATTTATTTATTAATTTTAAAAAAAAATATTTAAAGATAAAAAAAATATATATATTATAAAACTGGAGTGAATACTTAAAATTAAGATTTTTCTTGTATGAATCATTTCATCAATTCATAAGTCAAACTAAAAATAAACTATTAGTAATAACTAATATGTGTAGTCAAATCATTATTTTCCTAGTATTTCACATCATGCATTGCTTTCAATTTTCTTATAAAAAATAATTGACATCAATTTTATAAAATGCTAATTATAATTTACTAAAACTTTTATTTACTGATTAAAATTATATTTTTTTGTAAAAACTATGTAATAAATACATTTTAAATGGTCATATATAACTCAAGAGTGTTGGTGCACGCTGAATTAATACAAAGTACTTTAATTTGCTGTGCACTTAAGCATTGCCAGAATTTTTTTTTTAATCGGATGTGGGCATTTACACACATCCAAGCTCTTTTTTAATACACAAATCAACACTGTTTCACGAGTTTAAAGAGTAGACATGAAATCAAACAAAAAGATTTTTCAAAAGACACTTGAATTGCAAGGATGAAACAAGTTTTTATTACAATTTTACAAACTAGTCCAGCGTAAAAAAAAAACATATCACAGGAAATGGGAACTAAAATTTGCTCATTCAGTTATACGGCAAAATATTACTTCGGCGAATTTGTATTAGCCAAGTAATTGATCATTAAAACAAGATAAAGCTAACGTTCCATTTCATTTTATCAATTAATTAATCAAATTAGCCCAGCGATGATCTGCGAGTTCGTACCTACTCTACTTGAAAACACAAATGAAATTTAGCCGTCACATGTCACCCAAAGCCCAACTTTTAAACTAGTAAAGCTGTAAATCTTAAACAGAGAGATTCTTTTTCAATAAAAAAGCAAACCAAAGTAGTTTGCTTTTTCTATTATTAACAGCAGAAGAACAAAAATAAATTAACAAATGACTACATTACAACCTCTGTTTTTTTTTGTACGTAGGCGTATACATTAACTCCACTGATTAATAATAATCTAAACATAAAGTTTAAATCCTACTAATTAATTCTTAGACCAAAGTTGAACAAGAAGAAGTGGAAGGATCATATAAAGCAGGAAGCAAGTATTTCCTGCCATTATCACCATGCGCATTGTAGCTAGCACCAGTAGCAGAATCCACAAGCAAATTACCGGCGTAGCCAGGATAAGCCCCTTTCCCATAAACCCCAGTGCAAGCTGATGCAGCCTCCAAAGGAGCCTCCTTTGGACCCTGAAAGTACCCATTTCCAAATGGATTTGTGGCTGTTCCAGCCAAAAGGCTACCCAAATTGATCACCATACCGTCAACACCCACATCGTTGTTAGGCGCAACCAAACGTGTGCTCTGTGGTCCATAAACTGGCTGGTGGAATGGCCAGGCGCAGTAACCTGGGCACTGCGTCTCGGAGTTACCCACCCAAATGTAGGCAAATTTGTAGTTCTTACCCTTAATTTGACCAATTTTGGAACTTGAAGCAGACCCATGAGTCCCACATCTGTTCATACAAAACCCATCGACAGCAACATCAGATGATGTTAGTACAACATTTATAGCATCCATTTGATCACCCTTTGAGGCCAATTGGATAATCTGTTTGTTGGAAAGAGATTTTCCCAGAAAGTATGTCTCATCATGAATTTGTTTGCCCAAAGTTAGGGAAAGTTTGGCCTTTTTGGAGTTGATGTGGTAGTATTTTTCAGTTGTTTTCCACCAGGAAGATACTGATGGTTGGGAGTTTTGGGTTGATGGAGATGATAATGAAGTAATGAAATCTGAGATAATAGCTTTCTGGGATGGCTTGAATTTGCCATACCAGATAAGATTAACAGAAATTTTTCCAGAAAGAAGAGGGCCATTATGGTAACTCAATAGCTGAGACTGATCTTGAACTAGCTGATTCAGTATCCTAGCACTAAATGAGATTTCAAAGACACAGATTATTAGAAATAGTTTTAAAATACAATGAGCAACAAAAGAAGCCATTTTTCTAATAGCCGAAAAGAGAAAAGTATAAGAAGAGGAGAGAGCTTGTGTTTCAGTGAGGGATATGTAGAAGAATAGAAGTGGGGGCTATTTATATAGGTGCAAGGAGATGGATTGATTTTTCTCACTTGGGTTTAATTTTGAATAATAATATTTTTCCAAATTTAAAAAGAAAAAATGGGATAAATAAGTGAAAGTTACAGGAAGTAAAGAGAACCTGAACCTGCCTAGAAAGAGACAAAAGAAAAGGAAAAGAAAAAAAGGGTTTAGCCATTTTCGAGTTACTCTAAGTAGTACTTGGCCTGAAAGAAAAAGAAAAAGAAAAAGAAACCCATGAAGCGCGTTTTTAATTCAAAACATCACAAGCTATCCCACTCGCATCCCCAACTTCTTACCCAAAACTCTCGTAATAAACTGGGAGCGTGAGATACAAACATTGCCCGCAAACGGACCTCCTAAACAAAAAGGGTCACATTATTACAGCTTACTCACAGTTCGCAGAATAAATCGATTGACAAAAAAACCATCACTTTGACGATGAGAAAATAGCTTTTAGGAGGGGTAGAAAAGAGAAAAACTTGAAATGGATAGACGTTAAGGAGACAGGCTGGAAGCTAAGCAATGAAATATATTTATTAATGAAGTTTATTGGGAAGTGAGCAGAGGTCCAGCTGGAGGCCAGCCTATGGGCATAAGGATCGCAATTGGGTATCCTAGGCGAGGTCAGGTGACGCGCCAAGGCTTAATTGGGATGGATATATTTGCTGCAGCCTGCAATGGCTCGTGAAATAGGCATTTGGTTAATAAGTAGCAAAATACAGCTGTGTGAGTAACGAAGAGGTAAAAGAGGACAGCTATACTTCCGTTGGTTAACGTTTACTCACTATCTAAGTGAACGTTGAGCCCATTTTTGAATTTCGATTTCAGTCCATGCACTTTATATATCCACACAAAGATACTGCGTGTTATTTTCTTCCATAGCTACGACTCGCCTTCAATACCTCATTCCTTCCCTACTTTTCATTTAATTTGTGCGAATTTACAGATTATGAGTGCATAAAACAAGTTTAACTTCACAAAATTTTGCTAGTAATTTCAAAAGGAACAAACTTATTATACACTTTACACTCACGGGATTCAACTTTAATAAATCTAGGCAGCTTGTATAATCACAAGAAAATTAAGAAAAATCGAAGACACATTGATAGTATTACGACAGCCTAGGTAGCTAATGTCAAACACTGCTTGATATATAATAATGATTTATAAATAGTGAGGATGAATGGAAATTTAAAAGTACATAATCATTTACCCTTCCAACTATGAATTCGCAACTTGCATATTAATTAAACGAATGAAGAAGATTAAAAAGAATTAGAAAGCACTAATAACCTAGCTAGTTAAATATTACTACTCCATCCGTTCTTTTTTATCAGTTGCTTTTGCTGTTTTCATTAGAATTAAGAAATAATAAATTTGATGTTTTCATTAGAATTAAAAAATAATAAATAGACTTAAATTTAGTATTAAATTGCGTGATTAAAATTAAATTATCAAATTTAATTGATTCTAACTTTATTGGAAAAGAAAAATAAACTGAAAAAGTAAATTAAATTACATTGAAAATCTAAAAGTGACAGATAAATGAAATTTGGATTTTACTCAAAAGTAACAGATAAAAAAAAACGGAGGGAGTACATGTTTAGCTATCTTCATCCTAACAAATACCTAGATTCACGAGCTTACTCCCATATTGTATATTATCGTAAACATTGCACTATATCTCCCCAAATTAACAAGTAATATAACTTAAACTATACACAAGGCACATGGATTATATTTAATTATAATAAAGATGCTTAATAAACTATATATTAATTACTGATACACAGCAATTTATAAGAAGATTAATGCAAAATGCGTCCACTTTCAATGCCCTACATTCCGATAGACGCAAACCACACAGCGTGTCTGATGGTCAATTTCATGTTTATATAACACTGCATAATATTATATATATATATTTATGTGAGCGTGCATATTTTATGTGTATGATATACAAATGTTATAGTATATTAGTATTTAAAAAAATTATAAAAATAATTATTTTTTAAGTATTAATATATTATTAACTTGATACACTGTATCAGTATAGAAAATCAATATGAAAATATTTTCAGCTGTGACTTTTAAAACGTAATTTGTACTACTATATGATAAGTCTTATAGGTGTGAGAATGGCTTTTTGGCAATTGATGCCTACTCTAATTTTTAATCTATATATGTTCTAAAATTGCAATAAGATTAATGTTTAATTAACTTTTTTTTTTTACAACTTATTATTAATACATTAGATCTTTGACTTTAATTAGTGAAAATCTTTCGTGGATTTCTCCAAATCTAATAATTTAGGGTTTGCAGCTGTAGTTATGTTGACTTATACTTGGCTAATTTCATGTCTTTATTATTTTATTTTTTTCATACTTGCATAATTAATTCCATCGATTGAGTGAATAGTTAAACTTTAAACCATTTTAAATTATAAATAATTTTTGTGTTTATTATTTCATCCGTTCTTTTTTATCAATCACTTTTATTATTTTTATTAGGATTAAAAAATAATAAATAAACTTAAATTTAATATTAAATTACGAAATTAAAACTAAATTATCAAATTTAATTGATTCTGACTTTATTAAAAAAGAAAAATAAATTAAAAAATTAAATTAAATTACATTAAAAATTTAAAAATAATATATAAATAAAATTTAAATTTTATTAAAAAATAATAGATAAAAAAACGAAAAAAAAATACTTATTAAATACAGTTATTGGCCACGACTTTAGGCCTAATGAATGCAAAAGTCAAGCTGCCTGTCATTAGTATGGTTTAATTTTTTTTTTAAGTTAACCCTTTTCAAAATTTATGGAGCATTTTTTTATTTTAAATTTATTTTGATACTTCCTTCATTTTTTCATTAATTATTTTTATTAGAATTAAAAAATAATAAATAATTTAAATTTAGTATTAAATTATATAATTAATACTAAATTATTAAATCTAATTAATTCTGATTTTATTGAAAAAAAATTAAAAAAATAAATTAAATTATATTAAAAATTTAAAAGTAATAAATAAATAAAATTTAAATTTTATTAAAAAATAATAAATAAAAAAAAACTAAGGGAGTGTAATTTAACAATTTTATAGTTAGGTATTGAACGAGCTTCAGCAATCCTAATAGTTAAATTTCACCAAAATTTCATAAATTTAATTATATATATTAAATCGATACATATCAGTTTCGATGTACGACTATTTGATTGACAATTGGAAAAAATAAGTTTGTTATAGGAAGAACTCCATGAAAATAAATTTGAATTCAAATTTTACCAAAAAGTTTTGGCCAATAGTACTGATTTTGCGCCAGCTGGGCTGTGAATTTTCCAATTATTTGTTAGTTTATTAATTAGCAACTAGTCTATTAGTTAGTTTATTAATTTCCTATTATTATTTAGTATATATATATATATATATATATATATATATATATATATATATATATATATATATATATATATATATATATATATATATATATATTGAGAATTACAACTTCTTTTATATACTAGTAGAATACATGCTAACATTTGATAATTTCAAAATAGTAAAAACTTAACCGACCTTGTGGCCGCTGGCTCTTCTCCTTGTAGGATAAAGTTATTTTTGGCTTTATCATTTGGTGCTTTCGTTGAGAGCCATGACAGATTCAAGATCTTACAAACATGCAGCTCCCAGAAGAGCATGATCACCATAATCGGGACAGATCTAAACCTTCGAGGGAAGAAGAAAGGTCTCTCGGATCACCAGTTGAAGACAACCTCCTCTTGAGTCTCGACGATACCATCGTACGACAGCAAGGTAGCACCCCCTTCACAGTAACTGGCATACGTACCATGCCGGGCCTCCCTACCGAGAGCAGGGCTCAAGTCCTGAAACAAGGAAACAAACTAGGAACCTTAGAAGGCGAACAAGAAATGGACTTGATGGTGAAAGATCTAGGAAGAAGAAGGTCAAGGAACATGCACCCATGTCAACGGCATATCGGTGCCATAAATATGATCACTGGGAGATCATTTCATGAAATAAATCTCGCCAATCTAACAAAGGGCAAAGGCATTTATATCGCCCAGATACCCAAACGGCCAACCTCAATCACCATATCCGACGATGATACGTAAGATGTGCTGTTACTTCACAAGGATGCCCTCGTCATCAAGGCACGAATCAACAACTTCGACAAGAGAAGGATATGGAAGAACGATGGAAGCGCGGTAAATGCATTTACTCTACGAGCTTATGAAGCCATGAGTCCTTCGAGCGAAGAACATAAATCAAACGCCTTACCGTTCATAAGACTCGATAGTACCGCCATTCCAAAAGCAGGGTCAGTCGAGTTCCTAGTCGAACCTGGCCAGAAGGCTTCAGTCCATGCCTATAAGGTAACTTTCATAACTATTATTATGACTCTCGCCCATAGCACCTTTTTTGGCAGGCCTCTATTCTGTCAAACTAGAGCTACCACCAACATGCGACACATGGCAATGAAGATCCAAATTAAGGAAGGAATCATTATTCCAAAAGGAGATCAAAAGGCATCCAGAGAAGTATATGTTCTCACAATCGAGGATCAAGAGAAAGCCATGATGGTAGGACGGTCCATACCGGACATCCGACACGGCTTAAGGGGAGATTCACTAGGCTTCCATTTAAGCTTTAGCGGCTCATCGGGTATTCTCTGTCCAAGAGACAGAGTACGCCACTTTACTCAATCCTAATACAAGGATCTGGCTTACATGCCGATCCGACAGATGCCAATATCCGGACGCAACAAAAGAGGAGGGGAAAGGCGCTTACGCCACGATCGCTGCCAGTTAATAAAAAGGTCGCTTAAAGACTCAAACCAAAAGGAGCCCTAGATGTGATCACTCCTATGTTTAAAGAAAGCTCGCACCAACTTTGATACTCATGTAGAACCAAGCCCCTTGAGGGGACGGATATTACTAGAAGCCGACATACTCAAGAAGTACCATGTATAATCATGTATCATATTCATCTTCAATAAAGAATATTTTCTCCACTTTCTCCATTTGATTCACTCTTCTTCATCTTCACAAAAGGTATGTTCTCTTTTCTTTGTTTGTTAGGATTAAATGTATGTTTGCAGGATATCTATTCGGCCCATTCAACGAAATACTCTACTTCCTATCTGAATAAATTCGATGAGAATGTAATCGACTACTTGTCAAATTCAACGTCTATTTTGAGGTAAAAGTATAATTGTTCGTTCTTGTGTTATTCGCTGGGCTTGATGATTCATCCCAAGCACATGAAAACATTCCTCTTTATTAAGTTCGTCTGCTAGGTTCGATGTAATTTCCGAACCAAAGATGCAAGATGCCTATCTGACTAGTTTACTCGCTAGGCTCGATGTCTATCCCGAGCCCAAAATGCGAAGAACAACAAATGGACTGATTGCCTCCCTCAAAGTACGAAATCGCCAATTCTCCAAAATGAGTTTAAAGGCCATGAGCCTTCTCCATTAAGAAAAGCTCCATAAAACCGATCAATGAAGGGTGCTCTACCACTGAGTTGCTAAAGTACTCAGTTGGGAGTGAGAATGGAGTTTTATTTTCCACCATAAGATCAAAAAGATCACTCGCCACGGATGGCTTCTTAATAGTCGATCAATGAAGGGTGCTCTACCACTGGGTTGCTAAAGTACTCAGTTCGGAGTGATAATGGAGTTTTGTCTCCCACCATAAGATCAAAAAGATCATTCACCACAGATGACCTTTTTAATAGCCGATCGGCTGATATGACAGTCGAAAATCAGCAAAATTATCTATTACGTTCGGAATAATAATTTTGAGTAATAATTCATGCTCGAATGACAAATTTGATCCGATCAGATTAAACACTCTCAAGGAGTTATGACTTGTAAATAACTGGGAAAGTATACTCGCATTCAAAAAAGTACTCTCCTTATTCAAATTTATGCGTTCTCCATGCTTAAGTCCCCAAAATCTCCATAATTGATAACTATTATTCTCCACTAACAATTTTCTATGATAGATTACGTCTGAATTAAAATCACAGCATGAAGATAATACAAGGAGCGTGTTTTGACGCGCTAAATTTTGCACATATAAGGATTTCTTCATAAAAACACCATCAATACAAGAAAGAAGAAGAAAGATCAAACATCTATGTCTACGATCTCCACAATTGTAGGAGGTACATTTATATCGGCCACAGGTCGTGAAGACTCCAGAACATCTACAGGAATAGGGTCTACTGGTGTCGAAATAATCGCACTAGGACCGATCACTTTTGATGAAGTAGCCGGCAGTGATTCAAGATCATGGGGGTTTTACTCTTCACTATCGCCAGAAGGGGGATCGGGAAAAATCCCTGGGTTCTCCATCCAGCTAAGGTCAACTTCAAGAAAGCGTTGCTCGGCTGCATAAATCAACCGAGTCAATAACCACCCCTGCGCCTCTCCCAGTTGGTCCATCAGCTCCTCTTTTTGGGCAGCAAGATCATCCTCGAGCTTTTTACCCCACATTGTTTCTTTTTCGGCCAAGAGGGTTTTTAGCTATTCATGTTCACCCCGCAAAAGTTCACGCTCCTTTCTAACCTTTGAGCAATCGACAAACAGCCGCACACACTCCTCCCTCACTCTGGTTGCCTCCTCTTCAAATTTCTGTATTAAAATATTCTCGACAGTCAGGCAGGCTACGTCCTCTTTAAGGTGATCAACCTCTCTCTGTCGAGCCCGCATGTCCTGGGAAAGACGAGCGATCTCCTTCTTCAGTCTTTCGAGCTCTGATCGGGTGTGAGAGGACTCCCTTTTGACTACTTCACACTTATCCTCCGCCTCTCTTCTTGCCCACTTGGAATCTTTAAATTTTGCTTTGCAGAGGTTAGCCATACCGTGCAAGCGCAAACCCCTTTTTATTAACTAAAAAATGGGGGGGAGTAGAAGGTTCGGTCAGTCAAAAAAATAACAGCTGGATGAAGCGAAATTAATAAATATTATTCAAAGTGAAGATATGGTAAAAATACCTCCAGACTTTGTTGCTGAAAAAGGCTGCACTCTCGGGATAGTACATCAAAATTTTCCATTTCCTTGAAATCACCCTCTTGAAGCATACATCGGCATAAATAATTCGATACGGCCTTATCATCGATAGACCAGCCGGGATCGAATCGACTTTTCAAAACCTCTCATAGTGAGGAGGCTCGGTCTTCGGCGATCCTCGCGACTGCATCTTGGCCACCTCCCTTGTTTCTGGCAGCAACTCTCGCAGCTATCAACTCATCAACCTTCTTTCTGACCGTATCTTGGATTCTCCTTTGGACACCTTTGCCCATCTCGGCCGTGTCCGATCGAACTGACTTTCCTCGCTCATGAGCTATTCGCTCCCTCTCAGAGTCAGGATCATCCCTAGAAAGTAAGCATGCCGAGGAATGGCTCGCAGGTAATGGCCGATCGAAAGAGGACCCTAAGAGAATTTGAGAAGGGCAGGCAACAATAGCTGCACCATCTCCAGGCGTAGCAGCGAGAGCGTTTGCAGAAGGAGTAGAAGCTTAAACTTTCAAAGAAGGTACGAGCTTCCTCTTTTCAGTTTTTTTCTCTTCCTTGGCGACATGATCGGCTTCAATTCTCGCCTTAGCCCGATCGGCCAGTTACTTGGCAACATCATCTCTTTTAGCCATCACGACTGCAACTATATTATGAAGACAGAAGATAAGTATTTTTCCAGTTAATATGTTTCATAAACTCGAAATACATGATTATATATATATATGCTCCTCCTACGCTTTTACTACAATGATCCCACTCTACACCAATAATAGTGTTGAGATTCAGGCTAGTAACCAGAACGCCCACAAGCAGGTCGACTGGCCACTCAACCTTTTAAGCCTCTCTCAAGATTTTTCAGAAAATGGCGGCACAATGAAATGTTCTCCACTTGTCCGGATGAAATTAATTGATGGGTCGCTCGCTCACCGATCGATAGGAGATCTTGTCTCGCATTTTCGATAATGGGATATCCGATCGAGGAGAAGAATTCGATCGGGCTCTGTCTATATTGTCCGATTTGGGTCGGAGCCCTCACGGTTTTGTTTCGGGGGTGCTACCCCAAAAACATGCAGGGAGAAGGTGTCCATGGCCTTATAAGGACCATTTTCAGCTCATCTCCGGCCAATGTGGGATAGGAGATAACGTCATGTGTTATCATTAAGCAAGAGCAATTTTGTAATTTCTGCGAATGGCAACCCCAAAAGTGTCAAAGGAAAATCTCACCTCGATGCCCAAGCTCCACAAATGACTAGTGAGACACTCATCATTCTCACAACTAAAAGCTAAAGCCATCACAAAGGTTCCTACGAGAAGATTATTTTGGAAAAGATAAATCTTAACCAATGTCTCTCCTATTAGTTTGGAAATCAAAGCCATGATCTCATAATCATTATAGGCTTCAAGAAGGCTCTCATCTATGGGCTAGTGGTCACTCAAAGCCATTTCAATGCAAGGGGAGAGGTAGATACGACATTGCGAAAAAAAAGAGAAAGAAAAGAAAAGAATCAAAGACGAGTGTCAGTTACTTACCCGAACACTCTTGCAAAATTTTTGAAATTGCTGAAAGAACAAAGTCCAAATTGTCGAGATAGCAGAATCCGTACAGAAAATTCGACAGAGTTTCGCTGAAAATCATAGAAAGGTAAGAAAAAACTGTCATAAAGATGCCTATTTATAAGCAAAACGATTCTACAATGCTCCAGCGGCTATTCGTTGGATGATCGCCACGTGTTTCCAATTTACTAATGGCGATCACAGAGAACAAAGCGGCACCCCCAACATGCGCATCGTCAATGAATGCATAACGGCCGCCCAATAAAATATATATATATACAAGACGTGGCTTATAAAATTCGAAAGGCTGTTTAAAAATCCCGCAAAATTTTGAAAATTCGCCCGCTCGGACTCTTCGAAGGGGGGACAAGTGATAACTGCAGAAAAATACATTTTCAAAAGCCCAATTAGTATGGCTCAACGATACTTGGAGAAGCCCAAGGACACAAAGCGTAAGCTGGAAGGTAACGCTAGAAAATGTGATATCCGACCGGACTGATGGGATAGCTCGTCCCATCAGTCCACTGACACAAGCAAGCGCCCCTACTCTCCATCTATCTCTTGTCACATTGCCGTTCACCTACTCTGACTATTGTTTATCACCCTCTAAGATACTCAAATACCCCTCCAAAGATCTCATATAAGTAGCCAAAATACAATGACACCAGGTATGAAATATCTGAGACTCTTTCTCTAAGCATTTTTTCTCTAAAAGTCACTGACTTAAGATTCGGAGTGCTAAAATTCAGTTCCAACCGGGTGCTCTCTCTTCTTGCAGGTTTAACCCAACTGTCCGACCGGCCAAATTATTTGCCTGCTCTTTGTAGACAATCTATCCGACCTTGTGGCCGCTGGCTCTTTTTCTTGCAGGATAAAGTTATTTTTGGCTTTATCAATAAGTTTCAGTAATAATTTAATATGAGAAAGAAGTGTGCATATTTAATTTTCTTCTACTATTTTTTATTATTCTTTTGATATACTATATAACATGTATTGTGGTGACAGCTTCCTATTTATCGGGAATATTTGGTGGTGATAGTTTATACAATTTCCAATTAATGCAAGAGAAATAAAACATCAAAATTATTGACACATATCTAAGGATGTCTAATGTCTGGATATATACTTTAGCAAATATATAGAAAATGGCACACAGCCTCGCATTAGATGGCCTTTGCTTGCAGATAAACCAGCAACAACTGTGACATGTTCTTTTTGCTTCCTTGACCACACATACATGACATTATTAATTTCAATACTCAAAATAAATAAATACATAGATTTGATTACCTAATACAAAAAGAGTGCTTCCCTTTATCATTTTAGTGGTATTTTAATTTGCGAATCAAAACCACATCTATGACCATAAAATTCTTCATGATCCGAAGATGACTAATTACACTTTAATTCACATGGTTTGAACAATTAATAATCTCAATTTGACCAAATGATTCATACAGCTAGCACCTCCCTTTTTTTTTACCAAAACAGTTAAACTGCATCTTTAATTACAAATAATTAATAATTGATCAGTTTGCTAATATGCGAACAACAGTATCTTTTAACACTGCGTTCAAATTTTTACTTTTAACTAGTCTTCTAATTGTAGTAAATTCCATATATATAATTCATTATTGATTGGTCCTACTTAGAAAATTTTGATATAATATGTTTCAAATCTGTACTATAGATGCAAAAATGATATAAATAAGGAGTTAATTATATGTGAGGGGCACTGCATTTTAGTCAAAGCTTTTAGGTAATTAGTGCAAAGCTAAAAAAAAAAAAATACTAATTGCGGGAGAGGATTTTTACAGCTAAACATCCACTGAAACTTATAGTGATTAAATAAATAATATTCCATTAGCAGGTGATGAGTTTGTAACCTTGGATGCCACATGAACCCGATGAGCTCGAACAGAGAATCCAGCCTGTCTCTTGCCTTTCATTTATGGTTTTGTTTCCATACTTACCAACATGGTTATGTCTCCTCCCTTCTCCATAATAACTGTAATGCAAAAAAATAAGGCAACTTGCTTAATTAATTTGAAAAATAGTTTTTTTTTTCTTTGCCATGGATAGTTGAAAAATACTTCTTCAATTTCGATGTATGAATTGATCTATAAATCAAGTTAAAAACATAATCTTATGTAAAATAATGGTTTTCGCAATTCGTTGTATGAGTTTATTCGCAAATCAATCGAGTTATTTCTTATTAATATTTATCGTATTACTTAGCAAAAGTTTTTTACATAGTTGGAGGAATTAAACTGTTGTAAAGAGCTAAATTTTTGAAGAAAGCAAAAAACAATTATCATATTAATTAACAATAATTTTATACTCCCTCTATTTTTTTATTTGTCACTTTTATTATTTTTACTTAAATTAAGAAATAATAAATAAATTTAAATTTAGTATTAAATTGTGTGATTAAAATTAAATTATCAAATATAATTAGTTCTAATTTTATTGAAAAAATTAAATTAAAAAAATAAATTAAATTATATTAAAATTATAAAAATGATATATAAATAAAATTTAAATTTTAATTAAAAAAAATGAAAAGAGTACATAGTTAGAGAAAAGGAGAACATTGTTCAAACTTGAAATTTTCAGTATACTGAGATCAAGTATTATCACACAAAGGCATTTATTACAATGTATTTTTAGAGGCATGAGTAAAATTATTACAATTTTTATCCATAAGACAATATATTTGCAATATTTTAAAATTGTAATATAAAAAATATGTTATAACAAACTATTTCAATAATCTAAATCTGCAAGAATGGATATAGCGCTTGTAAAACTATTAACAATTATACTATTTTTATTATATTTTGCAATAATTTCCATCACTGATTATATTTATAGTAGTGAGCATCGATCTAGAGCTGGAATGTACCCTTAAGAGTTGGAATATATTTGTTTTCCTCTGTACTTGTTCAAAACTTTCACTTAGGTTGGTTCAAATACAAGAAAAAAAAAAGAAAAATTTGAACAAATAAAAGGAGTATTATTTTAGTGTATGTTAGTCATAATTACATATTGTCATGATATTGACGAAGTCACCATACTTGAACCCCATGGACACGCCCATACTTGAACCCGATGAACAAATGAATTAATTAATGCTCAGACTCCTTATAATGCTTCTTACTTCGTTAACACAACCTTTCTGGTAACAAATAAAATCGATTACTTTAAAAATCAGACTGATAAAAAAAAAAGAAAAAGAAAAAGAAAAGAAGCAGGTGAGCAACTGATATTAACAGGACTGGCATGTGAGGTCACCACAAGCATTGTACTAGAGTGTAAAAAGAGAGGGGAATCCCATCAACGTACTGTGGTTCACCGCATTTCTTTTTCATATGCTGCAAAGTGTATTGCACTTTTTCATCGTCTGCAGATAAGCTAATTAATACACACCTCATATATATATATATGAACACTTATTATCCAGATATTATTCTTTAATTTGTCACGTTGCTTATTACATATTTCTAATTACAAATGCCTCTTTTGAATTTAATCTCTTATTAATAAAATCAGTGCTCTATTTTCTAATATTTTAGAGGTGAGCACGTTATAACTATTCGTTCCCCGTTTTGAGAACCAAGAGATACCTTTACATTTGCTATAATATATTTATATAGAAGAACCATTCACAACATACAACCTTGAGATCTGCTTCAAATACATACTTTAGCTTCGTAATATAATACCTGCAAATAATAATTATTGAAACTTAAAAGATTTCAAGCAGCCAGCATATGCGATTTGATTATTATGTACTTTAATTATAGGCTTATACTTTAAGAAATCAACTCCTAATTTCGGAACATATTTAATTTTTCTGAATCCAATGTAATGCACTAAACTAATACATATATTAGTAATACCAAAAAGAAAAATAACTCTTCGACTCTCTTTTCTTAGACGTGAGTATACTGTTATATTTATGTAGCACGCTTCTTTAAGAAAAATAATTTAAAAAGTAATAAGCTTTAACTCATTGAAAATAGTTTAATGAATAGGACCGTGAGGTTCCGGTTCAAGCCTCCAATTGAACCCTACGTTCTCATTGTCTAAATTTAATATTTTAAGAAGAATTTTCTCAGAGAGAGAGAGAGAAGTTGCTCGTGAAGGCAACTCAGCAACCTTCATCAATGCATGCACCTATTTCACCTATAAAATACTATTTTTCGAACTTCTCCATTTCATCACCAAAATCAAAAAAACTTTCTCAGTCTTTTCTATTTCGAAATGGACATTTCACAATTTCATAGAAAAATCTTTATTTTGTTCAATATATATCTATTATATTTAGCTAAGTCGTGTATAGGCACAAGAGAGTTAACAGAAATCCACCAACCGCCACCCATGTCTGTAACTTACCATAACGTTATTTTGCTTGAAGGGATCTCCCTGCCTCTATTCTCTGGTATGGACAATTCAATTCTCCTCAAACATCAATTATATCTGATTTTACTCTTTCTTTAAACCCAAATTATAATACTATTTATTCTTCAACACAACCTTCAGTCTTTCAATGGTGGAAATTAATCCAAACCTACATCAACAAAGCAGCCAAAAAAGAAACACACATATTTTTTATCAAACCAAATCCCAGGCAAAAACTGCTCACTAGGCAAACACTTCAAAAAGTCCCATACAAAAGAGTTGGCCAGCAAGGTCAACCCGAAACGGGCGGTTTAGCCCTGGTTCTAACCGCCAAAGACGTTGCTGTTGAAGGTTTTTGCTCGACTAACTGCGGCTTTCACGGCTCAAACTCTAAACATAACTTGGCATGTATCTGGGTGGGGAATAGAGGCAGACTGCGGTGTCCCTGTGAGGCTGAGGGCGGTTATTGCACTTTGTTGCAGTTTGGGCTCTCTTTTTCATATTAGGCCTGCTTGATAGTGGAGTCCTGATGCTGGGCTATTGGAATGGGGCTATTAAGGAATCAATTATTAATCTATAGTAGCTCCACATACCAGGCCCATAAACAGTCCTTCTGTTTTTTATCTGTTATTTTTATTATTTTTATAAAAATTAAAAAATATTAATTATATTTAAATTTAATATTAAATTATATAATTTTAAATAAATTATCAAATTTAATTAGTTCTAATTAAATTAACTTTTATTAAAAAATTAAATTAAATTAAATTAAAAATATAAAATCGACAGATAAATAAAATTTAAATTTTTCTTAAAAGAGTCACATATAAGAAAATAGAGTGAGTATATGATAAGATATATATTTTGAACTAGTTAGGTATGCATATAGATGAAAAAAAATAAAATTTGGTGATCGGTTTAAAAATTTGAACCATTTTTTAGGCTAACAAATTCAATATAATTGGTTATGATTTTATTTATAACATTTTCGGCTATCATTTTGATTTTGATTCGTTAATCCATAATTAACCAATATATATATATATATATATTATATTTTTATTTTTATAATTTAATTTTTTATTTTTTATTTCTTTGTAAAATTTACATCAAACGATACTCTATGGTATATTTAAATTATATTTTTTATTTTTATAACTTATTTTTTTTATTTCTATGTAAAATTTATATAGTGCTTTAGAATATATTTAAATTATGTCATCCATCTTAATTATATAGAGTAACATGTTTATGGAGTAACTAATTATCCGTTATATATGTTATTAAATACCATATATATTGCTGATATATCTTATTTGCTACCATTTAATTATATTTTTTTATATTTTATGGTTTATGTTTTAATATTTAATTCTATCCAATATTTTTATTTGACTTAAGGTTAAACATGTTAATTTTCAATAAATACTAAGTTTATTTTATAATATTAGCTATTAAATTGTTGAAATGATTAACCATAAGAAGTGAGGAATGATGAAAGTGGAACATAATTTTAGCTAATATATTATGTTTGTTTTATAATTATTATTTTGAATAACATTGAATATTTGTAATTAATTGAATTTTGTCTTTTTTTTTGTAGTTATATGCTAAAAATCTTAATGATCAATCTAAAAATATTGATTTACTAAAACAAAAAATTAAAATCGATAGATTGATTAATAAAATTTAACAAATTAGTTAATAATTAATAATTTTAAAAAATTGATGTTAGTAGACTTGTTGATTTTTTTTACTAATTAACCTCTTAACCAGTACATTTTTACTCATAACATGGGTTTTGTGTCACGTAATAAATTATTTTTAACAGATATTATGATTATATATTTTTATTCATGGCTTTAAAAAAATTAAACTATAATTCAAAATATAAAACACATATAAAATAATAACATAAATAAAAATATTTAAAATTTTATTACACGAAACTAATTATATTTAATATTAATATTTATTAATACACATCGGCTTAAAAGGGTAATTTTTTAAAATAATATTTTTTTAAAAAATATTTACAAAAATGGGGTCTGTCAGAAAATAATTACAGAAATGGGGTTGTTTCTGACAGGAGGACAAATCGGACCAGCGGTTTCAGCAGAAAAATTTCCGTACCACAATTATTAAATTAATAAAATTTTAATATAATTTAATTTATTTTTAATTTAATTTTTTAAATAAAATTAAATAAAATAGATACCTGCAATAAATTATTATCCTAATTTTCATCCAATATTAGAAAAATAATATATATATATATATATTATAATTAATACAATTTAACTGTTTTTTCTGCATTAATTAAGTATTGTGAAATATATAATTATGTTGAACAAAAATTTATGATTACAAAATTGACAATGAATAAAAATTCAGTTTAAACTGAGTCCATTTGTTATAAAATTTAAACGAAATGATAATGATCGATTTATCTTTAATTAGAGATTTTATATTCGAATTCAAATTATAGAAAAGTTTAATTAATTGAGATGCAGTTCAAATATGAGACTGTTTAACGAAAATATGAGTTTAAATATTTAGAATTAAACTGCATGTACAGGTCAATCCACAGCCACCAATATTTATCCACTTTTACATGTTGACCAATTATTGGTATAATTAATCTCCATTTCTTCAATTCCTCGCAATTGCACATCTAATGAGCTGCTAATATTAATATTAACTGAATTAAAATTGAAAATGTATAAAAAATTATTATTTTGTTGTTTTTTTTATATAAAGATATAACTGTAAATAATGAATTAATTAGTTCAAAAATTAGATGGACTTAATGGAGATTTAAAAGGCTGCTATAAACACTTTTAATTATTTATTGAAATTATTAATTGTATGCTGCTTATGATAGGAGCATCTGTCACACCCTTCTATGAACAGTCTTTTCCGATGTTGACTTACCCGTAACAGTGAAATTTTTTTTTTTTGCTTAACTTATAATCACAACCTAATACTGAATCCAATTTCATACCATTATTATTTTTTCCGAAATTCCGGCAGCATAACGGCTAGTACTTTCTAGCCTCCTGAAAAATCCAAACAAGTACAGCCTCTCAGAGGCATCACAATTCATATAAACAATAATCATATAACAATAGAACAATCCATTCAATCCATACTCATCATTTACAATTCACATCTGACAATTCTCATATGAACAGTCTTTAACATATTAAAAACTTATCTCAATTACATATCATTTCTATATTATCACTAACTAAGTATATACATGCCACGCTTACAAAAACAAAGATACAATAACTTCATCTTCTTGCCCTGATTCTTCGTGTAATAAGCTTCACTGCTCTGTGCTCCCTGAACACCTTGTAACCTGCACGCAGTAAACACTACGTGCTGAGCACTAGATATGCTCAGTGGTGACTATAAATCCAAGAATTTCCCAATTAAGCATAATTTCGTCTTTTAAGACAATACCTTTTCTTATTTCATGTAACTTGACTTAACATTAGTTCTTTAAGTTCATTAACTTCATATTATCTTTTACTTATACGATCTTCTTTACTTTAACTCTAGCTTTAATTTTAATTCTTATGATTCTTACTTGGCTTAACTTGTACTTTCACAGTTTCTTAATTACTTTAACTTTTACTTATGGATCTTTATTTCATTCTTTTTACATTAATCATATTCAACTACTTTTAAAATGTATATTTTACATATAAATCTTCATATTATTCTTTTTACACTTACTCATGTTCAAAATACTTGTAAACTATTCATTTTACCTTGTTTTGACCTTTTAGCGTAAAATTACGCTTTTGGTCCTTTTGTTTAAAAAGGTCATTTTTGGAATCTTTAAGTTGCCAAATTACTATTTTACCCTTATTATACGTTTTCTTATTCAAATTGCTCTTTTTATCTTATTTTTGGTAAAATTACAATTTTACCCCTAAACTTCTAATTCTTTTCACTTAGGTCCTTTTTCAGTTTTAATCTTGACTTATAACTTCCTTTTCATTCTTTTAACTTTGTTTTCATGTAAGGATGCATATTAAATCACTTTCTTTATAATTATGCAATTAATGATCATTTATGGTTTAATTCTTATAAAACATTTTCTTTTTCTTTTTAAAACAGTTCCTTCCTTTTAAAAGAAGTCTTTTGCGTTTATGACTTTTCATATTCCTTTCATTTAAACAATATTGATTTGTTCATTTCCAGTACGCCCCTAGTACAGTACAGACCCAGCAGAAAACCTTCAGACCGGATATGCGGGACGTGGACCCCACAGGGCCACAATAAAATGAGAAATAACCTCTAAAAGTCATCTCTCACAACATATGAACATATGACAGTACGTATGATATATATATATACTATGGAGATCAACGATCCATCCATAGTAAAGCAAGTCGCCATGACTTGCACCGCGGTACAGTAATCCCTATGGCCAGCCAATTATATCCTGAACTAAGTTTTACTGCCAGACATTTGCTAAGGGCATAAAACATTACATTAAGCTGTTAAACGTTTTCTTTTTACACTTTTAATTTCTGTACAACATCATTTAAATTCTTTTCAAGTAATGTGTGCACTTTTGCGACACATTACAAACATTCACATCTTTTTAGTACTTTTAACCTTTCAGAACGTTTTATTTTCTTTCTTATAAATTCTTACATTTTTGGGTCAATTACACTCTTTTCAGTGCTTTTGATCACTTAAAGATTTTCTCTTTTATTGCTTCACTTCCTTTTCATATTATGCTTTTTAAGTCACTTTTTAGCCCTTTTATACACTTATGAATTATAAACATTTATAATTCACATTTCTTTCATTCTTTTTATGTAATTGCATTCATTTTACTTTTATCCGAAATCTGGGTCATTCGGATACGCCATTAATACTGATCCATTTTACAATAATCTAGTCTTTTAATACTTTTATATTGACTAATTTATTTTGATAAATTAGTCGCATTTGTACTTTAACTTTTCAATCTTTTCATACGTTTTATAAATTATAGCATTACAGTGCAGAATTTCTTATTGTGTTGACTATTGTAACTTATTTGCAATAATTCAGTAATTAACCTTTTTATGACTAATTTATGTGATAAATTAGTCAAACCTTTAATTTATAACTTTTTAACTTTTATTCGGAATTTGTAATATTTATACGGGTTGTGAATTATTTAGTAATAATTCACTCATTTATTTGAATTTAAGAACATTTTAGTAACATTTTATCATTACATGTACTATACTTTTTACTTTCTTAGTTCATCATTTGACCTGTCATCTTCCTTCATTTTATTGTAAGGAACATAAATTAATTTATCTTACTCTACTATTTTGGGCTTATTTATTGAATTATTTGTCAATAATTCAATAACTATTTCAGAATTATTCTTATTATTATTCATTTAAATCTCATGAATTTAACATATTATTTATTTTACTTTTATTAGCCTTTTTCACTTATTACATTAATTAATTATATTAATTAATCATGTATGTCTTATGAATTATTTAACAATAATGCATTATTTTCTTATAACATACATTCCAATTTTGGACTTATAATTCTCTAATAAATTTCCATATTTTTCCTAAAAATTATGGATATTTTCAATTTTATACTTATTATCAATTTAAGGCATAATTAATAAAATTCCTTAATTTTATTAATTATTAACATACAATACATATTTCACAAATATTCAAATAATACCAATAATTTTCTTAACTTAGATTACATATAAAATTAAGCTTAATTTAACATCTAATTAAACAATTACACATTAATTCAAATAATTCATATTAACTTCAATACTTTTCTCTAATTACAATTAAAGGCAAAATTCAGTAAGATTAGGGAAAATTGAAGGATTTTATAGTCACATACCCGTCGGTGTCGAAAATTTCATTTTTCTGGTCACCGGAGTCTCGCCGGAGCCTCGCCGGCGCGTGGCCGGAGCCTCACCGGAGACTGCACCGACACTCCTCACTTGTAGCCGGCATCACCAGAAGTCCATTGGTGGCCTTCACGCACTCCAATGTGGCTTCGTTTGGCCGAAAAAACCACAGGAACCGCCGGGAACCACCGTTCCCGATCTGCTCAACGCCGGCGATTGGGGACGATCGGTTGCCACCGGTCGATGCGTCTCGCCGAGAGGAGTCGCCCGGTGGTCACCGTGTCGCCGTCAGCCGCCGTATGTCGCCGAAAATTGAAGAAAAGCGTCCCGACCGACGGAGAGAGATCCGCCTCTTTCACGCCGATCCAACGGTCACCGGAGGGAGAGGAAAGGTCGGGGAAGGGGTGGCTGCCGCGCCGGTCACCGGCGGCAGCGCCTCCACCTGCCCTTTCCTCCTTCCGCTCCTCCCGTTCCCGATCTCCTTTCTCTTTTTTTTTTTTTTCTTCTTTCATTCTTTCCCTTATTACACTTTTGACCCAAATCCTATATATATATATATATAAGGCCCAAGCCAATTCTCACTCTTCTAGACATCAAATCACTTCAAAAATTATGCCACTAGTGTTATTTCCTCAAAAATAGCTTGTACATAAATTTTCGGCTCAATCAGAGTCTGTTACCGGTCCGATTCAAACCGATCGGTCCGATTCAAAAACTGTCAAAATCACCGAAACACTTATTTATTTTTACCAAAATATTCTTCATGAAATTTCATGAATAACTGTAAAATTTAACAATTTTTGAAGTCCATTTACTATTTTTAAAATTAGGTCAAAGTTCGGTCAAACCAAAACCGACCCGGTACCTTTTTCGTATTTTTAACTTTTCGAGGCCCAAATAACCTTAATTTCACTTCAAATTTCAACCCCGAGGTCACCGTGACCAATACTTCCCAATAGTCAAATAAAATATTTTCGGATTTCAGGTGTCCTTTCGGGCCCGGAAAATCCTATTCACTGCCGGAAAGTACTATTCACGGCTAACCCGGTGTTGAGGCCATTACAGCATCTGTAAGCTAAGGAACTACTTGGGATATATATATATATATATATATATATATATATATATATATATATTATTTTTCTAATATTGAATGAAAATTGGGATGATAATTTATTGCAGGTATCTATTTTTTTTAATTTAATTTAATTTTATTTAAAAATTTAAATTAAAAAATAAATTAAATTATATTAAAATTTTATTAATTTAATAATTGTGGCATGGAAAATTTTCTGCTGAAACCGTTGGTCAAACCAGCGGTTTCAGCAGAAATTGTCTTCCGTAAAAAAATAATCACATTTCTGTAATTATTTTCTGATAGATCCTATTTTTGTAAATATTTTTTTAAAAAATATTATTTTAAAAAATATCCCGGCGTAAAAACCATATGTTGTATATTAATACTTTTTTTTTGACAAAGAAAAAATAGACCGTTTTTGTCTTTTTTATCAAATTTGCCGATTTACCCTTACTTTTTCCTCGCGAGAAGAAGAAACAAATGTGTTTTTTAGTTTTTAGGCATTTTCAAAAGGAAAAAAACAACAATACTTTTCTTAATTTAATCGTATAACACACAAATACTCATGTGCGTTTTATCCATTGAAAATTAATTAAGATTATGTAAGCAAAAGAAGATGGCCACGCATTTACCATTTAATTCCTTCGTTCCATTTCAATTGTAACTTTTAAAATTATTTTTGAAAATATATTACGTATTTTTCACTTTATTATCATTTTGATATTTTGAATAAATATATGTAATTTCAAAGTTTTTTTTAAAGAAATTGATATATAATTATTATTTTAATTTGTTAAAAAAACTAAAATCTGACGTTGGCCATGAACAGAATAATGGCTGAAATGGATGATTTAATTGGGTTGAAATTTTTAAAAACAACAAAAGTTTGAGCAATGTAATTTATATTGTGGACACATATTCTTTTATTATGCCTATATAGTTTCACCATTGGAAGAAAATTAGAAGCACAAAGTTCATTCCCTTATTTATTATTTTATATCTCCACTTCATGCGAAAAGTTTATATCCTAATCTTTTTAAGCATATCTGATGTACACAGTGAATGATTAATTTATATAGAGAATTTATTTAAATTTTTATGTCAAATTGATCTTAACTTATCTATTATTTGCTTTAAAGTTATATTTATTTTTTGTTAAAAATTATTCATATGATGTATTAGTGAAAATTTGTTTTCAAATTGCTACATGTGTTTAGTTATTAATTATATCTAACTCTATTTGAACAATCTGTTATTTGAATTTATAGCTAATTTCGTCATAGATATCATATACATAAAAAAAATTTACATAACTTGTCATGCATAATATACTTTTGACATATGCATTATAGGTATTGCATGATATCTACGATAGGAACATCTATTATCTAGTTTTTGGTAGTATTAAGTATCATCAAGTTTTGCTATTTTTATTCTCATTTTTTTAATTAAAAATATTTTTATTGAAAATAGATGTAGGCACAGCGTTCATTCTAACACATATTGTCCACAATATAAACATAGTGCCCGTGTTTATCATTTCCAGCATAACAGGTCCCCAGGAGAATGACGGTAGAATGAATTGTTCATCCATGATGTTTCCAGGGTAAGATATTATTGGCCCAAAAGGTTTGAGGCTAATCTCTGGACGCCAGAAGAGCATTATTGATCAACTTGTCCAAATTGTTGTAAGAGGAGCCAACAGCAGCCTCCTCTGCCAGCTGCTTCCATTCCCTGGCTTTCTTCTTCATCTGCTTACCCTTTTCTCCTTCCATTAACTCATTCACAAGCTTTTCAACTTCATCTCTTTTAACATCACTATTTATCTCCATTCCTACGCCCCATTTTGTGCAACAATATCTGCAATTTGTCTGTTGCTCGGCGAAAAAAGGCCAGCAAATCATACCCACCCCTCCACATATACTTTCAAGCGTTGAATTCCATCCATTGTGCGTTAAAAATCCTCCTATTGATGGGTGCCTTAGCACTTCCTCTTGAGGGCACCAGCTTGATAAAAGCCCCCTTTCTTCAGTCACGATCACAAATTCCGCCGGCAGAATGGCGGTGTCTCCGGCTACTAAGTCAGGCCTTATCACCCACAGAAAGGGCTTGTTGCTATTGGCTAATCCCCAAGCAAACTCCACCAATTGATCCTTTGTCATTACTGTAATGCTACCAAAATTAACATAAACGACAGAGTTGGGTTCTCTTTTGTCCAGCCATTCAAGACAGTCGGCTTCTTCTTTCCATAAATTTGATCCAATTGATTTCAATTCACCGTCTTTGAGATTGTTGAGCTGAAGTTGAAGAGGTCCAATTGCATAAACTGGAGGTAACAATGAAGAAAGTGCAGCTAAAGATTCATGCTCTAATGCATCAAATGTATTCAAGATAATAGCAGAGGCTCTTCTTGCTCTTTTCGTTTCTAAAAGTAAAAAATCCAACATAACATCTTCAGGATCTGTGGTTCTAATAAAAGTAGGAATATCCTTCAATCGGATACCTTTCATGGAAGGTATCCAATCAATAACAGTATCAAGGTCACCATTCGTTAAGAAGCTATCATCTGCAAGAATTTAAAACAGTCAATTCTGAGTAAACCAGAGAAATCAAAATGCTTTGGAAAATTACAGAAAGCAACACAAAAACAAACCTTTGAAAGGGGTGAGACCCTTGTCGACTAAGTGTTGATAGTGAAAATAAGCAAGAACACCACAAGCACTGGCAGTCCAAAAGAAAGCAATAGGGATACCCAAATCATGAGCGGCATCAACAGTGAAGCTCATGACTCCATCAGAAACTATGCAAGTAACTGGAGGAACATGAGAAGAAGAAGTGTGATTAAGGTTTTGAATGACGCTTTTAAAGTGAGGCAAGCAAGTTTTAGTAGTGGATTGGCAAAGAGATGGTATGTCCTGAGTGGCATCGGCGTCGGTATCTGGAAGGCCGTCGGGAATTGTGGCGAAGCGAAAAGAAGGAAGGCCCTTTAGAGAATCGGAGCCTCGAGATTTAAGGAGACGTTTACGGTTGTATTCGGAGTGAACAAAGGTTATGTGGAAGCCTTTGTGGTGGAGGAGTTTGGCTAGTTGTAGCATTGGGTTAATGTGTCCTTGAGCTGGGTATGGGATACACACCGCATGGGGCTTGTCAAGAAACTCCACGGAACCCATTTTCTCGTTTTCTTCCAAGATTATTAATTTATTGAAGATATGAATATGATAGGATGCTCTTGGCAAGAGGACGGCGATGGGGTTTATAGAGCAAAAACTAGAGGCGGCCTAAATAAGATATTTTATTATAATAATATCCTTGGAAAATTATACAGCTGTTAATTCATATAATTTAATTATTAATCCAAGGAGAAAATGGTGAAATGAATGCCTCAATTCAAACGATGAATAGGAATGACACCTACCAATTACTCGCTCTCTCTTAACGTTCTATCTATATATATATATATATATATATATATATATATATATATATATATATATATATATATATATATATATATATATATATATATATATATATATATATATAATTTGGTAATCGGTTTTATATGCAGAGATTTTCAGTGAGAACCCAAATTTTGGACTGCGTCCAAAAGAAATGGTCAATTGAATCCTACCTTTGAAAGCTAATTTGTGGGATTATTGATGGCTATTGGACAAACGGCTTCAATTTAAAAAAAAATTAAAAAGAAAAAGAAAAAAAATCTGGAAGAGTAAAAGATAATTACAACTTAAATTTGATATTATAATTTATAAATAATTTTAGGCCAAACTCAGTAAATGCTAAATCAAATGAGAACGTTGAGTTTATTAATATTGATATTTTAAAATTAAAGTTTAAATTCAATATATTAATAATAGGTTAACTGTTAAATATGATAGATTAATTGTTATAAAAAATTATCCCATATTTTATTAAGAAATTCATTTCTCAATTAAATTAAAATATGAATTTTACAAATTTTAAACATAAAAATATAATTAGTTAAAATTTAATATCAATATAATAAAATAAAACAATATAGATACTAGTTTGTTAGTTATTTAGGCCTTGTTTGATTGGTGGTATGGTATGATTCATTAATATATTGTTTTCTAGAGAATAATATTTGAGAGCATAATTTTTCTCATGGTATTATATTCCATGATTTTGATGCATGATTCTTAAATCATGATTTTCTCTAATTTTGATAATCATCAATTTGATGATTCTTCATGATTCTCATTATTTACTTTTACTATTATAACTTTATTACTTTTATTTTTTTTACTATAATTAAATTTTCTAATATTTATTATAATAATTTAGAACTAACATTTATTAGTATGTTATGTATGATAATTTAGAACTAATATTATAAAATCATATACTATCATACAGTCTTTTCAAATATCATATCGTTAAAATCATACTGTACCATACTGTACAGTACATTAATAAATCACAGACTACCATCAACCAAATGGACCCTTATATTAATAATTACATGATTTTTAATAATACAAAATAACTCTAAAATATAAAAAAATAACATGAATAATAATTTTAAAAATAAAAGTCTAAAACTATATATAATTGAACTGATTAACTGCTAAAATTAGATTATTTTAGCATGATCGCGGGTGGTTTTTTGTGTGAATTTTTTGCAGTAAGTAATACCTAACCCCTTCCTTGGAAAACAGTAGAAAGGGTAACCAGGCAAACAGATAAAAATAAAAATAAAAAAAAATGGTGAAATAGCATTCCAGGCCAAGGTTCTATCTTTCATGGTGTGGGGGCTTTTGTTAGAAGAAGGTTTTCAGCGTAGGCCATTCTTAAGTTCTCTGTGAAAACAAAAGACTGATTTGAAAAAGAAAAATGACTTTCACGGCGAAAATATCATTTTCATAACTAATATTCCTTGTAAAATTAAGAGCTATTTTTTTTTATCTTATTTAGACCTGACAAAATTGATCCAAACCTAAAATTTAATCCAAATCCATTCAAAAAAATTAACTCAAACCCAACCTAATCCAAATAAATACCTGTAATGCCCCGAAACTCATATCTAATAATTCAAGTACATTTTAGAGCACGAAAAGTAACCCTAGGACAATTTTCAGGGTGATTGGAGTTGAATAGAGTGGGAAAGCTCAGAAGTGTATGAAGGTTAAACGTGCTCAGGCCGAGAAAATTCGGGGATGGATGATCCATCGGGCAGTTTGACCTAATAAAGAATTATGAAAGTAGGTGTTAAATGGAGTCCGGTGGTACAATTTGGGACAAAATTAAGCTTAAATAGGCCCTGAAAATGAACATAGAAGTTTTTCCTTGGTACCGCAGAAAGGGTTGACCAAAGTTTGATCAGAACTTTAAAAATAGTAAATGATGTATAAAAATCACCAAAACTTCTAGACCTATTGATTATGATCCAAATTAGTGTCTGAAAGTGGAAAATAATTTTTCTGACAGTTTTAAAATTTCGAATTTTGGACCAGCTGTGTCAAAATGAACTAAAATTTTAACCACGTTCTACTGCATATATAAGGACACGTGGGGCAAAATTTCATGGTATTTTGATGTCCGAAACATTATTTTCAAAAATAGGGCCGAAAAATGGTTAGAAATCGAAATTTAATTAATTGGGGGACCTAAATGTCATAATAAATTAATTTAAGAAAATGAAAGTCATTAAAATGAAGTTGGAATCTGGTGTGTTCAAGCCCATGATTTATGGATAGGTATAAGTGACTGAAATGGTGTCAAGTGGCTTAATTTCAAACCTTTATATCACATAGTTAGAGATTGAATCTTGACCGTTCCTTTTAACCACTAAAAACCAAATTATGAAAGTGGAGAAAAACCTAGAGAACTCCCCAAAATCATGGTTTCTTCCTCCCTTTTCTTCATAAAATCTGAACCTAGGGGAAATGGTGTTTTTCACCATTTTTCTTCTATTCCTTCATTCTCTCTCCAATTCTCAAGCTTATATTTCACCTAAATACATAAAAATACATCCTCTTTAACCTAGAAGCATAATTGAAGCAAGAGAAATCTTGGAGATGGAGAATTTTAGTAAGAGAATATAACCCTAATAAGGTAAATTCATGAGTTTTGGGTGAAATTAATTGGGAATTTTTATATAGACATGTAGAGCATGATTAGGAGGGTTAGTTAGTAGCTTTTATTTGGTTTAATTCAAAGCATAAACTCATGTAATCTTGCCTTCCAAATTTGGCCAATAAGGACAAATATAGGAAAAGAGAAAAAAGTAAGAGGAAGGAAGGAGAAAGAATAAAAAGGGATTTTCAAGCTATTAGGAGGTAAGTGGGTACCTACTACACATAATTTCATTTAATTGCTTCAAATTTTCTTATAATTTACATTATGTAACTCAATAAATTTGAGTAAGAATGCTAAATAAATTGAGATAATGTAATAAAATAATAAATTGAGGTGATTTGAGTTTGAATTAATGGAGTAAACACCTTAAAAATGAGAGATTTAATAATGGCCAAACTTTACATAATGATGTATTTTAAGGAAAATTAATGCTATTTAACAAATTAGGTATGATTTAAGTCATATGAGGTTAAAGGAAAATAATTAGCATGAATTTAAGCTTGAAAGAATATATAATTATGATGATTATCTTATATACATAATGATGTAACATTATGCAATTATACATAATTGAATAAAATTGTGAAGTAAATTGATAAAATATAATAAAATGATGAATTAGCCTAATATAAACCTAAATAGTGAAGAAGATAAATTAAAACCAAGAAGTATAAGGTAGGCCTAATTGAGTACTAAGGGTTAACATAAGCTAATTGAGTAATTAAAGGCACACTTGGCATGAAATACACTTTATGACATGAGGAGAATATGGTGGAATTGATTAGGATGCAAAATGATAAGTGTACATAATAATACATAATGAGACATAATGATGGACTTAAAGGAAATGTAGGAATTTTAAGATAAATTGGATATGTATTGTTATATAATGGTTTAAAATGACATTTGAGACATAATTGGCATGTAAATGGAGTAAAAATCAAATGGTATGTGGTAGTTCCTATTGAGGCCGAATGGTATATGTATGGTTATTAGGTTGTTCTTTTCATTTTCATATGATATTTTATGTATTTATGATAAATGTGTAATGACCAAGCATAATTGGATACCATCTGAGCATGTAACATATGTAACATATGTGGCATAACGTGGTTAGTAAAGAAAAACATATGAAAATATGACATAAATTGTAAAATGAAATTGCACTTAGTGTACAGTGGGTAATCCGGGACCCTAAGATATAATGGCTAGCCATAGGGACACACATACCGTGGTAGCTTTAAGAGATTAGTTGAATAGTACACATATTGGATAGCCAACACACACAAACATAGTGGAGTAGCAGGATCACGACAAGTGGTCCCTCCACCCCCATTAGAGTAGCCGGATCATGGTAAGTGATCCCTCCAATTCATCAGTCGCATTGGAGTTCTTGTCCCGTATATCCGGTTTGAGAATTTTTACTGGTTACAACTGGGGGCAAATTAGTAATTATACAAGAAAATAGAAATTAAATAATAAATTAAGCAAAAAGAATATCATAAAGTTAATCAGAAAAAAGTAATGTAAGAAAAGTAGTTAATAATTCAATAAGGGCAAAATGGTAATTACACGAGAAAATAAGGACCAAAAAATAAATTAGGCATAAAAGGAATCATAAATGAGATTAAATATGGAGTAAAATAAAAAACATTAATAATAGATCCAAAAAGGGTAAAAATATAATTACACGATAAATCAGAGGCAAAAACGTAAATTGACATCAGAAGTGTAATTAAAGGAGTTAAAATAATTAAATAAGTGAAAAAGGGTAAAATCATAAATAGTAAAAATTTTAGGGACCAAAGTATAATTTACCACCTTATCAAGAAATGCAAGGACCAAAATGTAAATTTTACATTTAAGAGGAAATGAAAGGCAAAGGAATTAAAGAGAAGTCAAATAAGAAGTTAAACTAAGTCAAACGTGAGGAATATGGGACTTAGGGACCAAATTGTAATTTACCACCAAATGAATTAATGCAGAGGCTAAAATGTAAATATTGAATTTAAATGAGAGAATAAAAGCAAAAAGGAATAAAAAAGGACATTAGAGTGATTTAGCATAATTTAGAGTCATAGGGATAGTTTAAGGACCAAACGGTAATTTTACATCCAAACTAGAATTACGCAGTACTAAATATAAGGGACAAGTAAATATAGAAAAATTATGATAATTGATCAAAATTGAAGTCAAACCAAGTCAAAATGATGAAGTGAAAAACCTTAAGGACTAAATTATAATTTTACACTAAAGTAAGAATTTTAAAGGAAATTGATGGGAAATTAAGGATCAAAGAAATTAAATAGTAATTTGGAATATATAAGAGAATTAGATCTATTCAATTAGTGAAAGGAATAAACAGGGGTAAAATAGTAATTTGCCATACCATGAAGAAATGTTTAAAAATTAAAATGTAAAGTGAAAAATCAAATAAAATAAAAGATACAAAGAGAGTAAATAAGGGCAAATTATTCAAAAAGCAATAAAATTTACAAACAGAAAATGGTATAAAGGAAAATTGAGCTAATTTAGTAAGTTAAGGATAAAATTTTGATTTAAATATAAGTTGACCAACGAGAAGAAACTACAATCGTAATAAGAAACCAAAGTTAAGGACTGAAATAAAAACAAATAATATTACGGCAAAATATAGCATACAAAAAAAAAGTAAAAAATAAAAAGGTAAGATAGCAATTATACATAAAAGAAATAGCAAAAAGACCAACCAAGTTAGGAAGAAGGAATTTAAAGTATCAACTTAGTAAAACACACATTTAGATATTATACTGGGAGAGTTGACAAGATTTAAGTACCACCTTATAAAATAAAATAAATAATTGTAATAAGTTTTAAACCGAACTATTTTAGCTATATGCTAGTAAAGTCAAGTTTACAAGTAAAGAAGAAATCGAAATAACGCACCAAAGCCAGTTTGTGAATAAATAATAGACGTAGGGGTATAAAGGTAATTTAATGTCAAAAATATAGATCACGCAGGCCAATCAATAAGACAATGAACGCGAATGGACATAAAATCAACAAAGAGTAAACTGTAATTTGAGAACATAACTACATAAAGATGAACAAATAAAAATAATAATAAGACAAAATAATACCAATAATAATAATAATGGAAATAATAAATGTAATCAGATAAAATTTTGTGTAGTTGTATCCACCATTAGGCAACATCGTTGCTTAACGCGTGGTTTGTTGACTACGCGCAGGGACAGGTAGTCAAGAACACCAAGACGAAGGATCAAATTGGCATGTACCTGTAAGCGATTACGGGCATGAAAATTAAATGATTCGTGCAGTAGATTTTAGATGTTTAGCATGTAGTAAGCATTCTGTATCTTGAACAAAAATTATAGTGAATTTATGCATGTATGAATACTTTTGAGCATGTGCTATAGAATTTTTGATAGTGTTGTATGATGAGATGGATGATTTTAGAAGTGATATGTATGCCGTTAGAGTATTAGAGAAGGAGATTGCTATTTAGGAGTGTTATTTTGTCAATTTGCAGGTTTAGGCAGCATAGTTTGCAAGCCGTTATGCTACCGAAATTCACACGTAACGAATAGTAGTCATGTAATGTCGTCAACAACGGTATATATTATATAGTAATTATCAATGAACTAAGGGTGTTACAATACCCATTTGATCACCAAAAACTAATCCATTTTATTTTTCAACCCAATCCAATCCAATAACCATTGGGTCAATCCAAAACTGATCCATTTCATTTTTGAACCCATTGGATCAGTACCCAATGGGTTTATTTCAAAATCGTTTTTTGGGTTCATGAACTTCAATACCCAATAGGGCTTCCTGATTCATATTTAGCTTCTTCAAACTCAGAAGCTGTAGCCTCCTCCCCATTCCCATCCTCTTGATTCTAATTCATGTTCCTAGATTGCCTATTGTTTGAGTTCTGTGTTTGTTATCTGTGTTTGAGTTCTCGCTCTTCTCTCCATGACGACGACGATGGTCTCTTTCTCTTTCTTTCTTTTTGTTTGTCTTTCTTTGTAAAATGACTATTTTCTTTTGTTCGTCTTTCTTGGGACTTGTGCAGAATCAGTGTTTCAACAATATTAGCATCAGTTATGGTGCTCCTGTTAATGGGTCTTTGTGTTAGGTTGCTAATGGGTTTAATGGGAATAGGAGATGTATTGTTTGTTTTGATCTAGGTAATGAAGAATTTAGATGTTTACCAATACCAGATTTTTTAGCTGGGATTTGCTGTAAAGTTGTGAAATTTAAAGAATCAATTGCTTTAGCAGTTTATCCTGCATTACTTGTTTTTGCTGGATGTGGAAGACCCATTAATCGAATCGAATTGTGGGTATTGGAGGAAAACTGTAGTGTTGATGGGAATAGCAAGTTTTGGAGTAAACTCCATATGATGGGAGAAGTGAGTTCTTTAGGATTTGGCACCCCTATTGGAGTTTATAATGATACTAAGTTGCTACTGAACCGAGTGGAGCAACAGTGCATCACATTATCATTCTTTGATCCTTATAATCACACCGTCAAAAACCTTCCAATTTGCGGTGTTGATTTCACTTGTGAGTTCTATAGCTATGTGGACAGTTTAGTGCCAGTAGTAAGCAGCGCAGGGCATGAACAAGTAGAAAGAGAGGCAGAGGCTCAGGGATGAGACTAAAAAAGAATTTGGACTCTTGTTTTGGCTCATACTTTTGGTTAGTATTGTAACACCCTTACTGTAACAGTCTTATCGGATTATGCAAATGGTCGAATTTTTTTTAATCCAATAACAGTTTTATCATTTGAACTTAACAATCACCTTACATACATAACTTCTATTAATCGCTGCCTTATAACTATCCAGAATTTACTATGCATTTAATAAAAATTTGGCAATATAACGGCTATATTCTTAACTAAACCCCTGAAAATCAGACAATAACACAGCCTCTCAGAGGCACAACAGTAATATATCCAATTACATAACATATCCGCATACTCCATCATATAAGACATGCATACTATCCATTCCCTGAACCTCCTCATCCACACTTCTATATACAATACAATACTATTATCATTACAACTTGTTCTCATATTACAAAACATAATAGATATATATACATGCCACAAAAATATGCCTCATATTCCTTCAACATCAGTTGCCTTCTGTGTACTTATGCTCCAAAATATTTGTACCTACACGCAATAAATCCTACGTGCTGAGCATTAAAATGCCCAGTGGTAACTAAAAATCATAGTATTTCCCTATAAACATATTTTCCTAGTTATTTTCAATTAAGTTATTTGTTATTAGTTTTTCTTATTTAAAAGCATAATATTTATTATTAACAACTAATTTTTTGTTTTAACTTAAAACTTTACTTAATTTTTAATTTAGTCCTTAAACTTTTTTATTTATTTTAAAAATGCCCTTTTATGCATTTAATTACCAAATTGCCTTTTAATTTCTTATTTTCTTATTTTAATATATTAATTGGCTTATAAATTACCGATTAATCCTTGTTTTGACTTTTTCATGTAAAATTATATTTTAGTCATTTAACTTTACAAAGTTGACTTTTTACACTGTTAGTTGACCAAATTATCATTTTACCCTTATTAATTCTTTCCTTCTCACTTTTTCCTATTAAATTCATCTTTTAGAAAAATTATCGTTTTACCCCTAAATTTTTTTAACTCTTTTCATTTTAATCCTTTTTTTATCTTAAACTTCAATTTTAACTTTCTTTTTACACTTTTAATATTTTCTTATCATTATGCCCCTAGTACAAACCCGATAAAAAACTCTCAGACCGAATATGCGGGACGTGGACCCCATAGGGTCCCAAAAGAATGAGAAATGACCTCCAAGAATTATTCCTCATATAATATATGAACATATGATAGTACGTATGATAGATACTATGGAGATCAACGATCCAACCATAGTAAAGAAAGTCGCCATGACATGCACCGCGGTACAGGTATCCCTATGGCCAGCCAATTATATCTTGAACTAGGTTTTATTGCCTGACTCTTTCTAAGGGCACATATTTCCTTAATTTTCATTTTATTATTCAATTTATCATTCTTTTCACTACTTTTCATTACTTGTCAATATTGTACCAGTGCATTACACTTACAGTCAATCTCCTTTACACAGTCTGTGAATTATTTCATAATAATTCACCATTTAATCAATAAATTATGCAATAATGTATCATAATTTCACATTTTTCAATTAATACCTAACTAAAATTTATTCCAAAAATATTCATTTAATTTCTATATATTCTATAAAAACTTATGGACATCAATACTCATTAGTATTACCATTATAAAGCTTAAATACATTAAAATAGCTTAGGATATCATAGATTTTCCTTACCTTTCCATTCGGCCACAACTAGAATTACTCCTTATCATGTTATTTTAATTCATTTAACATTTCTTATAAGCATAATTAAGTTCATATTACATGAATAAAACACTAATTTCAATTATACCTTATTATATTAAAATTTTCTTAAGAAACCTAAAGGAAATTCACATAAATAATAGGGAAATAAAAGGATTGTTTAGTTACAAACCTTTTTCTTGTGCTTATCCTTGCCTAGGCTTCCTTTTCTTTGCCATTGGCCTTTGAGATAGGTTCCTCCTCTTGAAATCCTTTAAAGGCCGAATTTCTCATCAATATAAAATCAAATATTTTGACTTCAAATGCTAAAATTAACAGTAAAAATGGACTCTAGGCATCCAAAACTAGTGGTAGGCACCTAAAAACCAAATTAAAATCAATAATTTCACTTACCTAAAATTGACACCTAAACTTTAACCCTTGATTTCCTTTGATTATCTTCCTTGAATCAAATAGCAGAGGTGGCTAGGGTAGTCTAGAGAGGCTGAAATCACTTTCTTGAGCTTTGATTTGGTGGGATTTGGGAGAGAATTGAAAGAAAAAGAGAAGAAAATAGAAAGGGAATGCTTCGACCACCAAAGAAGCTGAAGGAGGGAGATGATTTTGCTGGAGAATTCTGGAGATGTAGCTCTTATATATGTCCTTTTTAATGGGCCATGGGCTTGGTTTTAATTGGGCTTGGATAATTAATTTGTTTAAGCCCATTAATTACCCGATAAATGGCCCTAATTAATTTATCCCATTTTTCAACTTTAAATCACTTCAAATTTAATTTCATTATTCATATCACATTAAAAATAGGCTATACTTAAAATTTCAGTCCAATCAGAGTTCATTTCGGATTCGATTCAATTTTATCGGTCCGATTTAAAATTATCTGTGTTACCGAAAAATTCACTTTTTGCTACCAAAATAATCTACATATTATTTTAGGCACATAAATTTTTGATAATTTTTAGGCTTCATTTGCTATTTTTAACAGCCAAAATGATCAAAAATTAATTAAAAACCCTAAACCCTAATTATCTCGATTTTCGTTCTTTTGGTTTTTGGAGACCTATTTGACCGCAAAAATTTACTTTTTGCTACCAAAATAATCTACTCATGACTAATACTTTCCAATAGTCTAATAAAATATTTTTTACTTTCAGGGATAATTTTCAGCTCGAAAATACTATTCACTGTCGGAAAGTACTATTCACGATTAGACCGACATTGAGGCCATTACAATTCTCCCATACTAAAAATAAATTTCTTCCTCAAAATTTTACCTGATTCGAAAATTAGAGGATATTGTTATCTCATGGTCGCTTCTGGTTCCCAAATAGCTTCCTCCACATTGTGATGGTGCCATATGACCTTCACTAGTGAAATCTATTTATTTCTTAGCTGTTTAATCTCCCTAGCTAGAATTCTTACCGGTCTTTCCTCATAAGTCATATCAAGTTGTACTTGAATATCTGCTGGTGTAATAACATGGCTAGGGTCAGATCTGTACCTTCTGAGCATCGATACATGGAATACATCGTGGATCTTTTTCAATTTTGAAGGTAGCTTCAATCGATAAGCTACTGGACCTACTCGCTGAAGTATCTCATAGGGGCCAATAAACCTCGGACTTAACTTTCCTTTCTTGCCAAATCTCAAGATCTTCCATGGAGATACTTTCAGGAAAACTTTATCTTTAACCTGAAACTCTATATCTTTTCTCTTCAGATCTGCATAGGATTTCTATCGATCTATTGCTTCCTTCAATCTGCCTTTGATAATTCGCACTTTTTCTTCTGAATCACGAAGTAAATTAGATCCTATCAATTTCTTTTCATTTAATTTAGTCCAACAAAGAGGAGTCCTGTATTTTCTTCCATATAAAGCCTCAAAAGGAGCCATCTTTATACTGTATTGATAACTGTTGTTGTAGGCAAATTCTATAAGTGACAAATATTTTTTCCAACGGTTACCAAACTCTAGTACACAGCATCGCAGCATATCTTCCAATGTCTGAATTACCTGTTCTGACTGACCATCTGACTGGGGGTGAAATACGGTACTAAAATGGAGCCTTGTACCCATAGCTTCTTGTAGGCTTTTCCAAAAATGGGAAGTCAACCTGGGGTCTCTGTCTGAAATGATGGATGATGGTACTCCATGAAGCCTTACTATCTCATTAATGTAGATTTCTGCCAATCTGGTCAAAGGATAATCCATCCGGACTGGCAAGAAATGAGCAAATTTGGTGAGTCGGTCAATAATCACCTATATAGCATCATGCTTCTTCTGAGTAATAGGTAATCCTGTGACAAAATCCATAGTGACCCTATCCCATTTCCACTCCGGTATCAAAATAGGATGAAGTAATCCAGAAGGAACCTGGTGCTCAGCTTTTACTTGCTGACATATCAAACATTTACTCACAAACTCTGTCACATCCCGCTTTATTCCTGGCCACCAGTAATAAGATTTCAAATCCTGGTACATCTTGTTACCTCCAAGATGCATATCATAACTACTATGATGTGCTTCTGTGAGGATGTTCTTCTTCAGTTCTTCCTGATCTGGAACACAAAGTCTTTTCTTGTAGCAAAGGCTTCCCTCTTCACTCAAAGAATAATCTCCTTCATTGCCATCCTTTAACTTATTCATAATGGTTTTTAGTCGATCATCCTCTTTTTGAGCCATTTTCGCTTGATACACAAAGTCTGGTTTCAATTGTGTTTCAGCCAGTAAAGCTCCATCTGATGCTAGGCTCAAACTAATATTCAAAGCTCGAAGGGCTGCAAATAATACTGTTAGTCAATTACACTTGTCAACCACTTATATCAATTTATTTGAAAACATCTACATTACCTGTCATGAATTCCTACTAAGTGCATCAGCCACCACATTAGCTTTTCGTGGATGGTAGTTAATAAAACAATCATAATCTTTAATCAAATCCAACCAGCGTCTCTATCTGAGGTTAAGCTCTCTCTGAGTGAGTAAATACTTCAGACTCTTGTGATCAGTATAAATATAACATCTCTCTCCATACAAATAGTGCCTTCATATCTTCAGTACAAAACTAATAGCTGCTAGCTTCAAATCATGAGTAGGATAATTCTTCTCATGAGTCTTGAGTTGTAGGGAGGCATAAGCAATCACCTTGCCTTCCTGTATCAAAATGCAGCCTAGCCCATTTCTGAAGGCATCACTGTAGATCACAAAATCCTTACCCGGCTCGGGTTGAGTAAGGATAGGAGCTTTAGTCAACATACTTTTAAGTTTTTCAAAGCATTCTTGACATCTGTCAGTCCATACAAACTTGGTGTTTTTTTGTAACAGTCGAGTCAGTGGAACTGCAATAGTAGAGAAACCTTTTATAAACCTCATGTAATACCTAGCTGACCCCAGAAAACTTCTCACTTCAGTTACATTCTTAGGTGGCTTCCACTGAAGAATTACTTCAATCTTTGCAGGATCTACTATAATACCTTCTGCAGAAATCACATGACCTAAGAAAGATACTTCATTCAGCCAGAAGTCACATTTACTAAATTTAACATACAACTGCTTTTCCCTCAGAGTCTGTAGAATAATTCAAAAATGCTTATCATGTTCCTCTGGTGCCTTGGAATATATTATAATTTCATCGATGAAAACCACCACAAACTTATCCAGATAAAGATGAAAAACTATGTTCATCAGATCCCTGAAGGCGGCTGGTGCATTTGTAAGCCCAAACGGCATGACCAAAAACTCATAATGGCCATACCAAGTACGAAAAGCAGTTTTAGGCACATCTGTAGCTTTTACTCCCATCTGGTAATATCCTGATCTCAAGTCAATCTTTAAAAATACACCTGCTCCCTTCAGCTGGTCAAACAAATCTTCAATGTGAGGAAGGGGATATTTGTTCTTTATAGTCACTTTATTTAGCTGTCTGTAATCGATGCATAGTCTGAGCGTCCTATCGTTCTTTTTAACATATAGGACTGGTGCTCCCTAGGGAGAAACACTGGGTCTAATGAATCCCTTATCAAGCAGTTTCTGTAGCTGAATCTTCAATTTTTTTAACTCTGCAGGTGCCATTCTATAAGGAGCAATGGATATGGGTGCAGTGCCTAAAGCAACATCAATAGAAAATTCTACTTTCCTTTTAGGTGATAAACCTGGTAATTTATCAGGAAACACGTCCGAAAATTATCTAACAGTAGGCACTTCCGACACCTTTGGGCTATCTTTCTTTGCTTCCACTGCATAACACACGTAGGATACACACCCTTTCCTTATCAATCTCTTAGCTGCAATAGCAGATATCACATCAGACAGAAAATCATATCTCACACCAACTACTGTAATTTCTCGATCATCTTCAAGCTTTAAAATGACTCTTTTTCTTTTACAATCAACAGTCGTTTGGTTGGCGGATAGCCAATCCATCCCCAGAATCACATTGAACTCGTGGAAGAGTAACTCAATAAGGTTTGCCAGGAATATATGTCCTTGGGCACTAATAGGACATTATCTGTACACCTTATTTACCACTACACTATGCCCCAGAGGATTACTTACCAAGATATCATGGTCTAAGCATGCCTCTTTCATCCCTTTATCCCGAGCTAATGTAATATTAATATAGGAATGAGTCGAACCAGGATCAATCAATGCATGAACTGAATCAAATAATAGGAGGAATGTACCTACTATCACATTTGGAGCATCCTCCTCCTCTCTGGCTCTAACAGCATATATCTGGCCTGCAGATCACCTCTGACTCTGAGATGACTGTCCAACTGGTCTAGAAACTGATGTGATAGGGGCAGCTCCCCTACCATGTCCTCTTGGTGCAAAAGACCCAGTGCCTGATATTGGAGATACAACCGAAGCAGTCGGTAATGTTGGACATTCTTTAATCTGATGCTCTCTGGACCCATATTTGAAACATGCTCTAGTATGAAATATGCACTCCCCATAATGAAATTTACCATAATAATCACAAGCCGTAGCTGTCCCACTGTCTCTATCCCGAGGGGTACTGATTGCTGAAGTGGCTGAAGCCCTGCCACGTGTAGCATTACCACGACCTCGGCCTGCTGGAACTGGAGGATGGCTCTGAGGTGTAAAAGATTCCTTTGACTTCTTACTCTGATCTCCCTTTCCACTAGATTGTCCTTACTTCCTCTTTTGCTGAAATCGAGACTTGTCTCTCAGATTGCTCAGCCTGGATAGTCTCTAATTTAATGAATGCCTCCATCATAGCTCTCAAAGTAGGGTACTGCTGGGTCCCTATAATTTTTCTGAGCTCAGTATGCAGTCCTCTCTCAAACCTCTGTCGCAGCTTTGCATTTGTAGACTGACTCTCATCAAGGTATGCACTGAGGCGCTCAAACTCGCGCTCATACTCTGCCACGAATTTATTACCTTGCCTAAGCCTCCAAAAGGCATCCTGCATGGCCAATTTATACTCAAATCCAATATATTTAAGCTCAAATTGAGACACAAAGAAATCCAAATCAACTGATCCACTGGGGTGTGCCTCCTAACTGAGTCCCACCAAACAAAAGCTGGTCCTTACAACAAAGCAACTATACCTTCTAGCTTTTCTTCTGCTGAACTATTTGTGATTTCAAAAAGCCTCTTTATTTTAAATAACCAATCTTCAGCCTGTGATGGTATCAAAGGATTCTTTCCAGAAAAGTCTTCAGCTCCCAGCCTTTTTAATTGTTCCAAAATAGGTCTCCTTCTAGGTGGAGCTAGCTGAACTTGAACAACTGTATGGCAGGACTGAGCCTGATCTGCCTGTAGTCGTTGCTGAATATACTCGACCATAAGGTTAAGGAAGTCTGGCTATGGAGGTGGAGGTGGCACTACTGGAGAGGAAGCCTACTGCTGTGGGGCCTACTGCTGTCCAGTACCTATAGAGGCTTCACTTTCACCATCCCCCACCTGCCTATCTCGATCAGAAGACATCTTTACACTATAAAATAGAAAGGAGCAAGTACACATTAGATTTCCATCACACCTTATTACTTACAATTGGCATATATATATAGACAAATAAATCATACTTATTCCTACTCCAATCTTAGGACCGGCTAAACCAATGCTCTGATACCACAAAATGTAACACCTTTACTGTAACAGTCTTATCGGATTATGCAAATAGTCGGAAATTTTTTTTATCCAATAACAGTTTTATCATTTGAACTGAACAATCACATTACATACATAACTTCTATTAATCGCTGCCTTATAACTGTCTAGAATTTACTATGCATTTAACAAAAATTTGACAATATAACGGCCATATTCTTAACTAAATCCCTGAAAAGCAGACAATAACACAGCCTCTCAGAGGCACAATAGTAATATATCCAATTACATAACATATCCACGTACTCCATCATATAAGACATGCATACTATCAATTCCCTACAACTCCTCATCCACACTTTTATATACAATACAATACTATTATCATTAAAACTTGTTCTCATATTACAAAATATAATAGATATATATACATGCCACAAAAATATGCCTCCTATTCCTTCAACATTAGTTGCCTTCTGTGTACTCATGCTCCAAAATATTTGTACCTGCACGCATAAATCCTACGTGCTGAGCATTAAAATGCCCAGTGGTAACTAAAAATCATAGTATTTCCCTATAAACATATTTTCCTAGTTATTTTCAATTAAGTTATTTGTTATTAGTTTTTCTTATTTAAAAGCATAATATATATTATTAACAACTAATTTTTCATTTTAACTTAAAACTTTACTTAATTTTCAATTTAGTCCTTAAACTTTTTATTTATTTCAAAAACGCCCTTTTATGCCTGTAATTACCAAATTGCTCTTTAATTTCTTATTTTCTCATTTTAATCTATTAATTGGCTTATAAATTACCGATTACTCATTGTTTTGACTTTTTCATGTAAAATTATATTTTAGTCCTTTAACTTTACAAAGTTGACTTTTTACACTGTTAGTTGACCAAATTACCATTTTACCCTTAGTAATTCTTTCCTTCTCACTTTTACCTATTAAATTCATCTTTTAAAAAAATTACCGTTTTACCCCTAAATTTTTTTAACTCTTTTTATTTTAGTCCTTTTTCATCTTAAACTTTAATTTTAACTTTCTTTTTACACTTTTAATATTTTCTTATCATTATGCCCCTAGTACAGACCCGATAAAAAACTTTCAGACCGGATATGCGGGACGTGGACCCCATAGGGCCCCAACAGAATGAGAAATGACCTCCAAGAATCATCTCTCATATAACATATGAACATATGACAGTACGTATGATAGATACTATGGAGATCAACGATCCAACCATAGTAAAGCAAGTCGTCATGACTTGCACCGCGGTACAGGTATTCCTATGGCCAGTCAATTATATCCTGAACTAGGTTTTACTGCCTGACTCTTTTTAAGGGCACATATTTCCTTAATTTTTATTTTATTATTCAATTTATCATTTTTTCACTACTTTTCATTACTTGTCAATATTGTACCAGTACATTACACTTACAGTCAATCTCTTTTACACAGTTTGTGAATTATTTCATAATAATTCACCATTTAATTAATAAATTATGCAATAATGTATCATAATTTCACATTTTTTAATTAATACCTAACTAAAATTTATTCCAAAAATATTCATCTAATTTTCATATATTTTATAAAAATTTATGGACATCAATACTCATTAGTATTACCATTATAAAGCTTAAATACATTAAAATAGCTTAGGATATCATAGATTTTCCTTACCTTTTCATTCGGCCACAACTAGAATTACTCCTTATCATGTTATTTTAATTCATTTAACATTTCTTATAAGCATAATTAAGTTCCTATTACATGAATATAACACTAATTTCAATTATACCTTATTATATTAAAATTTTCTTAAGAAACCTAAAGGAAATTCACATAAATAATAGGGAAATAAAAGAATTGTTTAGTCACAAACCTTTTTCTTGTGCTTATCCTTGCCTAGGCTTCCTTTTCTTTGCCCTTGGCCTTTGAGATAGGTTCCTCCTCTTGAAATCCTTTAAAGGCCGAATTTCTCATCAATATAAAATCAAATATTTTGACTTCAAATGCTAAAATTAACAGTAAAAATGGACTCTAGGCACCCAAAACTAGTGGTAGGCACCTATAAACCAAATTAAAATCAATAATTTCACTTACCTAAAATTGACACCTAAACTTTAACCCTTGATTCCCTTTGATTCTCTTCCTTAAATCAAAGATCAGAGATGGCTAGGGTACTCTAGAGAGGCTGAAATCACTTTATTGAGCTTTAATTTGGTGAAATTTAGGAGAGAATTGAAAGAAAAAAAGAAGAAAATGGAAAGGGAATGGTTCGGCCACCAAAGAAGCTGAAGGAGGGAGATGATTTTGCTGGAGAATTCTGGAGATGCAGCTCTTATATATGGCCTTTTAATGGGCCATGAGCTTGGTTCTAATTGGGCTTGGACAATTAATTTGTTTAAGCCCGATAATTATTCGATAAATGATCCTAATTAGTTTCTCCCACTTTTCAACTTTAAATCACTTTAAATTTAATTCCATTATTCATATCACATTAAAAATAGACTATATTTAAAATTTTATCCTAATCGGAGTTCGTTTTGGATCCTATTTAAGTTTATCGGTCCGATTTAAAATTACTGGTGTTACCGAAAAATTTACTTTTTTCTACCAAAATAATCTACATATTATTTTAGGAACATATGAAATTTTTGATAATTTTTAGGCTTCATTTGCTATTTTTAACAGTCAAAACGATCAAAAATTAATTAAAAACCCTAAACCCTAATTATCTCGGTTTTCGTTCTTTTGGCTTTTGGAGGCCTATTTGACCTCAAATTCACTTCAAATTTCAACCCCGGACTACCTGTGACTAATACTTTTCAATAGTCCAATAAAATATTTTTCACTTTCTAGGGGTAATTTTCAGCTCGAAAATACTATTTACTGTCGGAAAGTACTATTCACGATTAGACCGATGTTGAGGCCATTACAAGTGTTATTAAGAAATTTAGGTCATTTTTAATATTATATTGTTAGGCTGTTTAGGCGCTAGCGCAACTATCTTACGTTACATGTTTATAGTCTGTGAATTTGAACCAATTTGTGTCTATTTCTCAGTTATATTTATGGCGTTAATTACTTTAAAGCTGGCTTTTGCTTGTTCAGTCATTTTGCTTGTGAAGACTATTAGACGAATCAGAGAGAGAACTTGTAGCTTTTGCTTGTGAAGACTATTAATTGATAGCCAATTATCGAATTGGACATCTCGCGCCTTACTCAAAGTCTACTCGCCCTCTTTTTACCAAAGGCCTACCCTTTATGAAATTTCCAGAACTATCATTTGTTACTTTTGTTGAAAGTCAAAGCCTAAGCTAAATTATTCAATATAAATACGGCCAATACACGTTCAAATCCACTAACTGGCAGCCTGAACCTTGTAAATGCCTAGTCAATCCCAATTGCCATCCTGCATGGCTAGATTTAAAAGATTTGAGGATATCCATAAAGATATGTATTGAAAGCATTGAGATTGAAGGGAAATAAAATGATCCATACCAAGATTGAAGGAGGATGAAACATTCCCCTCCAAAAACATCACGCATTGACATGCCAACATCTACAATTCTCTTGTCAAAAGAGATGTAAGAAAAGACAAAAGACTTGTTTCTTTCCTCCCTATGAATAAGCAGAACAGTCAAGAGGTTCACTAGCCCAAACTTTGAGTTCTGACAACCTCTAAAGCTTAACAAGAATTGGCGTATGGAAAAGAAATTGGAAGATGGAAAATTCAATCGATCAAAAGCAAAAGAAAATGCAGATAAGTGAAGATCCCCGTTCCTCCAGATCTCCCTCTACACTCGATCAGGAGAACTTCTCCAAATAAAGAAAGTCAAATCAGAGAAGAGAAAACCTAAGTATGAAGAAGAACAAAATAGAGTGTGCTAAGTCTAAAGGAAAATGAAACTTCTCTCCTTTAAGGCATTGCACAATTGCCACCCAAAACTTTCATAGCTCTTTTACCAGAAAGGATATAGGGAGGAACGGTAGGGCTGCCATCCCCCCACCTTAGTAGCAGGCAAGGCAATGAGAAAAGCACGGCAAAAAATGACACACCCTGTGCTTTTCTCCCCATTCACGAACGTAGTTGGAGCACTAGAGAAGGCTACAAAGCCACACCTGTGGCTGTAGGCACCTGGCCAGTAGAGCTTTTAGCAGAATCCGTCGCTATCATCCAGAGAGAAGGCTATAGACAGGAAAGAAAAAATCTGATTGGCGAAGAGTGCCTCTATAAATCCCCTAATTTACGATCGATCGTACGCTTCTCAACATCAAGATCTGGACAAAGCTTATGGGATTTTAATAAATCCACACCAATAAGCCGCAAAAAAGCCAATGAAAACAATTAATCCTATTGTGAGCTAGCTATCCTAGATCGGTGAATTCCTTATCAAGGATATATTCCAAAGCGGAGTAGCTAGCAAATCTTGGCCAAAGGATGACATACGATACAAAAGCACGACTCTTGTTCGATCGATGGACATCCTGATCCTAAATGTAATCCCGATCAGGAGATCAATGAAAATCATTATGATCCCAATCGATGTATTATAATTCCAGTCTCCTCGACTGATGATTTCATTTTTTTCAATCGATGATATTTTCGATCAATGTATTATAATCTCAGTCTCCTTGACTGATGATCTTATTTTCTCCAATCGATGATATTTCTAATCGATGTATTATAATCTTAGTCTCCTCGATTGATGATCTTATTTTTTTCGATCGATGATATTTTCGATAGATGTATTATAATCCCAGTCTCCTCGACTGATGATGTTATTTTTTTCGATCAATGATATTTTCGATTGATGTATTATAATCCTAGTCACCGTGATTGATGATCTCATTTTTCTTAATCGATGATTTCCCGATTGGTGAACTTAAATCCTAGTCACCAAGACTGATGACCTTATTCCCAATCGATGCTTTTTTAATCGATGCATTAAAATACTAGTTATTGTAACTAACAATCATTTTCCCCAACAATGATTTCCTAATCAATGTACCCAAATCCCAGTTAAAGTGACTGCACAAGTGCATTTAAAACACAATACCACTAGCTCCCTCCATTAAGCGAATGAGAATATTTTCTTAACACATACAAAAAAGATCGGTCACTCCCAACAGATGGTGATTCAAACTGGACCCACATTAAAATAGACCAGGCCTCATGCTTTAATTGCTAAGAGACCAACCGAATCATTCAGAGGAGGACAAATGATAATGCTCATTATTTCAACAAAGCCCAACTCATTAAGGGCCTTTTGGAAAACCTAGCCTTATTTAGACCTAAAAATGTCTGATTCTTCTTGGTTAAAGATCGAAAACATGTAGACTGAGGATGCCTGATCAGACGAGATGCATCCCTGATACACAGAAGCTATCTGACACACGCTATCGTCAAATTGCCACCTGTAGACCATTGCCTCCCCATCAGGCTACACTGAAACTAGGACATGCCTCCTAGACAGGCCCTTAAAGCACTCTTTAAATACCAGGTTCGTTCATGGTTCCATACACACCTCATTCTACCTCTTTTCTCTCGTATTCCTGTAATTTCACTCCAACTTATTGACTTAGGCATCGGAGTGCTAACGCTCAGTCCGACCGGACTAACTTTTTTCTTACAAGTTGATAGCCAATTATCCAATCAAACATCCCACACCTTACTCAAAGTCGACTCGCCCCATTTTTTACCAAAGGCCTACCCTTTATGAAATTTCCAGAACTATTAATTATATTAAATTTATAATCATTATATATATACTACCTCTATTTTTTTATCTGTTACTTTGTTATTTTTACTAGAATTAAGAAATAATAAATAGACTTAAATTTAGTATTAAATTGTGTGATTAAGACTAAATTATCAAATCTAATTGGTTCTAATTTTATTAGAAAAGAAAAATAAATTGGAAAAACAAATTAAATGATATTAAAAGTTTAAAAGTGACGGATAAATAGAATTTGAATTTTATTCAAAAGTGACACATAAAAGAAAATGGAGGGAGTGTGTGTGTGTATATATATATATATTTGATTTTATTATTTAAAATAAGCCATATGTAACACCTTCATACTGCTGTACAGTATACACGATAATCAGATGTTAAAACCTATACATGAATCAGTATATATATATATATATATATATATATATATATATATATATATATATATATATATATATATATATATATATATATATATGCAGTACCTGTAACCATACTTATAAAATAATTACCTATATAAACAATCGTGTCTCAATAATTTACAAGCATACATCATATACTATAGTCCTGAGCCTATACAATTATTATACTTTCTGTACCTACATATACATGCCAAATCTAACTCCTTTCTTGATCTTTATCCTACTATTGATTATCCTCGCAATACTGGCCACTTGAAATATCAGCATCTATATAACCTATGCGCAGTCAACAAACTACGTGTTGAGCATCGAAACGCTTAGTGGTGAATACGTATCCCAACTTTCCATAATACATCACATATGCACATGCATGCAACTACTCGTACATACATTCATTCACACATGCATACATGCTCACATACATACATTTACTTACACATGCATACATGCTCACATACATACATTTACACACATGCATATATACACGTATACATATATTCATATACATTTATACATACATTACATGCATACTTATACATGTACATACATTACATGCATACATATATATGTACATACATTACATGCATACATATACATAGACATACACTACATACACATGCATACATGTTCACATACGTGCATTCTCATATACATGTATACATATTCGCATACATACATTCACATATGCATATGTATATGTATATGTTCACGTACATATATTTACATACATTACATATTCGTACACATGTATGCTTACATATGCATATACATATACATATACTTACATACATGTTTATATGTATACATATACGCATACATATCCATATACATATACATAAATATATATGGACATATACATATATACATACATGCATACACATTTACATTTACATACTTGCATACCTGTTCATATTTACATACATGCATACATAATTATATTTACATTCTTACATTTATTTGCTTCTTGTATTGTCCCCAGTGATAGTCCAATAGAAATTTCGGACTGGATACACGGGACAGAGATCCTAAAGTCCCATATGTGGGGTGACCTCGAAGGATCACGAACATGAACATGAACATGATACTTGTAAGTTGTGAACATATAACATGGGGTAGACCATTATTAGTCTACCAAACCAAGTCGCCATGACCCGAACTGCGATATAAGTGTCCATATAGCTAGCCAACTATATCCTCAACTAGATTTACTACCAGACTACTAAGGGCAATATTCCATATTCTGTATTTATGTTTATTCTTTATGTATAATTTAAAGTCATCAAATAACAATTTAATTTATTATAATAATCATAGTCATACTCTACACATGCTTGTTCATTCATACATAATAGAAATATTATTCTTACAAGTCATACATACATGTATACATATATCATACATATATATTTAAATACAATTTACATGTTAGTCCCTAAAATAACTAAATTATCATTTAATCCTTCAAATTTTTATCAAATTACAATTATACCCCTTTACTTTTAATTTATTTACCAAAATACTATTACTTATTTAATTAATACCATTAATTCAATATTTATTCCTAATATTACTACTTAGTCCCTAGACTTGCTAAATTACCGTTAAGTCCCTCAAATTATGATAAATTACGAAAATACCCTTCAATTCATTTAATTTACCAAATTGCCACTAATTATACATTTTACACTACTAATTCCATATTCATTAGTAAAATTTTAATTTGGTCCCTAAACTTTATTTCTTGCATAAATTCTCATTTAATACTTATTTTATTATTCATTTTTTCTAATTTAACATTTATTTCACTTAAACTATATTTTTCCTCAATATTTGACAATATTACAATTTTCCCCTAAATTTTTGATTCCTTTCATTTAACTGTGTCATTTTTCATTCTTTTTATTTCTCTTTTTGATCCCAATTAAGTAATTGGTTAAGATTATTTTTATTTGTGCAATAAATTCAATTTATTCGATTAAAATTCAATATTTTCACTACAATATAATGTAAAATTTAACTTAAAAATATTCTACTAAATTTCAAAAATTCCAATTAAATTAGTATAGAATCAAAATTACACTTACATTCAATTTATGACATTTCCTTCACAATTTAACCAAAATAAACCATCACACACATACACACTTATTTCGGCCAAACAACCACTCAAACATTCTAATTTAATTCTTCCAATCAAAACATACCACACATCAATTTAAGTTCTCAATTTCATATTTATAATATTATTTATAATTTATCACACATAATCATACAAATCACACATATACATAAGCAAATTCTCATACAAAATTTGTGAAAATTAAGGGATAGTGTATCCACTAACCTTGAATTCATCTCCTCCACACTTTAATCTTTCTCTCCTTACCTTAGCTCCCTGAAACACCACCATCTCCTTTGTGTTCCTTAAGTGGCCGAATATCCCAAGGCAAAAATCTATCATTTTCTTACTTCCTTAATTCAACACAATCACATAAACATCATCTATACAACTTAATTTACCTATTAGAACCTTTGAACTAATTTAAAAATCCCAATTTTATATACTTTGATTTTGAGATATAAGCTTTTCTTCTTGATTTCTAACATTTTCAGCACCTTAATTGATCTTTTGAGACCCTCACCATTGAAAAGAGAATCTAGAATTCACTTGGGAAAGTTTGTTTTGATGGGAGAGAGAGAGAGAGAGAGAGAGAGAGAAAATTGAAGAAACTTCCATAAAAATGGATGAAAAGCCATTCGGCCAAGGAAGAGAGGAGAAATTGTGAGAACCATGGTGAAATTCTAAAGAATTGAAGATTTTTGAGATATTTATAGGGTTGGTTTGGGATGAGCTTGTTCCAACCTATTGGTCCAACTAAAATTTAGCCCAATTCTCATTTTAAGCCTATTATGCCTCCCAAAATCATTTCTCTCACTTTCAAAGCTCAATTTTACTCAAAATTAATTTCATAATTCTTAAAATAATATATTAAGCCTCCATAAAAAAATTCAGCTCAATCGGTGTCTATTTTCGATCTAATTCGCTCAAATCGGTCCGATTAGCAAATTTTCAGTGTTACCGAAAAATCACTTTTCACTACCAAATAATTCTAAATACTTATTAGAGATCAACTGAAAATTCCTGCATCTTTTAGAGATCCTTTGCTATTTTTAAAACTCTGGTCAAATCCATGATCAACTGATTACTATTTAAACCGAAATCATTATTTTTTTCTTATTTTCTGAGTTCAAGCTTTCTTAAAAACACTTTCTTAACCCTCAAAATATATTCATTAGACTCCATGACTATTTTTGAGTAAGCCAAATACAATTTTTCGGCCTGGTTTACTTTTATCCATCTAATAATCCAATTTTCAAAGTCAATGAAAAATTAATTTTTCATTACCATGTGATTCTATATCTCATTTAATGTAGATCCGAAAATTCTGAAAATTTTTAGAGGACATTTGCTATTTTTAAAGTATAAGTCAAACTTTTAGTCAACCCAAATACTATTTAAAACAAAACCATAAATTTTTCTTATTTTCGACTTTTGAAAATCTATTTGACCTTATTTTCATTCCAAATTTCACCCACATACTCCTGTTGACTTGCTCTTTCCTATGATCAAATAAAATATTCTTCGACTTTGAAAAATACTATTCATCCTGTTATCACTTTTTACCATCGAAAAATACTATTTCCGACTAACCCGGTATTTGGGTCATTACACCATATATGTATTTGAAAAAATGTAATGATTATTCTTAATCATATGTTACCATACATTATGATAATATAATTCATCCTCTTTTTTGTATTGTAATATAAATAAATAAATAAATAGAGAAATAAATAATAGATTTTTGTGGTATAAGATTTTTGCTCTCTCTTCCTCGTGCACATCCATATAACATGTATACATATTGACTTTCAAAATTTTCAAAAATTTTGAAAGAATTAATGTTTAGGAAGAGTGCTGAATTTATAATTATTTTTTTCCGACTAAAAAATTATTTAAGGGATAATTTTTATATTTCAAGGAGTATGAAAAATTACGAAAAATAAAAATATATTAAAAATTTTCTTAATTATAGTTTACACACAGTCACTTTTTATTTCCATATAATCAGTATGTTTTCGTTCTACACATAATATTTTAAATTTACCTAACAAGAAGTAGACTTAAAAAAAAAATATTAAAGTTTCATATAGCAAGGAATGTATGAAAATAGAAAATTAATATAAAATATAAAGAAGTAAAATATTAAGCTTAAAATGCATATACAAACTCCTAAACTTAATTTCATAATTAATTTAAATATATAAACTTTAATAATGATATATTAATATTTATATTTGTCAAATTTATAAATAATATTCATATTATTTGTCTTTTACAAATTGAAACGCATAACACTTAATTGCACATTTGAATGATAGATACAAGTGTTTCACGTGAACCAAAAATTGGCTAAAATTGAAAACAAAACATATTAATTTTCTTATGAGATGTAGTATATATCAGTAAAATCAAGTGTCACGTGATTATATATTTTTTAAATATATATATTTCTATTTAAAATTAATAAATATGATTGTTTCATAAATTATTATCAAAATTTAAATATTGAAATGAATTATGAAACTTTTATATTTGATTTCTTAGTCGGATGTGCCTACCAATTTCCATAGTGGGAAGTGCGTTACATAGACTTAATCTCATGCCGAGTTACCACACGTAAGCAAGCACGTGTTCTTGGTTTTGTGTCCATGTCGGTAATCGACATGTCTGTAGTCCATACATTATATATTTTTTGGTTAGAATATATTTAAAATTAATGAAGTCGCTGACAGACGGTTGGAGATTGGAACTGCTTTACTGCCCATTCCATAATTGACAGTTCGATACTTTTTTCATCCATAAATTAATGAACATGTATATTCATTGATTACTATACACATTAAATAATATTATATTGGATGTTTAATAAGTTAAATATAATTTTAAAAATAAAATTATGGAAAAAAAAGAAAGATTAATCATTTGCAAATGGAGGAAGGAATTGATATATATAAGCAGTAAAGAATATTGAATTGATAAAATTGATAAATTTGGTTGGTCAGTATCTTACAAAATAAATAAAGCAGCATGGTCATACATGCCCTGATAATTAATGTTATCTAAAATTTGGATATTTATTTGACAGTTTTTTTTTAAATGAAATTAAGTACATCTATATAACGTGCATGAAAGATGGACATATCCATTAATTAGGTTTGTTAAAGAAGCAGTATCCATTAATTAGGCTTAATACCACCCAATTAGCTTCCTGTTCTAAGAAACTGAAATAACTCGATTGAAAATTCTCTATAAATTAAATAAGAAATTCTTTAAGCTTGATGATCATATCATATCAGATAAGAAGGAAACTCTGGACGGTGTTTCATACTTTTTAGTTTTCTTTTCTGAATGAAATTTTAAATTTTAAATCCATAGTTTAAAAAGGATTGTATTCTATTAATTAAAGCTAACTGCAAAATCTTTCACCTAATGATACGTCGAAAATTTATTCTCTTTTTAAAATTCGTTTTATTAATTTGTAAAAATATTTTGTTAAACCATAATTAATTAATTAATACTTGTACATTTATTTAGTTCATTCTAAATTTCCAATTATATATTAAAATAAAATAATCTCCCTAGACTTAAGAAAATTGAAAAAACTAAATATTGATTAAACTATTAGAGAGCATTGAAACCACTAGAAGAACTTGAATATGATGATATGACAATCAAATCAAATTATTAGAGTGCATTAATAAGTATCATACTAATTGATTTGACCGCGTTATTAAACAACCATCCTACTGGAAAATAAGGACTGACCGTGACTCAAGCTGGTCATGTTATTTCAAGTACCAAAATATTTTAAATCAATCTGAAAATTTTAAATTTTAAAAGTATTTAAAAATTTATTTTTTGTTTTTAAAAATTAATATTTATTATTTTAAAAAATTTTATATAATTGAAATAATTTTCGAAAGTCCGTAAAATATTTTTAAACCGATCAAAATTAATTTGATCTTTTTTTAATCTCATGACTTATTTTCATTTTTAAATTTTGAAAGACTATTTTATTTTAATTTAACCTAAATTATATTACTGTTACTACAAAAAAAACAGCAAATTAGTGACAGAAAATTCCGTCGCTAATTAATGAAATTCAGTCGTGAATTAAATATAGCGACGGCTGACTTTTCGTCGCTATTTGGCCGTCGCTGGCAATTTTAGTGACAAACGAAAAACAGTCTCTATTTTTAGCGACGAAATCCGTCGCTAATTAACCCCAAAAATCAGTCGTGATTATATTAAGAAAATTTTAGCGACTAATTATTTCGTCGCTGAAAATTAGATTATTTTTGCGACAGTTTGGCATAATTTATTTTCGTCGCTAAAAATTATTGACGAACTTAGAGTCGTTATTACCGTTGCTAATATATTTCTATTTACTGAATTAGCACATTTTTAGCGACTAGTAAACTCATTGCTATTTGCGTCGCTATATTAACAATGTTAAATTTTTTAAATGTATGAATTTATATTTTTACATATAATTGAACAATACATTAATGCATTGTTTACCTAATATTTAATAGAGACTATACATAAATATATAAATGCAAATCCAAATGTAATTTATAAATTTATAATATAAAAGATAATATCAAGTTATAACTAATATACTATTATAAATTACTTGAAGTAATAAATGACTTTGTGACCCCACAAAGTATCATCCTAAACAATAAACAATAATATTAAAAATAACATCCAAATTAACATTAACAATAATGTTCAAATAAAACAATCAGTAAATAGCGGAGATGTCAATTTTTGGCAGAATCGCGATTATCGGATGGAGAATCATTTTGTGGATTGTCTGCTTGTGCACCTGAAGGGGAAACATCATCATGTGTAGGTGCTGAAGTATTAGTATTAGGCTGAATAGGTGGTTGAACTCCCAAGTGAGGAAGCAATGATCGAATAGTCCGTGCGACAATTTCCTCGACATCTTCCTTTGTCAATAATGTCACATTCGAATTGGAGGCATTGCTTGTACCAGCACAACTTGATGTACCTGATGGAGAAACAATAGGCGGGACATATGAGCCAAGTCCATATACTTTTTTCCTTTTATTACATCGTGCAGCCTCAAAAAATAACTCAGACTTATCCACAGATGACTCATCTTGCGATCGCTCAGATCGGAGTTTCTCACACCTCTCCTATAAAACCGCAACAATTTTTAACTAGCATAAATATTAGAACAACTCATTATTGACAATCATTTGCCATTTAAATAACTATGAAAACTAAGACAACTGTATTCCATGTTACTTACATGCACCTCCTTGCTACGATTGGCCACATATGTCTTCCTATCATGATTTATAGTGTGTGTGTAGGTAAGCCTCGGGAATTGTAAGTGGCCGACCATACTCCTTCTCCTATATCATTTGCAACATAAGCAAAACTATTAGAATAATATATTTATGTCAATTTTGCACTCAAACAATACTTTCTTATTGTAACAGTACTACCACCATGCATCATCACTAAACATGTCTCCTGACATAAAGACAAAGCATGCCATGCAAGTAGCTGCTGCTCAATCATTGCACTTAAATCAAGGAAGCCAAAAATACATACATATCAAACTTCAAGTGCAAACATCCATCATGAAAATCCAAAATACACACATTTGCATGCTACTCAAAATCGCTGCACTTAAATCATATAAATCCAAAATATAGACACATCAAACTTTAAGTGCAAACATAATTTCAGTTTAGTCAAATCACGATATTAATTAGAAAACATTATGCAAAATGACATTGTCACTAATATTAAAGTACAAATTCACATTCTAATTAATATATATACTTACCAATCGCGAGATATGCTCACTAATAGAAATTGTCCCACTAGTATACGATTCAGGAGCTTTGTCTTCATTTCCTCCATAACGATTGAGCTTTTTTATCTTTGACACTTGAATGCACGTATGGAGATTGAAAATTTGATTCCACCTAGTCTATACTGGTTCTGGGAAGTCTTTTGGCTTTTCTTTGGACACCTTTACAATGTACACATAATCCTTATACCTCTGAGCGGCCTTTATCTCCCAACCTATCCTAATGAGACTATTGATTTCAGCATCCTAGTGGCACTTTTTATGAAATTATATTAGCAGTAGTTTATTATTAGTGATAATTATACATAACATAACTTAAATGCATAATTGTTTATGAAAAAATATATACATATACCTTGAATTTTCCCGAGTAAAACTCCTTAATTTCTCTTGAAACCTCCTTCCAACTAACTCCATTAATGTCTGTGCGCTGATGAAAGCTCATGGTTATAATCCTAGAGCATTGGGAGGAAGGTTCCAACCTACAAATTGTATTATATAAAAACAAAGATCAAGTTACAGATGTTTTTTTCACTTGTTCAGAATTTGTTGAGATGAAAGCACTCACAATCCCTTTGGGTTCATTGTTATGTACAATTTGCTATTATTTGCATTACTTTCCTCACATTTGGTTGATGTAGTGCTATTGGCAGTGTGAGGACTTTGAGTTGATGCTGAAGCATTACTAGAATTTAAAGGATCAAGTGTTGGTAGATTGACGGTAATATTTGGTGGGTTATGTGATCCACCTGGAAGATCTATAAAAAGGGGTGGTGTAGCCGTTGCTAAGTGGAACACCCTTAACAGAATGGTTCATTTCTGCTCCAAGTAACTGATAAATGGCAAAATTTTTTTTAAGCTTCAATTACTGCCAAACAACTTTGATACAGTTTAATATTACTATTCAATTTACAAAATTTTGATAGCACAACGACTAGAATTTACTAGCCTCCTAAAAAATTCAAACAATCCACACAGCCTCTTAGAGGCACAACAAATCATATCAGATAGCAATATACATTTTACATAGTCAATCACATATCAATAATAGTCATTTCATATCACTTACTGACATTTATATATCGGTAGACATAACAATATTTATCATTTAACAAAAACTAACTTGAATACAATTCAACTCTTTACTTTCACTATCTAAGTATATACATGCCATAAATTCAAGCAATAAAATTACAACTAACTTTTCTTTATCTTCGAATTCTGCTTCTTCGAGTACCGAACTCACACAATACTTCAGTACCTGCATGCAGTAAATACTACATCCTGAATACTAGACATGCTCAGTGGTGACTACTAATCCGAGAATTTTTCAAATTAAACATAATTTCATAGATCATGCTATTACTATTCTTATTTCCTTTAACCTTTGCTTTTATCTCTGTTAACATTAATTTTATTATTTACCTCCATTTTGGTAAGCATTATGTGTTGATTTTTAATCTTTCAATTTTTTTTTGCTTTACACTATTTCCTTATGTGAATCGATTTCAAATTAACTTTTACTTTTACGATTCTTCTTTACCTTAACTTTTACTTTTAATTAACTTTGGCTTTGTAATTTTAGTTACATTGAATTCATTATCTTTTCATCTAACAATTTATATTGGTACTCGTATCTTTAGTAGTACCTTACTATTTTTATTTCTCGATTAATTTTTCAGTTATCTAATGTGTAATATTATTACAATTTTTTTCACTACTGATTCTTTATTTTACTTTAACTCTTTAACTAATTAACACATTAATATTTTTCATGGCTTTTAAGCTTTAAATGCAATGTAATACAGTTATTTTGGAACACTTTGCATACAGATTTTTATTTCATTCTTTTTATATTTGAACATGTTCAAGTACTTATTTAGGACCTAGTATCTCTTTCTTTTTTCAAATTGAACAATTAGGTGCCTTTTTATCGTTTTACTTTTTATTTAACTTTTCTTTCAGAAATACATTACTTAAGCATAAGTTTTCACTTAAGAACAATGCTATTACCTTTTTGAATTTAAATAGAAAATTAGTACTATTTATCTTGTTCATGTAAAAACACATTTTAAGCCCCTTTTTTCTTTACAAAAGTATAATTTAATACTCATTTATCATTTTATCCTTATATAATATTTCTTTTTCATTTTTTATTTATTAATCACAATTTTTGGGAAATATTACAGTTTTTTTATCCCAACTTATTATTTTCTTTCAAACAAATTATTTTTCATTCAATTCAATTAACTCATACTGATTCATTAATTACGATACGTCCCTAGTACAATATGACAGGACTCTCAAAAAGGATATGCGGGATATGGATCCAAAGGTCCCATTGAGAGAGAAATGATCCCCATAGGACTATTTTTTAAAAAATATTTCACTTTTACTTTCACTTAAAACACTGAAGTTATGGAGATTAGAGATCCTACCCATAGCAAAGCAAGTCGCCATGACTTGTATCGCGGTATAAGATGTCCCTATGATTAGCCAATTATATCCTAAATAAGAATATTTTTACCTGACTATTGTTAAAGGCAAAATAATAAATTATATTCGAAATAATTTTTAAACATAAAAAAAATCTTTAGTTTCTTTCATTTATTTCTTAATACAATACATTTTTGTCAATCACATTCTTTTTTTTTGTTTTTGACTATTCAGTAGTCTTTTTTTTCTTTTTTCTTTTTACTTTTTTTACTTTATCTTTTTAAATTAATTTTGTGAATTATTCTTCAATAATTCACTCGGACACTAAGAATTTTTAGTCTTTTATGTACTTTATGAATAGCCTTATAATCCATAATTTCTTTTATTCTTTTTGTGTAATCTTATGCGAATTATCTTTTAACAATTCAATAATTAACTTTTTTGACGATTTTTCTTTTTCTATTCGAATTTTTAGTCATTCGAGTATACCAACTTTTATTCAATTGACGAATTATTTTATAATAAATCATTCTTTTAATACTTTTTATTGACTAATTTATTTTGATAAATCAGTCAAATATTTATTTTATAACTTTTTGAACAATTACAAGTTATATTGATAAAATTCATTATTTTATTTTTCGCAAATGCAATAATTGGCCTTTTCACTCCCTTTTTATACAAAAATAATTTTCTTTATAAAATTTACCATCTTGTACTTATTTATCGAATTATTTCTCAATAATTCAATATTATTAATTAGACATATTCAATGTTAAATCTCAAAAAAAGTTCTAATATATATGTATATATATAATGAGATCTTCAAATTATTTATTTGAAATACGATTATTTTTTGTATCAATTTTTTCTTTTTTTTTCTTTTTTTGTCCATTTTTAACATTAAAGTAAATTATTTAAAATATATTTTTCGTATTATTGATTCGCTACCTTTTTCGTATTTTTGACTTTTGGAAGCCTATTTGACCTCAAATTCACTTCAAATTTCAACCATAGGCTCACCTTGACTATTCCTTTCAAATGGTCCAATAAAATATTTTTGACTTTCGGGTGTCATTTCAGACCCGAAAAATACTCTTCACTGTCGAAAAGTACTATTTAGGGCTGGCCCGGTGTTGATGTCATTATATACCCAATGGGTCAAGATGTTTGAATCTTGAAAATACCCATTGGGTTAATACTCAATGACCCAATGGGTTGGAAAGTGAGATGGGTCAATTTTGGGTTGATCCAATGGGTATTGGGTTGGGTTGAAAAATAAAATGGGTCAATTTTGGGTTGACCCAATGGATATTTATATGAATTGGGTTGGATTTTGGTCAATTTTTTTGGGTAAATTTGGGTCGACCCATGGGTTTGGGTCAATTTTGCCAGGTCTAATTTCATATAATTTCTACAAAAATTTATATACACATTATTTTACAATTTTTCTCATTTTTACTTATTTTATGAATTATTTCATAATAATTCATTATTCTTATTAGTTTCATAATTCAATAATTACTCTAAAAATATTCTCATAATTCATATAAATTTCACAAAAATTTATATATGCTTTATTTCACTACTATTATCATTTTCACTTATTACATGAATTAATTCACGTTAATTCATCATATACACTTTATACATATACTAATATTCAACTTAAGAATTCTCTAATAATTTCCATAAATTTTTTAAGAATTCATGGACATTTTATTTTATGCTTTTTATCATTTTATGACATAATTAACAAGAATTCTCTATTTTTATTAATTATATCATTCAATAAATATTTCAAAAATATTCAAATTATTTCTAAAAATTCCATAAATTCTTTAAAAATTTATAGACATAACTTATAACTTTTATGGTTATTTTGGGCTAATATATATTAATTTCTTACAAAAATAAATTTAATTCCTTTAATAAAAAATATTCGGCACTCTCACCCTAACAATTTTTCTACTTCATTCTAAGCATTCAATTTACATTTTTCATTGTTCAATTTCATTTTCCTCACAATAATTTCATTAATTAAGCAATTAAACAAAATTTTCCTTAATTATATAAAGGAAATTAATTCAAATAAATGGGAAATCAAAGGATTTTGTAGCCACTTACATTTTTTTTCTTGCTTATGAGTGCCTAAGTTTCTTTTTCCTTGCTTTTAGCCATGTCAACTCTTTCCTCTTCACTTTCCACCCTTGATTTTCCTTGCTTCCTTTGCTTCAATCAAAGATTAGAGGCCATATATTTGAACTATAGAGATATAATTTCACTTCTCATGTTAGGATTATATGAGATTTTAAGTGAAAAATTGAAGAAATGAGAGAGAGGCATTAGAGGTGGTGGTTCGGCCACCATAGAAAGGGGAAGAGAAAGCTGAAAAATTCTGGGATAATCTCAGATATTTCGGTCTTTTATAGCTCTCTAAATGGGCCAAGGGTTGGGCCTAAAGAATGGGCTTAACCCATTTTAATTAAAGGGCCCATTTAGGCCAATTTAAAGTCCAATTTAATTTCTCTTACTTTCTCACTTCAAATCACACTAAAAATGATTCCATCATTTTTATCACATAAAAAATAGATAGTAGACAAATTTTTGGCTCAATCGGAGTCCGTTATTGGTCCGATTCAAACTTATCGGTCCGATTCGATAACTGCCGGTATCACCAAAAAATTCAATTCTCATCACCAAAAAAATCTACATAAAAATTCATGTAGACGTATAAAATCTAGCAATTTTTAGAATTGATTTGCTATTTTTAAAAATTTATGCAAAATCAAGTCTCATTCCCTACTAGGGAAATTGATTCGCTACTTTTTTTGTATTTTTGACTTTTGGAAGCCTGTTTGATCTCAATTTCACTTCAAATTTCAATCCCGAACTCACTATGACCAATACTTTATGATGGTTCAATAAAATATTTTTGACTTTCGGATGTCTTTTTGGGCCCGGAAAACAATATTCATCCTTGGGAGATACCATTCACGGCTGACCCGATGTTGAGGTCATTACAGCTGCAGGGTCGCCAGGGATCTCTAGCATTTTTCCATAAGGTGGATTAATTGAATCCATTTTGGATCTACCTCCGCGATGTCCTCGACCACCACTTGCTCTTCCTCTACCACGACCCATACCTGCATAACATCCAATGATTTCATTAGTTCATTATATATAACATAAATGTGGTTTAACATGCCAAATATGGAATATGATAAATAGGTTTAACATGCACATACATTATTGCTTAACATTTTACACTTAATTAGTTACTATCTGATGAATATTGAAATTCCTCTTCATCATCTTCATTGCTATCATAATTTGAAAATTCTTCTTCATCTTCGTCTTTTCACTTCAAGTTCTTGCACAATTCTATCAGTAGTGTCAATTTCAATAACCTCTCTCGAGGGACCACGCAAATTTATATACTCATCAGTAGCAACATCCATATTGATTTCATGCACACCAACTTCTTCAGTTTGGTATGCATTGGTAAATGCATCTGTGTCATCTCTAACATCTGATGTCTTAATGATCTCCTTTGGCTTAACCAAGAACACTGCTAACCAATTTGCTCTATCCAATCTCCAAGTAGGATATCTAGAATAATACACTTAAGTTGCTTGCATTGCTAGGATAAATGGTTCATATTTGTCGAACTGACGATGTTGGTTAACATCAATCAATCCGTATTGGCTATGAACCTTAACACTAACATCTAACGTGGGATCATACCATTCACACTTGAATAATACATTCAGCTTAATTGGTAATAAAGGGTACTCTATCTCTATGATTTCCTCAATCCATCCATAGTAATCACCAACATTGTCACCTAAGTTGAACCCTTTTACACAAACTCCACTGTTCATTGAACATTTACCAGAACTATGACTTTTAGAGTGAAACTTGTATCCATTTACAAAGTATATCGAGTAACACTTCACTCTCTGTAATGGTTTTTTTGACAAACTACGGATATAATCATTGTCATTTCCATTGTAACGGACCTATTATGAAAATAAAATATCCAAGTTATCATCACTAATAATTTAAATGATATTTATGAATTATACATAAATATTGTGATTGGCTTACATATAATTTGAACCAATATGCAAAGTAGTGCTCATTATTTGCATCTATTTGAGTTGGTGTCAAACGAGGGTGCTTTTCTCGTAAATTTTCGCAATAAATGCTTAAATACAGTGAATTACAAATAAATTAAAAACATTGAGATATAAACCATGTTTATATCATAGCTAAATAAAATATATGATTATTATATACCTTAAGAATGGATTAACCTCCTTACAGTTTAGTAGAATACACTACAAGAAAATTAGCAAATAGCAACGGAAATTAGCAACCGAATTTGTTGAATTTCCGTTGCTATTAAAAATCAGCAATGGAAAATAGCAACGGAACATTCGGTTGCTAATTTGACGGTTGGTATTTTTTGCTAATTAGAATATCCGTTGCTATTTTTACCAACGGAATTAAAATTTCCATTGCTATATTTACCAACCGAAATCAATTTCCGTTGCTATTTCTAGCAACCGAATTAAAGTTTCCGTTGCTAAATTCAGCCAGTATTATAAAACATTGCGACAGAATTATCATCGCTATTCCGTCACTAATTAGAATGATAGCAGGATATATGCTCCATTTGCTTTCTTGCACATCCATGATTACCAATCACAGAAGTAATAAATAATGGAGGGCAGCCCCTGAATATAGTGCAAAAACATATTCCTTTACAGCTCAACGAATCATGTAAATAAAATATGCGCACTTTGCAAAACCAATGATGATGTTGTGAACTTAACCTTGGTGAATGTCTCTCCTTGGTTCAGAAGATAAAGAAGTTTTGTGATCACCTGCAAGCAAAGTGACTACTGATACATTTCAATTTATGGTGCACCGACAGAGAATCTAGGAGATCTACTGACCTTACAGTCAACGTGAAAAGAAAATCCTTGAACTTACCCATTGACCATGAGCACCACTCTATTACCACGTGTAATTGGAACATATTTAGTTTCCTGCAATATTAAATAAAAACTAATGTCCATTTTGAAGATACTTGAATTGACTAGTATCAGTTTGTGCGAATAAATACAGTCTACGAATCGAAATTGTATGGCAACATGCATGGATAAGCAACACTCATTTTCTTCAATAAAACATGGATTTAACTTTACTATAACTGTTGTCAGATTAAGAAATTATGTGGACATTAATGTTGGATAGCAACATGAGCAAAATGGACCTACATGATAATGCAAGATAAATATATGCTAGTCAATTCAAATAACTATAATCAATTGAATTAATAACCAAAAGAAAGAAAAGGTATGACTATAATCAATTGAATTAATAACCAAAAGAAAGAAAAAGTTTTCATTTGCTTATGACAACCTTTTGTTTTTTAGAGAGACTGAGTGCTCCACTAATAAAGTGGAGCATTTTGTCGTTAATTCAAATGATTTTGACTTTTATTTATTTAATTTTTTTTGGCAGGGACAATAAGGCAAAGAGATTAAATCGGAACAGCACACATTCACATTTTACTATTTTTTTATATGCCTAAAGTGTAATTCTGCTTAAATTAAATTATGGCTTAGTAATTTTGATTGACTTTAATATAATTCTTTTGCCTAATTAAACCCTTTGCTTTTTCTTTGATGGCTAACTGATTACACCTTTAAAAATGGAATACCGTTATAATTTCGGGAACAGAAACTCTACTGAAATTAAAATGGCTACACATCAGCTAAGGGATGGGGGACAAGCGACACACAACAAAACGAAGGAAATGATAAACACAACAAAACATTTATTAATTAATGGATCAAATTTTACATTTTAATTTTATTTTCAGCAATGGAATTGATAAATTTTTGAGGTTTTAATTTCATAACCTACAATTAATTACAAATTAAATTAGATTCTGATATATTAATTCAAAATAATTTCAAGTTTGTTAAATGTTTGAATGGCAAAAGCAAAATGTCTGTGTCCTTTTTCTTATTCTCCATACATATATGCATGTAAACAGTAAAGATAATAATTGCCAACTCACCTCTTCAAGCCCATCACTTTTGGTAAGCATGCTGGAAATTAGAAAGGAATTCAAGTTTATAGGCACATATTGACTTGAACCTTCATCTAAACCAATCATAATATAAAAAGGATGAAATATTAAAATAAAGTTACCATTTCGGATTTGTGAGCTTCAAGAGTTCTTCCTTGACTAAGTACATAAATCAACCGGGAGTTACAATTAACACATCAGTCCCCTGCTCTAGATTTTCCAGCTGAGGTCTATGAGCAAAGGAAAAAGATATGGAGAACTTACAAGAAGACTAAACCCAGTGACACCAGAGAGAGAAATGGCTATGGCAGTGCTGGATAGAGCAAGTTCACCAAAGATGACCGACCATAGTCATCGAAATAACCTGCAATAGGTATTGAGAAAGAATAACAGCCACCATGGGACCTGCTATTATACCCAATTTTTTCACTTCTTCAATAAATGCATCGCATGTTAATCGATTTGAATCACCACCATTTTTTAGTATTTTCGTCTCCTTTCTTCACCAATAAACTTTCTGTTATGTTCTTTTCATCATTTCCAGTTTCGCCCGCTATCAGTTCTTGCTTTCTCAACAACCTCTGTGGCCCTTTCTTGCCGTTCATCGTCTGTAAGTAAGCCAATCAGAGACCCTCTCATGCTTAAAACAGACATTTTGATGGAGGGAGAGAGAGAAAGAGAGAGAGAGAGAGAGAGAAAGGGAATTATCATTGTTGAAAGGCGGCGTTCAAAGCAGATGGCAAAGATGAAGAGAAGAGAAGAGAAGATGGGGGCTAATTTATACCTAGGGCAACAAATAAAAAAATTATATAAATACCCTTAATTTTAGTAACGGAATACAATTCAGTTGCTAATTTAGCAACGGAATTAAATTTCGGTTGCTAAATAGCAACGGAGTTTAATTTCCGTTGCTATTTTTGACACCAAATTTTTTTCACTTCTTTGGGACCAAAATACCAACAGAATATATTTTCGGTTGCTATTTTAGCAACAGAATTATATTCGGTTGCAAAATAGCAACGGAATAAAATTTCCGTTGCTAAAATTCGTTCCAAAATTTTGGCGCTAAAATTTCCCTATTGTTTTAGCAACGAAATTCCATAATTTTTTATTCCGTTGCTAAACATAAATAATTCAACCAAATTTAGCAACAGAATTGAATAATTAGCAACGGAATTGAATTTCCGTTGCTAATTAGCAACGAAAATCAAATTCCGTTGCTATTTTTCCGTTGCTATTTTCAGATTTTCTTGTAGTGATATAAGTATGAGCTGACTTATATTTCTCTGATGTTAGTGCTCGATCACGAAGTTGTCCACTAGTTCGGCCTGGGTATGTGAAAATTGTTAAATTTCCATCTGTGTTTTCCACACAATCTCCATCATCATTATGATGAAGTCGTCGGTGTTGAGTACTAACATGAGGTTTAAAGTAATGTGAGAAAAAATTGGACGACTCGGATAGCAAGTATGCATTGCAAATAGATGCCTCTACTGATGATTTGTTTCCAATCTTTTTTTTTAGAATTTTTTATTAATATAATTTAAAAATTAAATATGAATTTTATCGAAATTGAAAAAAGACTAAATTTTCAAATAATTTCATTATAAATCAAAATTATGATATATGTGTATATTTTTAATTAATATTGGAATATTTGGTAAAATCAATAAATAAAATTATAAATTCCTTGAATTAATTATATTTTTTTTTGTGATTTTAATCCTCAATTTAACTGAAGTAATTTTTAATCTTAATTATTAATAATAAATATGTATTTTTATTTTTCATTTATATTATAATTTTTGGAATAATTGAAATTATAAATTTTTAAAAAATAGGCAAATAATATCATATAAAATATTTTTAAAAATTATTGAAAATAATTAGTAAACATAAATATGTATGTATATTTTTTTATTAATTTTATAATGTTTAATAAAATCAATAAATAGAATTATAAAATTTATTTAAAAATTTAAATGAAAATAGATAAATAATATAATATAAAATAAAATAATTTTAGCCTCCGATTTGATCAGCGGCTATGAGGGAGAGACAGGAGAGAGGAGTAGCTGTGAGAAAGGAATTAAGAGAAGAAAACAGCAGTGTAGACTAGGAGTGAAGTTAGGGTTTTGGTTGTCTATTAATTATATACAATGACACATTTGTAAATAAATAAAAATCTAAGGATACATTTGTAATCAATGAAAATATTAAAAAACAATTATTAAATTTTGGTTAGAATTTTTTATTAATATAATTTAAAAATTAAATATGAATTTTATTGAAATTGAAAAAAGACTAAATTTTCAAATAATTTCATTATAAATCAAAATTATGATATATGTGTATATTTTTAATTAATATTAGAATAGTTGGTAAAATCAATAAATAAAATTATAAATTCCTTGAATTAATTATTTTTTTTGTGATTTTAATCCTCAATTTAATTAAAGTAATTTTTAATCTTAATTATTAACAATAAATATGTATTTTTATTTTTCATTTATATTATAATGTTTGGAATAATTGAAATTATAAATTTTTGAAAAATAGACAAATAATATCATATAAAATATTTTTAAAAATTATTGAAAATAATTAGTAAGCATAAATATGTATGTATATTTTGTATTAATTTTATAATGTTTAATAAAATCAATAAATAGAATTATAAATTTATTTAAAAATTTAAATGAAAATAGATAAATAATATAATATAAAATAAAATAATTTTAGCGATGCATTTCCGTCGCTATTGTTCTGAAAATTAATTAACAAATATTAAATTTAAGAAACAGTGTTAGCGACAAAACTTTCCGTCGCAAAAAAAAAGATGCCATTCTTTGCCGCCAAAATTAGCGACTGTTTTTAGTGTTTAATCGCTAAATTTATGAAAAATATATTTCCATGACTAAAACTATATATAGTTGCTAATACATTGCTAATTAGTAAATTTTGTCGCTAATTCACTGTTTTTTTTGTAGTGTGTATTTGTCATGAATTGTACTTTATAATGACGACATAAAATTTTTCCAAATCTCGGTAGGTCTGGAGCAACATTATTCACATTTGGTGTCATTATTCACTAATGAAAAGTACTATTCATGCCGGTAGTGGTTTCAGAGCGTTATAGGTGGTAAGGATGGAAGGGACAAATGATTTTTAGCAGGGGGGGGTGATGGATGGGGAGGGGAGAACTAGATTGGGTGAAAGGAAAGGCCTATTGGGTCCAAATGAGTTGCATGTAATTCAGATGTAAATCAATTTATTTGACATTTTTTTAATGAAATTAATACTTTTATACAATAACGTGATACAAAAAATAATGTAATAAAAAAAAGTTAGTCCAAATATGTTGAATAACCTAAATGGATCGGATGGTCTAAATGGGTCATATTGTGGTCAAAATAGGATCATATGTAGCCCAAATATAGATAAACTTATTTGATCTATTTTTTTAATGAAATTAATAATTTTATAATTTCATACAATAATGTGATACAAAAAATACAAGTTATTAAAATTCAATGTCAATATAAAAAAAATTTTATAAACGTTTTACAAAACAATAAAAAAAATTCGCTACTAACTTATTACTTATCAATATCAACAAGTAAATAATTTTTGTTGATTAAAGTATAAATATTTATACTTGTGTGGAGTAATATGGTAACAATTAAACGGTAAAAATTATACTTGTGGATATATGTGGAAATTATATATAAGGACTTGTTAATTATTAACATATTAACCATGAATTAAAAAATTTAAATTCATTAATCTTAATTCTTAAAAATTAAAACTCAAATTTGTGTCCAATCCAATTAGTTAATTGTATAAACTAACCTGAACTCGATTTTAACCACGCATCAATGATTTTTCTATTTTTTTTCAATAATACTCTAAACCCTTTATGTGAATTAATGCCGCTTCAAACTCCAACTTCAAAATTTTTTTTATTTATTAAAAATAATTAAGAGCCAACAAAGCGTTTCAAGTAATCTCAAACTCCAGTGAATAATTCGTTATTAAAAAAATGAAAAAAATAAACGGATAAGTATGACACTAATATGTTCGACAAAAAAAATCATAGGGTACGAATTATCAGATAATTAATCGATGATTAAGCATTCTTTGATGTCATAATGAAAATTGCAGGATTTTTGAGTTTGTGATTGCAATAATAGAGATCAGTTTTTTATAATTTGTTCTGATGTGGCTAACGGAATTTCAAACCTTTTATTGATAAAAGCTATAGTTGTATATAATTTTTATTTTCTCTAATTTCATGATCATTTTAATGATTAAGAGATTGTCACAGGGGACTTTCAAGCAATTTTTTTGAACATAAATCTTTGAAATAAAATAGATTTATTTTAAGTTTTGTTATTTCTGATTATAATTCTCTTTATTTGTAATTCTATTTTCTTTTGTCCTCTATTCAAAGGTCACCGAATTTAGTTGTTCATAATTTAGCACTAAAGTCGCAATTTTATGCCAATTTTCAATTTTGAAATATTATTTTCCCTTTGTTGCTGATTGATTTTGTTTTAATAAAGCCTTAGACTTAAAAATATATTTAATTAAAATTAAATTAACAAACTGCAACACATCTTCTGCATCACCCTTTCCTATTATTGTAACACCCTTACTGAATAGTCTAACCGAAACAAGTGATAAGTTGGAAAATTTTTTCTTTTCAAGGACCATTTGTCGGATACTGGTCATTGACCCTTTGAGGAGCAATGCACTGAGTGACAATTCCAAAATCTGCAAGATTTTTTCTTTTGAATCTTAACTATCCCATCGACCCAGACTTGTCCAAAAAGAAATGCTTATAATTTAAATAAGCCGATAAAGCTATAATTGTCCAAATGACTAATTACCAAATAAAAATCCGGCAATATAACGTCTAAAAACTTATCTAATCCACCTGAAAATCAGATAATTTCCTCATCCCATCAGGGGCACAACAATACAAAAATAATTTCATCAAGCATCTCATTCATCCATTCTCATTATTAATCACAATTCCTAAGGTAAGTTAATAATACAAATTACACTCTTAAGTCACTATAATACTCCAAAATAGAAACAATTTACATTAAAAATCGCCTTGCTACATCTGTGAACCTTAAAAGATGAATTGCTCGAAACTAAATCCCTTCTTTTGATGGTTGAGCCGAAGCAGCTGTCTAACCAAAAATAAGTCTATCCCGCTACCTACACGGATAACAAAACCCGTGCTAAGCTATAAAGCTTAGTGGGGACAGAATAATATAAAGATAATCTTTTAAACATGTAATATCAATTATACAAATACAAAGTTAATGACACTCTTAATAGATACCTTCAATTATCTTAGATTCCAGTTCTTACATTCAGCAATAAATCACAAGCATAAGCAACAAAACATTTTACTTACATAGGCAATAAAATTTAATAACTTAGTAATCAATGCATCACTCATTGCTACCAAAAAGACATTCGGCATATTTCTTTCATACATCTACATCATTTAAAACATAGTATGCAATCCAAATTCACTTTCATGTAATCATTAAATAATCTTAACAAGGTGAACAATATAATACTTAATACCATAGTGTGCCATACCTTATATACTTGATCGATATCAGAGTGATATACATACCTATACATAAATATATAGATACATAATGCCTATATAGAATTAAATGATCACATGCTCATCAATATTATAACTTTCAATTTAATATCCATTTGATGTACTTATACAAGAGGATAATTCTTATGCACATTAATTTCGAACTATAACATTTCTTATCTTTTATACTTTTTAACTTATTTTCATATTAATGCCCCTAGAACAGTACCGACAGAAATACTCAGACTGGATATACGGGATGTGGACCCCATAGGCCACAAACAGACTGAAAAATGATCTCAAAGACCATTTTTCCACGTAGCAGATACCAGATACAAACAGAAGTTATGGAGATCAGTGATCCTACCATAACTAAGCAAGTCGCCATGACTTACACCGCGGTACAGAATCCCTATGGCTAGCCAATTATATCCTGAGCTAGTTTTTACTGCCAGACTATTTTCTAAGGGCGCAAAAGATCACTTACTTTCAGTACATTTATCATCATTTCAATCCAGATAATACAGTTATTCAGAACATTCAATATTTTGTACAGTTTGTGAACCATCATTCACTTATGTCATGAATTATTTCACAATAATTCAGCAATTTCTCTTTACATTACTCTTCAGTCATCAAAGGAGTTTACTTAATATACATTCTTTCAATTTACTTTTAAACTTTCTAATAGCCATATATTAACAATACTTATACTTGTCATAATAGTTTATGCATTACTAGACTGCTTTCATGAAAATGAAATCATATATAATCACATCCGTTATGCGCGTCTAAAACAACACATAAACACATAGTCATTTCAGAAAGACGTACCTGCATGGTTCGTTATAGCCATCTCACCTGCTCTATAGTACTCAATTTAACCATCACATATATACTCAACTAATACCTCAAATACATATATTCAGTTACAAATCTGAGATCAATATCTACCCACACCATTTCATATTGTTTTAGCGCCTATAGATGCATATAAGTTCAATGTCATAATCACATATCTAAATACATAATCTTAAAACACCAATATATTAAAGCAAACACATGTAAGTGCATAGCATTTAATCGTCGATCTTTTCATGATACCCTAAGAGTGTAAACATAAAACTATGTCTATTCCATTTATAATAATGATATTCATTTGTGTTATTCAAGTATTAAACAAAGATTCATAAAGAAACGAGTATTTCATAATATTTCTCACTTCATTATATTTTAAGGTATTTCCATTCTTTACATGTTTGTATCACATTTATACTAATAGCCTACTACTATACTAGTTACATTCTCACTTGTTTTGTATTATGACATTATAATCTTCAATTATTGTATATTAAATTCCAAATAATCATCTTTTTACTCTATCATGATCTCTTACGTATCAAATAACTTTTTTGTTTAATACCTTAGCAAATTGCATCATGAAAGATAATAGCATATATGAAGTTAAAATACTTCCTAACTCGATACTTGTACAAATTTTATAGTAAGAAATGAGAATAAAACTTTACTTAGCTTTAACTATCTCTAAAGAGTAACCTTTTATGTTTGTCTTTTGACTTGATCAATTACTGATTTATTAAGACTTTAACCGTCCTATTCCAGTCACCTGTCTTTTACTAAATTAGCAAGTATGAAATGATAGTAACTACGACTATTGAACATAAATTCTTCTTATTACAATGACATATTACTTTATTATCATGTTATCAAACCATATAATTATAGAGTAAATCCATATATCATTATGCCATAACATATTGTCTTAACATCTATACATACATATAAGTTCAATATCATAACTACCTATCTAGATGCATAATCTGACAACACATATATATTTAAACCAACAGGTAAAACTACATAGCGTTTAGCTATCATTATTCTCATGATACCAAAAGTTTCTTTTATAGTCTATTAGATCATATTAATTACTAAGTTACTTAACAATAGTTATTCCATGCAATTTCTCTCAACATCATAACATAGTGAATTCTTACTATATGATATAACCAAAACTTGATAAACATAAGTTAAGACACTATTGCATCCATATATGGCAACCATACTTTCCAACTTCTAAAACTAAGCCACAACTAAGTTGAGTTATCCTTACCATTTTCTTACTCTATTGCCTTATGTTTTATGTCATTAGAGATAGATATATCACACTTAAGTAATCAAGAAGGCTATATTACTTATAATGTACAATCTATTTCCTTAAATGAAATCTCAAATTTACAATCCATTAAATCTCAACGTAGCTCATGCCTTTTTAATTGACATTCTACTCAAATCACATTTTAAACTCACTATCAATTTGTATCTTCAAGACCTGTCAATAACTTTTACATGCCATTAACATGTACTAATAATTCCTGTGACACTTTTACAATAAATTTAAGCATACACGATAACAAGAAATAAACCAATAACTCGATAACTTTATAATTTCTTCAATTAAGTTGTCTGTTCATTTTTCATCTCAAGCATATTTTAATTTTACAAATCCTTAAGCCTTGAAATCAACCTATTTAAACCATTAAAACTCAAATTATCCATATGTAAAAAATTTAACTAACTACTCGTGAACAATGCCAACTCTAAGCCTTTAATCTTCTTAAAGAACATATATATAAGGAGATAAATATGGTTCCCATACTCTGTTACTAACAAACAGTTTTAAATTCAAACAATTTCCAATAATTTACGAATTTACTTAACTAAATATCACAAAGAAAATTTCAGTATCCCATACTGTAATTGAAGCCCAAAATGCCCTCTCTCTATTTTGCCTTGCCGGAGCCTCGTCGGAGGCTTGCCGGAGCTCCACCGGAGCTGCCCACCTGCTGCCAGAGCCGCTAGGACTCCTTCGGTGGCCTTCACGCGCCCCAAGGCATCGTGGTTTGGTCGAAAAGCCGCCTGGAACTGCCGGTTGCCACAAACTCCGATCTCCACTTCGCCGGCAAGTGGGGATGATCGGAGGGCACCGAAAGATCCACCTCAGCCTTATGATCCCATCGGTGCCATCAGCTCCCTCAACCGCCGCCTAGAATCATCGAAAAAAGAGAAAGAAGCCACGGTGGTGGGGGAAAATCGGAAGAAAAAGCCAAGGAGAATAGCGCTTGTGGGGGAAAGAGATGAATGGAGAACGACGGCGGCGATCGGAGCCTCCTCGCCGGTGTCGTGAACAACGGCCAGCCGACGGGACCCAAGCCACCACCGCCTTTCCCCTTCCTCCTCCCTCTCCCTCCCGATTTCTCTTCCTTTTTTTTTAACTCCTTTCTTTTTTTTTTTAACTTATTTCTTCTTCTTATTTCCTTTTAACCACACACACACAACCTTCTTTTATTTTTCCCCCAATTTCTTTCCTTTTTCCCCTTTAAATTTCAACCACACAATTCCTTTTTAAATCTTACCTTTCAAATTATTATTATTATTATTTTATATCAATTTTCATAACATATTTTAATTAACAATTATTAAATTAAAACCCAAAAATAATACTAACTTATATTGAAATCTTCATAATTAATCCTTACAAATTGGTACTATTTATCCACTATAATTAATCCGAATTTTTGGGGTGTTATAATTATTGACTCATCTTTTCTTTATTTCTTTGTCTCCAAAAAGAGAAATGCAGATACAAAGAAGGTAATTGTCAAATTATGCATGTTGTGTAGAGGTGTGCATCGGTCGGGTTCAGGTCAACCTGACTCAAATTCGATTAATTCAAAATCCGAATTTTAGATATTCTTGTCACTCGATTTTATCCTATATAAATATCGGATGCCGACCCTTTTAACCTGATCTATCCGAATTTATTATTATTATTATTATTATTATTATTATTATTATTTTTGTTTAAACTTAAAATTAAATTGAAATACAAATCAACAAACTAACAATTTAAAAATTACAACAAACATATATTACATAATAATTGAATACTAAGAACAATAATCAAAATAAACATCAAAAATCAAATTAAACATTCAAAATTAAATATCCAACAATAACAAAAAAATATTAAAAACGCCAAAATGCTATCGCCATCATCTTCGTTCCTTAATTTCTTCATGTCCACCTAATTTATAAACAATGAAAGATAATTAATTATAAATTAAGAGCAAAAAGCAAAATAAATAAAATTTAAAATGCAATTAAATTATTTCATTGAAGATTTTAAAATGTAAGAGAAAGTCATTCTTACCTGTCAAGATTTTATTTTCAAAATTATTTCTAAGGCTCTAATATTCTGCTATATACTACGAATTGTTTTCAAAAACAATATTGCAAAACCCAAAACGGATGACATGAGAAATTAAAACATACAAGGCAAATCCCAAGGTTCACACTCGTTCAAATCAACCTCAACAATAACTCTAGCACAGTAGCAATTATCGGTAACTTTTGGAGATAGGTAATGAGTTATAAGCTCTTCATTAGTTGGATGGAATCGAAGTCTTGAAGGCAATTCAAGCTGCTCATCATCTCTGTTAGCCATACAATTATTTTCCATAACTACAAAATCGATACAATTAATCAAGAATTATATAAATCATGTAATCGGAGGACCGATTTTGAAAAATAGAGAATTGGAATTGAGAAGAAAAGGTGGTGCTAACTATTAAAGAGGAAAACAATTTTGAGTATTAAAGCAGAGAGAAATCAGAAAATTCATCAAATTCATCATCGTCAAATAAGAACAACAGTGAAGAAGAAAGCAGCAAGAACAAGAAATTAAAAAATCAAAGGGGTAATCTACAGTTCGAAGACATCTAAAACTACCACTAGCTGTTGCACCATGAGAGAAGAATGCATGCTTTAAAAAGATGAAAAACATTCTTTGATCCACAACTAACAACAAAGAACACAAAGCATCTTAAAAAGATGAAAAAAATTCAAGATCAATGATTCATGCACCAAACCACAACTAACAACAAAGAACACAAAGCATCTTAAGAGCAAAGAGGATAAAAGAACAAGAACGTAGCACATACCTTTTTGCACGACAAAGAGCAGTGAACGAGGGAGACCAAAATCGATGCGAGAGGGAAGAACGAGGGAGACTAAAATCGCCGTTCATCGACGACGGTGAGAGAGCCGAGGACAGCAAACAATGGCGTTTAGGTGGGATTAGGGATTTGAGTTCGAAGAATTGAAGGCACTGCAGGGAAATTGGGATTTTTAGCTTTTATAGAGTTAGGTTATTCGGGTTGGATGTCGGGTCGGTTTCAGAGGGGTTTTAACCCGAACCGACCCGAATATGAAATTTTTATTATTCCCCAGTCCGAACCGACCCTATTAATCTGACTAATCTCATTCGAATATATCGATTCGAATTAGATGAATCGAATTAATAAGATCGGTTCAGGTTTTGCACACCCCCTGATGTTGTGTGTGGACACTAGTGGTGAGTGATAAAAAATTTGCTGCTATATACTTTGTTGTGTTCGGATAAGCATCTAACTGTGTAACTGACAGTGGTGACACCACTTGCAAGGGAAGAGGGGCAATTGCCCCCCTTAATTTTTGAAAAAAAATTAATTAGTTAATTATATATATATATATATATATATATATATATATATATATATATATATATATATATATATATATATATATATTAAATAGACCATTTTGTCTCTCTTAAAATTTTATTTTTACCCATCTTTTCTTAACTTGTTTCTTAAGTTTTTAATCAACCAACTATCTTGTATTCCCGCTTCTATTGAAATAAAAAATACAAAATTATATTCTTATCTCTTCAAATTTTTAAAGAAAAATCATATGAATTTGAAAAGAAACTAAGCATCATTGCAAAGATTTATCTTTAATTTAAGGTTGGTAATTTAATTTTATAATTTTTTTTTGCTTTTATATCTCTTATATCTCTTAAAGGTTAGTAATTTAGTTTTTACAATTTTAGGTTTTTACTTAAAATCTGCTCTTCTTGATTGATGATTTCGTTGCTTAAAATTTATTTTTCTTGATTCCATTCTAATATCTTATGCTCTTAACTATTTGATAATGGATTGATCATAGTTATGCTAGTTTAAAGTTCTAAGTTTATAGCAGAAGTTTTATTTTTTCTTTGTGTTTGAGGCTTTATTCCTTGGTTTTTTATAGTACTTTTGATTTTAGCTTCATTGGGTTGTTGTATCTGTACAGTTTATTTATTAATCACACGTTTTTCATTTGTTTAGTTAGTTTAGTTAGTTTTGTTGTTTTAGTATAAACAATTAGCTATTTTATTAATTTTGTTGTTTTAGTGTAAACAACTTGTTGTTTTAGTATAAAAGGCATGATGTATTCTTCTTTCAGATATATGAAAAAAATAACTCTGCTCGTTATATTTTTTATATATCTGAAAGAAGAATACAACATGCCTTTTATACTAAAACAACAAAACTAATAAAACTAATAAAACAACTAGCTGTTTATACTAAAATAGGGCATGAAAATATTATTTATCGCTATCAGGGCATGAAAACTCGTAGACAACAATTATAATTTTTTTTAAATATGTTAATGGATATTTTTCTTTATTTAACAATTTATTTATAGTATGTATGTTATATTTTTTTCTTTAAGTATGATTTATATTTTTGCCCCCATTGATTATAAATCCTAGCTTCGCCACTGGTAACTAACATATTCATTTCCCATGACCTTATATCTACCATATGTTTGATAAAATGCATGAAATGGCCTTGTGCCAATTTACTTAAATTTTCTTGTTAATTTTTGTACCCAAAGTAAGTTTAAAAGTCTTAGGTCGACATGTGAACTCAATTTGATAATTTCCTCAATTTTAATTTCAATTTTCTTACTTTATGAATCCATTTTATTTTGCTCTAATGATTGAATAGCATGCAACCCAAAAATCTTAGCTCGATGAGCTTTTTCTTATCATGTTTGTGAGTTATTTTGTTCATTTAGGGGCGAACGGAGCAATTTAAGGTAAAGAAAAATCTTTAGTTAAAAAAATGAGGGTAAAAAACCTATGTTTCTCACTCGTGCACGCTGTCTGATTGAATCAATTCCTAAATGAACCATAGCAACTTTTGTTAGTTTTACCTCACTCGATCCAACCATAGGTTAAAAAAAAGCAAATCATAGCCCATCAGAGCCTGTTGCCAGTATAATAAACTAATTTATTGAGCGGCTTGGATTTTTTATGTCCATATCAAATGGTGCACATGGCACCGAATTAATGCATGGGAAGCGAAGCAAGGGTTATCATGTTTTTCTGCATTAATTATTGGGAAACTTATAAGAGATAATTTAGTCAATTTAAAAATAGTTTTTAAATAGTAAAAAATGTTTAGTTATTGATAATTCGTAGATTTTCAGAAAGATAAGAGTCGTGTACATCAGAAATGGAAGGGTGCCACCTGTGTTAGTGCGTGGTTAGGAGACAAGAGTGGTCGGACTTGCCTAAATAGGAATCCTACAAAAGAAAGACCGAGCTTAAATTCTCCAATAATTAAGTCAATTTCGGACTTTTTAAGGAAAGAATGTCTTGAATTAAGTTCTCTTGTGCATTTCAGAAATGAACTTGGTGTTTATATGAGTGAAAAATCCATTTGAGATGCCTATTCTTGTGTGAGAATAGTTAGGAGGAGATGTGATTTTTGACAAATGGTGGTAGTGTGTGTCAGGATTCTTTAATAGGATACTGCCATTTGAGCCAATCGAACTAGTCACATCAGATGGACTTTTGACATGGTTTTAGTGGTGTGTCTGAGACAAGTATGGCGTAGGGCCTTTTTTGGTCCTTTCAACTGGTGGGGCTTTGCTCCCTGTTAGCCTAATTTTTTTATGAAATATTGGATATTATTAGTTATTTCCTTAAATATATGATCAAAGAGAAACACTAAAAAATATACACTCTTTGCCCTAAAAGAAAAGAACAGTTCCATTTTTTGTCATTTTATTCAAATTATAATCTTAATTTTCTTCTTCACAATATGGTCACCTTGGTTCTCTGGCTTTTTTAGATATAATGTAATATAATATTTTGAAAAATTTATAAAAAATTAATATATGAATAACATAACTCAATATGAGTTCTATAAATTTATATATATAATTTACCTTTGAATTTGTATATTAAAAATATAATTTTTTTGAAAATAAAATAAATTTTATAATATTAATGCTACAGTAAAAAATTAAAAAACAATACATTTTATGAGACCATTCTTGCTGGCTTATTGCCTTTTCTGGTCGACTCTGCGGCATTCGTTTTTCTTTTTAGCCCTTTGTTGGGTTTTTCTTATCGGGTAAGATGGGATCCGCTCTGATGCCTTGTTAATTTCTTTTGGGGCTTTGAGATCCAGGTTTATTGTTTTGCCGATTGTTTATCTGCAACTTGTTGCATTTATCTTTTTTTTTCCTTTATCGAATGCGTCCCTCATGATAGAGTGTCGATTGAAAGGTAGGGCTGGTTAGGAGCTTTCCTGATCGGGCGAGTTTTCGAACTAACTAGTTCTTTGATTTATACCCGAGCTCTCTTTTTGGTGCTTTTCAAGACAATCAAATTTGCCAAAGAGGTCATTCGCTTTTTTGTTTGTCTCAATCGTTCATTTGATTCAACAAACCTTTATGTTTTTCATTCCTTGAGGAGGTGGCATTATTTTGCCAGAAGTTATATGGGCCTTTGATCCATTTTTTCATGTTGACAATATGTTTTGGTTGTGCGATCGGAATGCATTCGGTTGAACTAAGCTTTAAGCCTTCCGTGTGCTTTTGAGTGGCGCCGCTTCATGAGATGCGAATTGTTAGCCGCTTTTAATGGTTGTCACTTCGCTCTTTGTGCTTTTATAGTGGTGGTTTTATTATTCTCTTTTAACACTTTGATTTGGGCTTTATATTTATTAAGGGCTGCCACATGGCAACCTCTATTACTGTCCTTCAAGCGATTTTTCTTAGGGATCGTATAAATAGGAGTATCCTATCTTTCTTGCGGGATATTCTGTCCTTTTTTGAAACTCTTTCTTTTCCAGAAATGGTTCCTTTGAAGGTCTTTTTCTTCTTCATTTTCCTTACTCCTTTTAGGGATTGCCTCATAATTTCGGACCCTTTACTCCTTTGGGCTTTTTCCATTTTAGGAAGATGAATGAATTGCTGGGCTTTTCTCTAGCAAGGTATCGTTTGCCACAGCAGGTTATATAGCCTTCATCCTTAGTTATCTTTTGCAGCTTTCTCTCCTAAAGTTGTGGCTGATATTCTTTCATTTTTTTTTAGATTTTGATGTGCCACAAGTATGAGATTCTGCAAAGTTGTGAAGGTTGAGAAGAGGTGGCCTTGTGGTGGCAGATTTGTAAATGTAGGAATATGCCTTGTAAAGGATTTCTTTTTAATGTATTTTGTATTTTGGAAATAAAATTCCCAACTTCTAATTTTACTGTGCTTTTTCTTTATATTTTTTGCTTGAAGCTTTGTTCGTACTCTTGCTTTATCTTCCCTTTTATATCTATTTGTTTTCATTTGACTGTTCTGATCAAGTAATTAGAGAAGCAAAGAGCCTTAATAAGATAACTTGGTTTTTGACCAGTCACTTTTTATTAAAGTGGGGACCATGTTTCGTGTTTTTTGTTTGATCACCTAAAATCAATTTCGTTAACTGCTCATTTGCAGTTGTAGTAATGTCAATCTTTTGATTGGTATTTTAATAATTTGCTCATCAACCTTTTGATCGAAATTATATTTGAGATTGGGATACACATAAATCACGTAGAAGCTTTTTGCTAGTTCCTTTTACACCTTCTTTTTGGATCTATCCATTAATTCTCAATCGGGGATGCGTTGACCAGAGGGTGTTGACTCCTCAACCTTTCGGTCGAGGTTAAGTGCTTTTTAGCTTGTTGGAATGAATATTTGACTTTAGTAGGGAAGCATCTTAGGGATGTGACTTCTTGTTTGTACTTGAGAGAAGGAGCTTTTGATCACCAGAGGAGAGGTTTTTAAGGTTTTCTTCACCCTCTTTTTCTCAATTTTTATTTAGTGTTTTCTCCATTTATCTTCATCCATATGTTAGGTTTTCTTCAATTCGACTTCCTTTATCAGAGGAGCGAAAAGTTATCGTTTGAGATTTTTAAAGTGAAGGGTCTTGCCCAATCATGTATTTCTTCAAGCCGATTGGGTTTTCCTCCTTGTAACCCTATCTTTATAGCCTTTCAAGCTTAAGAGGCAGGTTTTGCATATAGCAGAGACAACAAAACTTAAAGTCCGGACTGGCAAACTTCCCACTTATCTTACTCCCTTATTAAGAGATGTTGATAAGGCCTCTGTCTCTGTATCTTTTTTTACAGGAGAATCATAAAAGTTGATACGCTTGCCTTTGTCATTGTGGGAAGAGGATGTTTCATCCTTCTTCAATCTTGAAGTTGATTGCTTTGCTTTTTTTTAGTCCCGGGGTTTGTTTTTTACCCATCCTCTTTTTGGCTACCATTTGGGGCTTCTCCATGTAGTCTCAGAGACTTTTCATGGACTCTTGTGTTTTACCCCCTTTCTTATGGCTACGAGTTTATATTTATCTCAATGGCATAGAGGTTAAATATTTTTGCTCGGCCATCGACTCTTAATGAAAGCATCAAATGATAGTCTATGGATTTTCAGAAAGATAGGTGTCGTATGAGTGAGAAATGGAAGAGTACCACTTGGGTTAGCTCGTGGTTGGGAGACAAGAGCGGTCGGACTCGCCTAGATAGGAATCCTGTAAAAGAAAGCTTAGCCTGGTTTGATAGAGCTTGAAATCTTTGATGATTAAGTCAATTTCAAAATTTTTAGAAAAAGTATAGCCGTATGATTCAACTTATAAGTAACCTCTCTGAATTTTTAGTTGTTCTTGTTTTTCACTTTGAGTGATTCTCATTCCTACTTATTCCTTTGCACTAGTGCACTTTGCCTTCATTTCGTGCTACTTTGTATCTTTTACTTTAGCAAAATGACCCATTTCACCGAATGCCTTGCTTTACTGCTTGACGACTATTCAACTTAGGACAACCCTATTTTGTCACCTTATTATAATTTGAAGTTCCTTCGTAGGGTGGAGTTAGATGAATATCTGTTAGTGGCTTTGACCCTCTATTGGGATCCTCGATTTTATGTTTTTCGCTTTAACAATATGGAAATATGCGCATTAAATGAAGAATTTGCTGCAATCCTAGGCATCCCTTTTACACCAGTACTCTTCCCTGTGTGCCAAATTGCATGCCTAATTACCCCTGCGAGGCTATTCGGGCTTCAGGCATCTGTCCTTCTGACGTCAGGGCATCTGTAAAAATCGTGCTGGAAACATGCATATGGGAGACTAAATTTATGCAGGATGAGGTTTGTGCCATGCAAAACGGTTTTTACTGTTCATTTTCACCAGGTGGTAATTGGGCCTTGTATATGGGTGTGCATTCTGAGTGTACGGCTATACAATTCAACTTATAAGTAACCTCTCTGAATTTTTAACCGTCCTTGTTTCCCACTTTGAGTGATTCTCATTCGTACTTATTCCTTTACACTAGTGTACTTTGCCTTCATTTCGTGTTACTCTGTATCTTTTACTTTAGCAAAATGACCCCCTTCATCGAATGCCTTGCTTTGGTGCTTGACGACTATTCAACTTGGGACAACCCTATTTTGTCACCTTGTTCTACTTTGAAGTTCCTTAATAGGGTGGAGTTAGATGAATATCTGTTAGTGGCCCCGACCCGCTACGAAGATCCTCGGTTTCATGTTTTTCGCTTTAATAATATGGAAATATATCCATTACTTGAAGAATTTGCTGCCATCCTAAGCACCCTTTTTACACTAGGGACTCTCCCCAGTGTGCTAAATTACATGCCTAATTACCCCCATGAGGTTATTCGAGCTTCGGGCATCTGTCCTTTCGATGTCAGGGCCTTCATAGAACCTTCGGGATCCATGTCGCTTGACTTCTTGTTTGACTACTTGTACTATTTTAATGGGTATAAGACTTACGCTATGGGCACTGCCCTTTTTATGTTCCTAGCTTATTATCTTTGCATTACCAGTAAAGGAGGTATTTTTGAAGATTACTCCATTTCCTTTCATCTTGGTGGAGACCTTACTTGGACTAGATGTTGGTCACACTGATCTTACTACATTACTCACCGGTAGTCCTTTGCTTCTTCAGGTATCTGTAGTCATTATTTGAAGGTAGTGTGCCCCTTGTGGGTTTTCACTCTAGCTTTTCTTTGTGGGACATGTATCTTTTTACAGATTTTCACATGACCCTGTGCCTAATTTTTTCCTGAAATAGATGCTTAACCATCCCAGCCGCTTTTATGCTTACTTCCTCTTTTTTTTGTTTTTGTTTTTGTTTTAGATTTGGTTGCAAGAGAAACTCAGAATGCTAGCTGAACCTTCCCTCATGTCATTGATGCATACTCCTTGAGGTTCTTTGGAGCATGTATGCATTAGTATTAGATTGCCTCCGTGGAAGAAGGTATTATGTGGCTGAGCTCTGTGGCGGAGTGGAGGGTGAGCTTCATGTGCTCGTGGATCCAGGTGGAGTATGTAACTCACGATGGGAGCTCTGGATGTGTGCCTCTTTATGGTCTCCATCGGGCGAGCTTTCGTATTATAGCTTGTTGTACCCACCAGTTTGGTATTCGATAAGAAGTGGTGCGAGCATACCTAAACTTTGGAGGAGTGGACTTAACTAATAATGCCTTTGTCACTGGATGTCATTATATTTTGAGGCATTTACCTGTGAGGACCAAGATTTCACCAGTGAATACCTGTGACTTCAAGACCAGCATGGAATACCGTTTATGGGTTATAGAGGCATCGAACACCAGAGCTTTCTTACTGAGACGTCCTGGGCAAGCATGTCCCTAGTAAGGGTTGCAATGTTTGAAGGGCCCCCGTGTTGGTTGTTGTTGTTGTCTTGTCACTTTTTTCATTTTGGCCTGTAATATATCGTGACGTTGTTTGCTTGAACAGTGTTTTCGCTTACTTTTTCTTACTTGTATGCTTGTGTAGCACTTAGTGTGATGGTTGTGTTTGTTTTAATTGGGGCTTACTTTGCTGTGTGCTTTGTGTTGCTGCCGATGGTAGTTTTGTTTTTATAAATAAATAAAACATCTTTGTTTAAGTTAATTGTGGTACATAACTTAGATTATTGATGTATGCTCATATGACCACATGATTGCAATGATGACAATCATGACATGACAATTAATGCAACACACAACTTTCATTAAATCTCAAGTAATTGCATCTTGAATACATCAACTTCTATCACCAATTAGCCTTTGTGTGTTTTCTTTATTGGCTATTTTCTCTCAACCCTTAATTTTTGCCTAAGGTGCCTTTTTTCGGTTTTCACCTTAGCAGGGTACCCCATTTTAGCAAGGCCATCTTTTTTTTGATTTTTGAACCATGAGCTGATTATTTCTTTTTCTTTTTTTTTAGCCGTGGAACCTCTTTAGCCTGTCAATGTTGACTGGCTCCTTGAACTCGTTCCCTTTGTTGTCTGTAAGAATAGTAACTTCTTTAGAAAGTAGCTTTTTCAGGACAAAGGGGCCCTCCTAATTTGGTCTGAATTTTCCTTTGTAGTCAGGTAAGCCAGGTCTCATCTGTTTAAATACCAAGTCCCTTTCTTTTAAGTGATGACCTTTGACCTTTTTTCCAAATGATCGAGCTAACCTTTTTTGATATAGTTGATTATGGTAGTAAACCTTCGTTTGATTCTCATCCAATAGGTTCAGCTGTGTCATCCTGTGTTATGCCCATTCCATCTTTGGCAGCTTGGCTTCCAGTATAACACTCAGTGACTGTAATTCAATTTCCACTAGTAGTACTGCCTTCGAGCCTTACACGAGGGAGAAGGTAGTAGCTCCCATGGAAGTTCTAATGGTAGTTCTGTACCCCCAAATGCAAATGATAACTTCTCAGTCCAATCTTTATATGTTTGCATGGTCTTGGATAAAATCTTCTTCAGGTTGTTGTTTATAGCTTCAACTGCCCCGTTTGTTTGTGGAAGGTAGGGAAATGGTTTGTGGTGTTGGATTCCATAATTTTGAAGTATATGCCTAGTCTCTGCTTGGGATTGGACCATATTGTTTGACACTATATGATGAGGTACCCTATATCTGCATACCAAATTCCTTTCGATGAACCGGGCCATTTCCTATGCTCTCAGTCTTTTGAAGGATTATGCTTTTACCCACTTCGTGAAATAATCGATGGTGACTACTATATACCTATGACTGTTGAAAGTCGTCAGATGAATTTTCCCAATAATATCTATTCCCTAAGCTAAAAAAGACCAAGGTGAGGAAAGGTTGTATAGCTCTGAGACAGGTAGGTGACTTAAATCAGCATACTATTGGCATTGATGATACATCTTCACATACTTGGAGCTGTCAGCATCCATGGTTAGCTAGAAGAATCCCTGTCACATGATCTTTCTAGCCAATGTCAATCCATTCATATGGGCCCCACATATTCCTGCATTCGTTTCTTTAATGACTTTCTTCGCCTCCCTCTCCTCTAAACATCTTAGCTGAACACCATCAACTTGTCTTTTATACAGGACCCCATTTGTGCTAATGAATTAACTAGATAACTTTTGAATTATTCTCTGGTCTTTCTCCATTACTTCCTCGGGGAACTTAGAAGTTTCCAAGTAGTTTTGAACATCATAATACCAGGGTTTGCAGTTGGATCCATCTAGACTCATGAGGTTCTCACATTCGAAGAAAGGCTTCATTGAGTTTGTGACTATCATAGGTCTCACGATAACCCCTTCATAATTGTCCCACATGGGCACCAAGGTTGCCAGGGCATCTGCTAACTGGTTCTCATCTCGGGGTATATATTGGAAGGTGCAGGTTTCGAATTGTCTGCTCAGTCTCCACAGGTATTTCACATAAGGTACTAGTCTCTTTTCCCTAATGGACCATTTGCCTTTTGCTTGATGAATTACCAAGGATGAATCCCCAAAGACCTTAACTATTCTTGCCCCCAATGCTATCAAAGCTTTCACTCTATGTATACAGGCTTCATATTCTGCTTCATTATTGGTTACCTTGAATCCCAGTTGCTTAGCTAAAAGAAGCTTTTAGCCATTAGGTGTGATAAGAATGACTCCTACTTCAGCTCATTTGTTATTAGTGGCCCTGTTGAAATACATTTGCCAGCCTTGAACAGTTATGAAATTGATGCCTTCGTTCAAAAATTCATACTCAACTCAATCTCCTTTTAACGGGTGATCGACCAAAAATTCTGCGACTACCCTTCCTTTGATCGTCTTCTTAGTTACATATTCCACCTCAAACTCCTACAAGAGCAATAGCCATCTTTCAATTTTTCTAAGCAAAGAGGGTGCTAACTGGAGGTATCTGAGCTGGTTATGTTTAGCCACTGCTTGGATCTTTTAAGAGTGAAAATAATGCCTTAGCTTCTTTGAGGCCCATATCACTACAAGCAAATCTTTTTCACGTCTGTATATTTGGTTTCACATGGCAGGAATTTCTTGCTCAGGTAGTACATGGTGAACTCAGCTTTGGCATCATCTTTTTGAGACAACATAGCCTTTACTGAAATTTGCTCCACTGTTATGTATAGGATTAAAGGCTTCGACGGCCTGGGCAGCTAGAGTGCTGGAGGATGCAATAAGTACTACTTGATGGTGTAAAGGCCTTCTGACAGTCATCGTTCCACTTGATCGGCTAATCTTTTCTCAAAATCTTACAAATTGGCTCACATATAGAAGTGAGTTTAGTGATAAATTGGCTAGTGTATTGAATCTGCCCCAAGAACCCTCAGATTTCATTCTCCTTCTTCGGTATCAGCATTTCTTGAATGGCTTTCACCTTGTCTGGATCTACCTCTATCTCCTTTTAATTGACGACATGCCCTAGTAGCTTGCTAGAGGTCACTCTAAACACACACTTCTTCGAGTTGAGACGAAGGTTGTACTTGTTGATCCATTGGAAAAACTTCTCCAAGGCCTCAAAATGTCATTCCCTTGTAACTGACTTGATCATCATGTTGTCGATATACACCTCAACTTCTTTGTGTATCAAATTGCCAAGAATCTTGGTAGCCATTCGTTGGTAGGTGGCCTCTGCATTCTTCAGTCCAAACGGTATGACCTTGTATGCATAGGTTCCCCATTCAGTAATGAAAGCAGTCTTCACCCTATCCACTATCTTATTTAAGATCTAATTGTACCCTGTATATCTATCGACAAAACTGTACATCATACACTTTGCTGCACTATCAACCAATAGATAGGGGAGAAAAAAATCATCTTTTAGGCAAGCCTTATTCAAATCTTGATAATCCACGCACATTTGTACTTTTCGATCCTTCTTAGCAACGAGGACAACATTGGCTAACCAGGTAGGGTATTAAACTTCGATCAAGAACTTTGCTTCAATTTTCCTTTTCACTTCTTCTTTCACCTTTTTTGCCCATTCTGGTCTGAGTCTTTGAAGTTTCTTCTTTACTGGCTTACTGTCTGGATATGATGGAATGGCATATTCTGCCACATTCCTATCAATCCCAAGCATATCTTTGTTGGTCCAGGTAAATACTTTTTCATATTTTTTCAATATTATTTTGAATTTTATCCTCTCTTCAGGAGTTATGTCAGATGCAATCAAGATTTCTTTAGAGTTGTCTTGTGTTCTAAGATTAAATGTAGTGTTTGTTGAATTAATGTCAAATATGAATGAGTCATGATTATGATCATACATGATGTAATTAGATGAGACAGTGCACAAATAAGCAAAGTTATTCATCTTATTAACTTGAACAGGAAAGGATGCATCATTACAAAACAATTCAGGAACATAAATTACATAAGCAAGAGAATCATTTTCTAATTCAAGGATGGCCGATGCAGCAGCAGATGCCTCTCTTTTCTCATGTGGTGCCTCCTTCTCAATGGTTATAGCTTTATCTTCAACCTTCTATTTGCCCTTAACCTTGGTGGTTAATAACTCTGGTGTCAACACCTCCTCGGGGCAATCCAAATCCAAATCGGTGAGCTTGGCCATAACCTCTTCATCCCAAAATCCCAATACAGGCTTGATAGTTCCAGCTGACAAATCAAAGACGTCATTAAAGATTTGAAACCTAGAAACTATCTTCCCCTGGACTAACACAAGTTCAATCTCCTCACAATATTTGCATTCCTCAGATGCTGGCACAAAGCTTTCAAGTATATAAGGAATATTTCCTGGCTGTACCTCGCATTACTTCTTGACATCATTCTTACAATAACCCAAACCCTTCCTATCCTTCTGATCAATGGGAGCAAGAGGTATAGAAATCCCTTGAGAATTCTTTCCCAATCGAGCACCTGGCAAGTAATTTATTTTCTTCATCATATTGATGGCCTAAGACCTTATAGCATCTGTATCTTTTCGTCCAATACCAATTCCAGCCACATGGAACCCATAGAAAGGTTAATTGGCTATGCTCAAAGCAAAAACAAAATTTTCCTTTGTGAACTTAATGGTAACTATGCCTCCTTCATGTGGGATTCAGACCATTTGGTGTAGTGTGAAAGGAACCCCTCCCAACTTGTGGAACCAAGGCCATCCTAATAACAAAAGGAAATTGGCCAGTATTTGTAACACTGTAAAGTCTACCTCAGTTCCAATAGGTTTCGTCTTCACTACAGCCCTAAAGGTGTTAGCAACTTGCCTTTTCGAGTTGTCATAAGCAGTTATGATGAGTCGAGATTGAGTGAGCATGGCCTCATCAATACCATATACCGCCATTGCCAAAAAGGGACACACGTTGATAGAAGAACCATCATCCACCATTACACATGTAATATGTTTGCCATTTACCTCAACCCTAATGTATAAAGGGCGATTATATGCACGTCCTTCTAACGGGAGATCTGTATTAGTGAATACAATCTTTTCTTCAAAATCCCCTTCCACCATTTCTAACAACTCGAAATGAGATATGGTGGTAGCAATAGTGGATTCACATAAAGCCTCAACCAATTTTTGGCGGTGAGAAGGTGACTGCCTAAGCAAATCTCAGATTGAAATCTGAGTAGGAGTTTTTTTGAGTTGCTTCAGGACTAAGTTATCCTCTGTGGTTCTTTCCTCTATGGGGGCAGCGGGTTCTTGTGGCCTCTCGACTTCTGGCATGACTCTGCCATTTCTGGTGAATACCTAAATTATCTTTCTATCTGTCACTTCCTTCTCATCTTCATCAGTTTGCCATATGTCTTTTGGTTCCCCTTCAGTCTTAACTGAACTCTCTTACTGTCTGCATCCTAGATATCTACTAGCTAGATTGCTTCCTCCATCTCTACTGACCCTTCCACACTTATGTCTGGACCATTACCGCTTCTTTGAGCCTTGCACATGATAGCCAAATACTCATTCCTGTACAAATCTTTTAAAATGTACCATTTTGGGAACCTGACCCGAGTATGAAGATTGGCGATGGCACGATATTATAAGCTTCTTTCTTTTTAGCTCTCTTTTCTGGATCAGAAATCTATCGAGAATGAATCAAATCCTAGATATGATCCCTCAAAGTGCGATAATAATTAATCTCATACCCTGTATGTTGGTTGAAGACATAATAACAATTAGATCTATGTCCAGGCTAGCCCTAACTCTTTGCAGGCTTAGAGGACATCGGTTGTAACTTATCTTCTTTCATCAAAAGGCTAAAACACCAGGATAGTGACTTGCCTAGCTTAGAGTAATGACGTTGATTGACTCCCATAGCTGATACCTCGACATTTCTTCCATTGTTACCTCTAATACCGCTACTGTTGCTAGTACTCTTACAAATCTCGAGTTCCTAAAAACCCTCTCGTTACCATTATATCCTCCACTATTTGGACTTGCGGCACTAGCCTTTTTTTGCCAAATATTCGCCCTTGGCTTCAATCGCTATATCCTTTAAAGACTCACAATCCTTTAACCCTTTCATTTTGAAACCTTTCTTTAGATAAGGACTGGCATTCCGAATGAATAGGCATATCTGACCCTGTGTGTCAGGTTTCCTCTTTATTTCCATTACTCTATTCCTCCATCGAGTGAGGTATTCATGGAAGGACTCTCTAGGTTTTTATTGTAATAACTCCAAATCCTTCAAGGTGACTTCCATGCGTGTGCTACAATCATAAGGCCTGAAGAATTCCTCCATCAATCTCTCCCAATCCTCTTTTATCTTCCTGTCTAAACTATGATACCAGTCAATAGTGGGGCCCACGAGGCTAAGGCTAAAAAGAGCCACCTTTTGCCTTTTAGTAAGGGTAGTTCTTTTCATAAGCAGGACATACTACTTTATATGGGCTAGGGGATCAAAGGTTCCATCAAACTTCATCAAGTCAGGCATTTTAAATTGACTAGGCAAAGCATATTTGCCATCCAAATCGATATCCTCAGGACTGACTCCCTTTCCTATAGATAACATCCTAATCAAAGCCTCCAACTCTTCCTCCATCTTTTTCACAATGGGACTTTCCTCCTTAGGGATGAGGTTCATTGGCATTTGAGGGGCCCGTAACTCATTCTCTTTGTCAGTTATAAAATAACATTCACTCGACTGACATCTCTTTCTCCTCCTCATAAAGTAACATTCCTAACATCTGCTGTAGGTAGGGGTATCATGATAGGAGTTGTTGGAGTCTCCCCGATAGAGGTCGGTTTAACTCAAGCAGCGGCCACTGTGATAGGCTGAGCAGTTGATACGGAGACCAAACTAGATGTGAGGCTTGTAAACATCGATATCATCTTTCTCTTAAGATCATCCATCCTCTTTTCAGTATCTTGAGAACCAGAGGAACCAATTGGAGGGGTGAGCTTGGCCATAACTTTCCTTTCTTACTGTTCTAAAAATTCATATGAAAACTCTTTCGAGGCATTATCTAATCCTAACTCAGACCCTAATTTTAAACTCTGCCCTTATACCAATTCCTTTGTCTGTTTCACAAACCACTTTTTAACCAGACGGTCGTTCGAACTCCAAAACCACTTGGGAAATGACGGCTCTATTATGGCTGTCAAAATAAAGGTTGTCAGCATGATGCACGAGTAGATACAGATGCATGATCATGAGATGCAACATTGACAACCACACACAGGGATCATCTCCACCTTATTTCTCCCACACATGTGGTCAAAGTCCTTTTTCCTAGGTGGGCTTAATTCATGGGTTAATGGGGGACCCTGATGAATATGTATGGTGCATGAAAAAAATTTGGTAGCACAATGTCTCTCACTAAGGCACACAAAAAGGCATTGATTGGTGTGTATTTGGGCGACCTAAACAAATCAGAATGGGCTTGCCGGGGTATGGTAGCCTTTGATAAGCGAACACTCGACTTTGCTTAGGCATGCCTAATACACAAGGATCCATATCACAAGCAATGAAAAATTATTATAGACATCCTAATGGAGATTTTTATGTTATTAGATGGGCTTTCAGTCCAGGTACTCAATTAAAAGGCTACCCAAGTATGGTCCCTGCTAATGGGTCTAGCTCATCACAAGCATAATGATCGATCAGGTCACCATTTAATATACCATTAGGTACTAGACTTGGGCTGGTGATTATCCGTAACACTACCCTTAATTGAGTGAACGACAAGGGAGTGCTTTAAGAATGCACCATGGTTAGAAAAATGGGACGCATAACTTATTCTAAGGCTCTAGCAGGATTTTAATGCAATTTTGAAAAGAGATAAAATTTCTTAACTGAATGCCTTCTATGTCACATAAGTCAAAAGTGGTATCAGAGTGAAATCTCGAACCTCCCCAATAGAGTTACCACTGTGACGAACACCACTGACACCCAATTTCACCCTTGAAACCAAAGGATTATCGAGTTTGAGTGAGAAAACCTCTAACCTTTAGTAGTCTAATCCCGCTTTTAGGGTCAAAACCAGGTTGAGGTTCCCCGCCCAGGCCGACGATTGCTTTGTGATAGGAAAGAGATTCAACTCGACTTGCCACAATCATAAACCTCAAAAGGTGTGATGTGGCACGTTAAGGTGCCCCTATCTCATCACTAATGATCAATGATCGGGAGGCATCTGGTTAGGCACCACAAGGCTAAATAGTAAGGAGTCACCACCCAATAAAATATTAGGAAAGGAGGGTTTTGAGCTCGTGAGGCTAAAAAATCCAAAGAGGGTTCGAAATTCCACTCTTATTTTTACCTTTGAAAAATATGACATAATGACTTTCAGATTAATCATGTTATCCTTTTTCTTTCATGCAAGAGTATAAAAAATATTAAAGGCGCACCTAATCACATAAGAAAGTGGTAAATCATGGCATAAAATAAAGCGATAAAGACATCCATAAATCGAGAAATCCATTATGTCCCATTTAGGTGAGGACTTTGGTCCTCGCATATGGATTATTGAAGAAGCATTTCATTGCAAGATCTTAAAGATAGGGACTTTTCAGTCCAAATTTTATTTAAGAAATGTCCCGTGTTATTTAATTATATATAAAAATTATTTACATTATTAAAGGCTAATTTTTACGTGCGAGTTTCCTAAGAAAAAATGCGGACAATGGTTTCAATTTTATTAATGAAACATCCCATTAATTACTATAAATATTTTTAGTAACATTTTCTATGTACGATCAAAAAAGTATTTTTACAGTAAAGGAAAAAACAATAAGCCTACCTAGAGCACTTTCCTGCTCATGTCCACAAGAAGCTTTATTCCTCGAGAGTAATTGTAATAATAATAATAACAAAAATGATAATGGTAATAAAAATGAAAAGAAAGCATCCATAAAGTTTTCTTAAAGTGAAAAGGAAGTGAGAAGGCAAGGATCTAGCGCGCATGTTGAAAAATGCACGAAAGTGTGTTTGACAACACGCGGTCAGTTCACCTACCTCTAAAAGTAAAAAAACCACATTTTAGGCCATACATCATTTGGCATGCAAATGCGCATCCGATGACACATGGCCGTATCAACCTAATAACGGTGAGTTTTCTTTCCTTTTAAGATGGGGTCCTTGCCAACAGCAGATCTAAAAGGGAGAAAAAAGGGAAAGTTAAGTATAAAGATGATCTTCTTAAACTGGGTTTTATTTTGATAAAAAATGATTTTGAAAGAGATGGACAAAATAGAAATTCAGGAGACAACCTAATAATTTCTATCACACGGCAATATACCCCTTTCAAAAGGTTTCACAACTTAAGTCTAATAGAGATTAATATATAATAGAAACTAATAGATGAGAAAAATGACAAAAATTTATTATAGTTATGAAAATATCGAGAAAGGTCTTTTATATTACCTTTAGTGTGTTTACTCGATTAGACTATCGAATGTTAGATTCGTGGACCCTTTATAGTATTGAAATATTCAAGAAATGACTAAAGACTTAAATGCTAAAAGCCAAGAATTCACTTTTAGCTTAGAAAACTTTTAAACTATTTGGAAGTTTCTTAAACTTCCTTCCGACCTTTCCTTCTAAGCTTATAATTTTGATAAAATCCACCAACCAACCAAAAAGCCCACCCACTAGAAAGAATCGAAGGAGGCTTCAAAAAGGTAGAGTGTATGGCCATGCATATGGGTATGCATGGTTGTACACTCCAAAAGGTGGCCAACTTGCCTCAAAAGACAAGATTCTTTAGAGTGTACGGCTGTACACTCCTTTATACAAGGCATGTTCATTCCAAAAAAGGCAAGATTTATATTTTAAGACCAAATGATGAATATTCTTTGATGGTACAAGCACGTAAGCTATAAATGCACGTGTAGGGCCTTTACATGCTCCTAACTCATATTTCAAGCTCCCTGCTAGGGTATATTCATCACTTGCCCACTTTGAGCCACTCGACCACACAGGCCGAGCTTGACAATTTTTTAAAAGACTTTCCAAGAAAATAATTTCAATACCACTAAAAGTCCATCACCCTTGATTTGTTGTCTTTAAATAAGCAATTTTCCTCACCAAGTAACCCTAATAAAGGCCTCTTCAGGACCTAATGCTTAATATAGCAACCATTCGATCATTTCATGGCTGGTGGCAGAGTCCCTTAATTTATTGTTGCGATCAGGATGTACGTCAATTAAGAAAATTTTTGCTGCTTCGATCAGGATATACATCGATTGCGAGTTTTGAATTAGTTATCCTGCAAATAAATTTATAAATATAAATTATTTTATTTTACTAACTTACATTTTGATAGCTTTTAATATTCGAGAGATTTTTCAAAGTCATATCCCTTTGTTCTTTTGGCTTAGGCTTTTGGTGTTCGGCCATTCACTTTTTTGGGAGAAGTCTAGTCTGATCAGTACAACTTTATTTCTTGTAATCCTTCCTCATTTAGGCTTCTTAATTTTCTGAGCCTTGTAATTCTATTTTTAAGGTATTATTATTTTTCAATCATTTGAGAATTTCTTAAGGCATTTCTATGCCTTTTTTTATTCGATCTGCCATTGGCGGTGGTCGATCATCCTTTCTCACTACAAAAAAACTGCAGATTAGCGACAGACAATTCCGTCGCTAAATACCATTTTTTCGTCGCTAATTAAAATTAGCGACGCCGCAACGAATAGTCGCTAATAGGCCAATCGCAAATATATTAGCGACGGATTTCAAATTCAGTCGCTAATTTAGCAACGAAATATTGCGTCGCTAATTTTTTTCCGTCACTAATCTATATTCCTAATTAGTCGCCGAATTATAATAATAATAATATTTAGTGACTACATTTTTCCGTCGCTAATTATAAATTTACTTTAAAAGTTAGCGACGAAATTTTTGTCGCTAATTATTTGTTAAATTTTAACGTTTGTACTGTCGCGAATCCGTCACTAAATTATTGCATAATTTAAGTTTTTTGATATATTTAAATTTGCATCCTGTACACTGTATAAATAATTTTATATTTTCATATATATATACATAATTTATAATGAATTCATTACAATAAATAACAATATATAATACAAAGTATTGCTTATACAATCCATTTCCCTAAAACACAAGTAATTAATAACAAAATATCCAATCTAACATAATAAATTCAATTTCTTATCCCAATTTTATCATTACAAATGAGAAAATTGGAGCAAAAGTATTGATTAATTCATACATTTGCCAAAAGCCAAAACATAACATGAGAAGATATGGCAAGAAGAAACCATGAGATAAATGCCAAAGTAATGGAGATTTGGAATCTGCTGCACGGGAAGAACTACGGTTGTTTACAATAATGCAAGTCTCTTGTGTATAAAACTGTAACTCCAGCTGATGCACATGCAGCTGCAAATGAGAGAATTGATGTAACCTGCAATTTAAGTACAACATCGTTTTGTGGATTACGAATTTACTGATATAGGTAAAAGATCTTAACCGCAGAAGAGAAAAACTAAACAACACAGATTAACATTTTTCAAACAAGTGACATGATTATTATCCATTAAAAGACTAGCTCTAAGATAGCTTACTAATGGAACCTGATCTATATACAGTAAAATACTATTATACAGAAATAGGCTGTGTTAATAAAGGACCTTAGAGTAACTTGATGCAAAATGAAATAAGCTATGTGCAATTGAATTGTAAAATCTCATAAAGACTTCAATTCATCATGTTCTTTTGAACTCTAAATGTAAATTTGCTCTTTATAAGTCTTCATGCCTTAGCGACAATTCATAATATTATTATTGTTAAATATAAAAAATATCTTTCTCAACATATCTGAAAAGACAATCCACCATTTACTGATTTGCAATATGTTATGCAATCTATTATTCCTAATTTTTACAGTAGACAGATATTTTAACTGATACTGCTACCACAAATAGGATCAAAGCTAGTTATAAATTCGTAAACTAAAAGAATTTAGTTAAATTAATGGAGCATGTTTAAGTTTTATTGAATTTAAAGTTGATTTAAGTTGGATCAATATGGGATATTTATTTCTTGTGTACTAGTTTGTATTCTTTAAAAAAAATAAATAAATAAAGGGCACAATTGGCCACCGTAGTGAATGGCTCCACCCTTGCCTTCAAGGGCCTTTCTACATGCTGATCCCAAGTTGAATTCATTTAAATCAATGCACCAGTACATAATAGAGAATTAATTTCCCTTCAATCATATCATGTTAATTTTTTCCTTTTCTTTTTTTAAATTGCTGCAATGCTAGCAACTATTCCAATATAAGTAGAATCCTATAGGCATTAACAAAAAAAAAAGAATCCTATGGGCTGGAAATACAAATCCCAGAAATAATCAATTGTTATTATCTTTTCCTTGTTTACTTCTGCCTGATTATAAATAAAATGCATTTTTCCATACACGTAGATGTATGAACCTTTACAAATTAGGCTTAAGCAAATAAGTGTACTTACCCAGTCACCAACAACGAAGAGACTCACTAAGACAGGATTTTGCAGGTTTCTCTTTGATCTTAAAGCATGCAGATCAAGGCATGCTAGGCCAAAACTCCAGAGCACTTGAAGCCCCATTGATGCAATCAAGTAGCTGAATTCAGTAAAAAGATGCCAAAGTTATAGAAGAACCACCAGATAGAAGAAGTGACACATTGTTAAAATAATGTTCCAGACTGCCACTGAACATGCATCAACATGCTCATGTTAAAGAATCACACACGAGTTTGTCTTCAAATGACATACAAGAGAGAACCATCGCCTGGCTGACCACAAGTTAAACAGAAATTTCATCAGGGATGAAAAGAAAACTACCATGCAAGAGAGAACTAGAATAAGGAAAATCCAACGTCATATTTGTTGTTATGTTATTCCTTAAAAGAGACCCACATCTGAAAAGATACTAAATGAAACCAAAATAATATTTTAAGACCATTGCTGTGAATATAATCAAAATAATGTGAACTATGGAGAGAAATTTATGGCAAATGTTCTCTGATTCTAGGCTAAGATTGTGCAGAAAATACATATAAATGATCAGTCTTTTGATTTATATCAATTGAAAATACTGTACCTTATAAAAGATGTTGTAATCATACATATACCAATAAATTCATGTTTTTCTAGAGAAAGAAAATTAAGTCAACTTAATAAACGTATTCCATATCTCTCCACCAACTTATTGTAACTTAACGGGAATGATAAGCCATCATCATTTTCATCCCCCCTAATTGCCCCAGCCCTTGAATTGATGTTCAAAAAGTTCATTCCAAAATTGTTCGTAAGTTCTATGACAAGGCCCAGTTGAAAGAAAATGCATAATTAAGAAGTAAACTTCCCTAAGGTCAATATCCACATCAGGCTCCACTCTTGTCTCTGGATCTGTATGTTGGCCATTCTCGTGCAGCTTACTTGCAAAATTCAAAGGCTTCACACCAACCAAAGGTGCATTGCATGGAGGGACATGCTTCCAGAGTACTATATTTCGTGAAATAACCACCAAGCTGATGCAGAGTAATTGACTGAAATCAATTTTAAATAAAGAGGAAACCAAGCAAACAAATATAGAGAATCATTTAACATGTAACATTCTGAAATACAAATGAATTACACATACATAAAGAAAAGTCATTCAGCCATGGAACAAGAGATCATCCAGGCCTTTTGAAAGAGAAAGTTTCACTTCATATGACTCAAATAAGTTATGATATATATATATATAAATGAGATCATAAAGGTATTCATGAATGTTGAGATTGATCATTACAGGTATACAAGTCATTAACTTTTCAAATAACAAGCCCTTAATTAACAATTTCTATTTCTAGAGAACTTGTGCACTTGGGAGTCGCAAATGATTAAATAAACCAAAAGTAATCTATGCTTGAAGTACACTATGCAATGAAGCTCATGAATTTTATGCTAATTTCATTTCTCCCAAATGAGTGCACTGCTAGTAAACAAAATTCATCCAGATCTAAATGAATGGATGGATTGAGGCACAACATATATTGAAAAGGAAAAATTAAGTAAAAAGACATGAACAATTGTAATCCTCTATATCTGACAAAAAAACCATATTATACAACATAGTCTTACTGTAATCCTCTCACCTAGCGATGGGTTTCCAGTAATTAGCTTGCGTGCATATTCTTCCATTTTAGATGCTTCCACAGCATAAACATGCTTTGCACTAGCCTAATTAAATTATAAAAAGAAACAAAAATTACCAGCCTACAGAAACATCAAGCACCAGCCAATAAATAAATGAATTACTAAAAAGCATAAAAGCAATTCATATCATCAAATCTACCCGAGCTGCAAATAAGGACAAAATACCACTTCCGGCACCAACATCAACGATAACATGACCAAAAAAATCTGCACGGTTCTCCATAATAGCAGCATAATAGGTTCCTAAAATAGTATAACAACATTCTCATAAGCATTTAAAGCATATCCAACATCTCATATAATTATAAAACTTAATCAAACTTCTGAACAACAAAATTAAAATTAAAATTGCAGTAGAAGATCAAATGGAGAGAGATAATTGCAGTTAGAGATTTAACCTGTCCTCATATAATCCTGTAGCATATTTTGCTGATGTAGCAGTTGTCCTATAAAAAAATAACTTATTGAAAGGATAGATTGCTATATTTCAATTTGCTATGTCCTTTAAACAGTCTACAATCCATCTATGAGCTACAACTTCCTGATGCCTCACGTTCTCTATGCAAAATGAGATGAAAATGCAAATGATATTTCTTAAACAATGTATGAGTACAAAATATTAAGTCGACTTTCAGCACATAATAAGTAATATGCATATTACTTATAATCATTTTGCACCCAAAGGCAGAAGGACATAAATTCTCGACTTCAAGTAAATTGAGACCTGAGTATCTGTTCTCTTCAGCTTTACTTTCTTTCACTTGACAGAAACAAAGAAAAAAATAAGAATGCAAGCAATATAGAAAGGAAAGGAACAGAAAGAACAAGAAACTTCATTACAACAGTGGTAAGCATAGATTCTAATCCAACTTCAACAGAACATACATTTTTATATTAGAAAATATAAAATATTAATTATTTAACAAAAACCAAAAAGCACGTTTTGAAAAAAAACTCCAGGAACACAGGACATGATACGGATCTTCATAGGAATTGTAGTATACAGCAAAAACTAAAAACATTCAGATAGATATTCATCTGAAATGCCAAAATTATACTTATATAGTATTACAAAGCACACAAGAAATGTTGCACCACTGAATATGAACTTAATAGCTAGCGATAAAGAATCAGTACAAAGACAAATAATAAACAATCAAATGGAAGCAAGCACTTTATAAGAAAAACTTACGTTGAGAGGAATGACATCAACAAGAATTGATAGATCCCAAATAGAGGCAGTTGAAACCAAAAGCTGAAACCCTAAAACCCCAAACACCATATTTGGGTCCGATTCTCAATCGAGCTGCGGCGACGCCGGTGGTGAAGGATGCGACGGCGACCATAAATCGAGCGATGGATGAGGCAGAAAAGATGGCGGCTCCAAGTGAGAAAAGAAATGAAGAAAGGGAGAGGGATAGATGGTGGCTCAACCGAGAAAAGAGAAGAAGAGAAGAATGAGGTAAAGAGGGAAGTGATAATTAGGGGTTTCAAAAAGACAAAAAGGTCCTAACTTTATTTGTATAAAAGGAGATAAATGAAGGATAATTTTGTAAATATATTTAGTATGAGTTTTTTATTTGTATATGCACACACACATATTGAAAAAAAATAATTAATTTTTAATAATAAAATTATTTTTGTATCTTTAATTAGAAATCAATAATCTATAAATTATCTATTATGCATTTATTTAATATTATTTTATTAATTGCAATTTAAATTTCCATGTTATGTTATTAATTATGTTGTTTATAGTTTCAATAATTTTTAATTATTTATTCTATATTTAAAACATGTATAATAGAAAAATAATATAAAAAATTTTAATCTACTAATCATAAAAATACAATTTCTTAATATGTGTGAAAAAGGAAAGTAGATAAAAATTATTGTTTGATGAATGTATATACATATGCTTTGATGATATTTAATTCATCATCTGAAATTATAAAAACCATTATAAATACATATCTCTCAACCAAAACTGAACTTACAGATCTTAAAAATTAATCTTCACCATCCAAAATTAACAACAAGGAGTTTCAAATGTACTCACCAAAAATCAAGCCAATCTAACGCCAAATGATTTTTCGATCGTTTTCGTATACAAAATTGGTCATTAACTTAAAAATTCAGAAAATAGCCTCTTTTTTGCAACAAAAATTAAACTTACGGACCTTAAAAACTAATCTTAACCGTTCAAAATTAACAACAAGGAGTTTTGAACATACTCACCAAAAATCAGGCCAATCTAACGGCAAATGATTTTTCATTCGTCTTCGTATACAAAACTGGTCATTACGTAAAAAATTCAGAAAAATAACCTTTTTTTTTGCAACACAAACCGAACTCACAGACCTTAAAAACTAATCTTCACCATTAAAAATTAACAACAAGGATTTTTGAACGTACTCACCAAAAATTAGGCTGATCTAACGGCAAATGATTTTTCGATTGTCTTCACATACAAAATTGGTCATTATATACAAAATCCAGTAAATAGCCTATTTTTTGCAACAAAAATTGAACTTACAGATCTTAAAAACTAATCTTCACCATCCAAAATTAACAACAAGGAGTTTCGAACGTACTCACCAAAAATCAAGCCAATCTAACGGCAAATGATTTTCCGATCGTTTTCGTATACAAAACTGGTCATTACAAAAAAAATCCAGAAAATAGCCTATTTTTTGCAACAAAAATTGAACTTACAGATCTTAAAAACTAATCTTCACCGTCCAAATTTAACAACAAAGATTTTCGAACGTGCCCACCAAAAATCAGGCCAATCTAACGGCAAATGATTTTTCGATCGTTTTCGTATACAAAACTGGTCATTACGTAAAAAATTCAGAAAACAGCCTCTTTTTTGCAGCAAAAAATAAATTTACAGACCTTAAAAACTAATCTTTACCATTCAAAATTAACAACAAGAAGTTTCGAACGTACTCACCAAAAATCAGGCCGATCTAACGGCAAATACTTAGCCGTTGAATTTTTACTTACACTATTCCGTATAAAAGCTGTTCAATTTGTATTTGAAGATCCAACCAAACCGTAAACATGCATATTCAAATGGACTATATATTTGGATTTATCATATAATATCTTAACTTATTTATTAATCTGGCCATATTTAGAATTTCAAAGCCATTTCTCCATTTTCAAATTAGTAAGTTTTATCAGTCTTCCATACCACTCAATTAAGTAACCGCGGTAGTGAAGTTAAATGGTAAGAATGAGTTTAGATGGAGCTTTGAATATTTAAAAAATAATAGAAATAAAATTGAAAAGTGTGTGTGTGTATATATATATTAGAAAATTTATTCATTTTGACTTGTATGAGTTTAAGTCTTGGATTGATAAAATAGAAATTATATATATATATATATATATATATATATATATATATATATATATATATTAGAAAATTTATTCATTTAGAAAATTTTATATTACTTTTTATAAATATTTATTTTTTTATCTTGAACACGCAAATATACAATAATTGTAACAATTAGTTTATTATTATTATTAAAAATATAAATTTTCTAAATAAATAACTTTAGATTTTGGTATAATTGATGAAAAATTATTATCAACTTATAAAATAATTTATAATTTTCTGTTACAAAATAAAATATTCATTTCATATGTTCTATATTAAAATTACTTAAAATTATACATAAATCATGCAAGTGAAATTAAAAAAAAATTATTTCTTAATTTATTTGCGACGGATTAGCGGCTGCATGCTTCCGTCGCTAATTGCATTAGTATTATAATTTCCTCTAATTAGCTAGTTTCCAGATATTGGGTTACTAGCTAAAACTTAGTTTTTTTGTTTTGTTAGAATATATTAGCGATAGAAAATTTCCGTCGCTAAACCGTCGTAAAAAAAAAGGCGCCAAATTTTCCCTCCAAAATTAGCGACTATAATGTTCGTCGCTAATTTTCTGGACTTAAATTCATGAATAAAAAATTATAAAATTTAGCGACGGAAATTTTCGTCACTAATTTCGTCGCAAAACATGGCGCGTATACTTCCCGCCAATAATTAACGACTGTTTATTGATTTCGTCGCTATTCCGTCGCAAAAAAAAGAAAATATCATTCTCACGATGGAATTGTAAATCCGTCGCTAAATTTGCGACGAAAAATTGATCGTCGCTAAATTTAGTCTCTAATTGGCAGTTTTTTTGTAGTGTCTACTATTGGCAGTGGATGACAATTTCTTAAGGCATTTTCATGCCTTTTTCGATTCAATTCGCCATTGGCGACAGTCGATCATCTGATCCGCCATTGGTGGTGGATGACAATTTCTTAAGGCATTTTTTTGCCTTTTTCGATTTGATTTGCCATTGGTGGTAGTCGATCATCCTATCCGTCGTTGGAAATGGATGACAATTTCTTAAGGCATTTTCATGCCTTTTTCTATTCGATTCGCCATTGACAGTAGTCGATCATCCGATCCGCCGTTGGCGATGGATGACAATTTCTTAAGGCATTTTCATGCCTTTTTCAATTCGATCTACCATTAGTGGTGGTCGATCATCTGATCTACCACTGGTAGTGGATGAGAATTTGATTTGCCATTAGTGGTGGTCGATAATCCGATCTACCAAGGGCATTTTCATACCTTTTTCAATTCGATCTGCCATTGGCTGTGGTCGAACATCCTTTTTACAGTTGGCGGTGGATGACAATTTCTTAAGTAATTGTCATGCCTATTTTGATTTGATTCTCCATTGGCGGTAGTCGATCATCTGATCCGTCATTGGCAGTGCATGACAATTTCTTAAGTCATTTTCATGCTTTTTTTGATTCAATTTGCCATTAGTGGTGGTCGATCATCCGATCTACCACTGGCAGTGGATGAGGATTTCTTAAGGCATTTTCATGCCTTTTTTGATCTGATCTACCATTAGCGGTGGTCGATCATCCGATTCGCCATTGGCGGTGGATGAGGATTTCTTAAGGCATTTTCATGCCTTTTTTGATTTGATCTGCCATTGGCAGTGGTCGTTCATCCGATCTGCCATTAGCGATGGATGAGGATTTCTTAAGGTATTTTCATGCCTTTTTTTATCTGATCCCTCATTGGCGGTGGTCGATCATTCGATCCGTCATTGGCAGTGGATGAGGATTTCTTAAGGCATTTTTATGACTTTTTCAATCCGATACGCCATTGGCGGTGGTCCATCATTTGATCTTCCATTGGCGATGGATGAGGATTTCTTAAGGCATTTTTATGCCTTTTTCGATTCGATCTGCCATTGGCAATGGTCAATCATCCGATCCACCATTGACAGTGGATGAGGATTTTTTAAGGCATTTTCATGTCTTTTTCGATCCTGTCCACCATTGGCGGTGGTCGATCATGTGATTCAATCTAGAGATTGATGGTTTGGGCCATGTCATTTCCATAATGGACATATGATGGAGTGCCACAAAAAATCTGTGAGTCATCAGCCTAAAGAATGGAATTAAAATTGCCTTGTTTAGAATTAATTAAAGGCTTATTGTTCATATTATTTTGACTGGGATAACTCGTTAGTCGATAGATTGGAATAAATACATCGATAAAAAATAATAAATCATTAATCTTAGGAGACCGAAATAAATACGTCAATTGGAATTAAAATCATCAGCCTTTTAACTGGGATAAATACATCAACTGGGATGTTCATCGGTCGAAATTAAATATATTGATCTAAATTTTCATCAATCGAAATTAAAACACATCGATTGGGATTTTCATCAATCGAAATTAAAATACATTGATTAGGATTGACATGTCAATTAATAATTCTTATATTGTCGTATTCGTATAAATGAGAAAATATACAGGTTAATTAAATCTTGCAAAAATAAATGAGCCATATGTTTCTTTTGGTGGGATAGATGGCTCTAGATTTATCATGTTGCATTTTATGTTGACCAAATTGTACTCAGCGCCTTGTAATAGAACCAATTATAGTGAAGAAATAAACTATAAAAACTTTGACAAGAAGAAATAATAAATCCATAAGGTAGTACACGTACCTTATACTAGGCTAAAAACTCCCAAAATATGTCATTCAAGACTTACAAGATGTGGTGTGCAACCCTCCACTTGTCACCTTTTCAAGTAAACAGGGAAAAAGATGGATTTATTTGACCAAAGTTTGCTCTTTAGATAACTATGGCAAGAAGAGTCAAATGTCGTGATTGACTTGGGAGCAACTTTAGTGATTCCACTTTCCCAAGCTCTTTAGCTAGCTTATCAAGTATATGGAGACCAGAAATGAGAAATTTCTCTAATGATTTTAGTACAACAAATTTTTGGAAGTTTGCAGTCTTTGAAGAGAAAACTTTTCTCATTAGATCAATTCCAGGAGATTGGGATTTTTTTCTTATCATTTCCCTAAGTGGTTTAAGCTCTTTTCTCTTTTCTCTATAAACAATAATAAAAATTGTATAAACAGTGGCCAAAGCTTTAGAGTCTCCTGGCTGATAAGGAATACGAGTGGTGATCTTGATGACTGTTCATCTCATAAGCCATTCCATGGTATAGAATATATCATCCTTCTATGGATGATGTGCCAGTTAATTTCACTAAATCACATGGAGGAGACTTTATTCTATAGAATATATAGCATATATGTATCATTTAAATGAACAACCTTTCCTTTTCACTGATGATTGCAGCAATGTCTCCACCACTTATTCTGTGTGCAGTAGCCCTATCTCCCGCTCTTTAGCTACTTCTCTATGGGGGTTGTTGTATATCTCAATGACAATAACTTGCATCTTCCCATACAATTCAGAATTGTTAGTTTTTGCTTGATGCTTTGCCTAGCAATCTTGGCCACTCTACTTAATTTATTTCTCTTTATGCAATCAGAATGCATAGATAGACAAAGAGAAATATTAAGTGAAGGAAGGCTTTTAAACATATCACTGGATAAAGTGAAGCAAGATAATCCTTTGCTATCTTTAATTTCTATACAGGCTTTAAATTAAATAAAAAAGCATTAATCAAAAGTGAGTAGAAGCACTTATCTTCGTTAGTTGTATTGCATGTGTTGCATACATTGTGTACTGATTTTGCCTTGCTTATAAGTTAGGTGGGTATTACCTCTAAGTAGGTTCCATGGTTGGGTTTTAGAAGGGCAGTAGCTATCAATGGATCCTTATTTTTACTCTGTAACCAGCCGAGATCTTGATTTAAATCTTTTCTCTCGCCATGGTTGGGTCTTCACTGGAGAAGTCTTCTTCACTTTTCGATCTCCATCGAAGTGAGCCACTCCACTCTTAACTTTCGATTTTTCGGAATTGTAGCCTTGCTATGTTTTTCTTGGAGTGCAGCATCTGTAATATTTTATTTAATTTTATTTTTACTCTATTGATGATGATGTGCTGGATGGTGGTCGATGATGGTGGATGTTTGTACATGTCGATCGGTTGAGATGTGAATGCTGATTGGTCTTTGGCCTATAAGTCTCTAGGGAAAAGAAAGAGAGCACAACATCTTGACTATTGACTGCTTTAGCGTCCTTGCCTTTTTGCCTAACTTTTTCCTTTACTTGAAAAGAAGCGTGGACCCTTAACCATGAAAGTTAAAAATTGGCTCTGATTTTTCATACTTTGCCTGAAGAAAATTATTTTTGATTTTCTTCTTTTAACAGCTGCCATGGTCGGGTTTTTGTTGCATAAGCTCTCCCCGTTCTCTGATCTCTATCTCTGTTCTCCTTATTTTTTAAAATCAGACTCAAGGATTTTAGATCTAGGCCTTTCTTGTAATATCAAACTCAAGCTTTTAGATTTACTCTTTATCTGTGAACTCAAGCTTAAGATTTTAGATCTAAGCTTTCTTTGCTTTTTGCTTAGGCTGAGATGGTGGTCTTTATTCAATTTTTAGGCTTTAGGTCTTACCTGTTGCTGGATCCTATTAATTGATTGAACAAGAGTATGATTTCCACCATTGATTTGCAGAAAAGATGAGCAGATATGGAGTTTGAAGTTAAAAACTTCTATGAAAAGCAGCCATGGAGCGAACATCCCTTTTCTGAGTTGGAATGTCGAAATACTCAAGAAGCACCTGATGTAATGTTGTAGCTCTAATTATTATAAATAAAGAAATTTCTCTATATTTGTATGAAAGTCGACTTGAAAAAACTATACACTATGCTCAATGCAATTCTCGAGCAAAAATTACGAGGGTTAAAATCTATCATCTACGAGCATTATTCTTCTCCCAAGTTAAAAATGGTGCAACGATATCAATCGAAATGCTTACCTATTTAACTTGATGTATGAAGTTCATTCTGAATTCTAAGTTAGAAAATGAGATCCAAAAGATCATTTGTTCTGCTTGATGACTCAGATATGATTGAATAGCCAACTGATAATGTCTTTTGATCAGATTACGGGTTTACAATAATGGAAAGAGTTAGATTTTTAACTTGTACCAATCAAGACAATATTGGAAAACAAGTGATATAAAAAATTTAGAGACTTCAAAATCTCTCTAAGCATTCAGGAAGAATTTATGTTTATTCACTCATGATCATTTCACTCATTAGTTCAATCGTGCTATTGCAGTGTAATAAAATGAAAGGAAACCACGAAATTGAAATAAACACAGAAGACTTCATAAAAAATGGCTCATAAAATTACGCCAACATATTGAAATATGAAAAAGAAAAATTCATATACACGACACTAATTACACTATCTGTACATAGATTAAGAAACTATCTCGAAGGGCTGCACTTTAGTCAGCTCCTCAAGCGACACGGCAATCAGCTCCTTAGACAACTTGGCAGGAGGCTCCATAGTCAACATAGCAGGAGGCTCCGCAGTCGGCACAACAAAAGGCTCAATAGGCAGATCGGGAGTCAACTCATCAGGCGGAGGCAAAATGAACTTGAGCTTCACAAGATGTCTGGGAACAGCTTCGGGGTCTGCAATATCTCCATCTTTAGGCTAAGTTGCAAAGACTTCATCAACATGGCCTACAATCTCCCCTGTAGCCTTCTCTTCAGGAAGGTCTTCCTCATCATCGCTGGAAGGTAGATCAGGAAAAATCCCAGGATCCTCCATTCAATCATGATCAGCCTCGGGAAAATGCCTCTCAGCCTCATAAATGAGTAGAAAGAGTATCTTGGCTTGAGCTTCGCCCAGTTGCATGATGATGTCACTCCTCTGAGAGGCAAGCTCCTCCGAATGTTTGCTTGTGAAAATGTGCTCTTTCTCCTCAAAGGTAACCTTTAAGGCATCTCGATCTATGGTGGCCTTGTCTATATTCTCGAGAGCCCTAGCACACTTGGAGGAGATATAATAGCATTGAGCAGAGAGCTTTGTATTGTCTTCTCCAAGCTTTCTGAGTTAAGCATTGTCTCCCTTTAACCATTATACCTTTGCCTTCAGTTTGGTATTTTTCTTCCGCAGAGCATCCAGATCAGCATTCATCTTGGAGGTCTCTTTGACCTAGATAAAATTCTCCGATCGGAGGTTGGAGCTTTCCCTCTTCTTAGCTTCAAGCTTCCATTTGAGCTCTTCCTCTGATCGGACGTTGTCATCCCATATTGCTTTATAGTAGGCACTCTAGCCATGAAGCTGTATACCCCATTTGATTAACCAATCATAGACAAGAGCAACAATAAGTAATGAAGAGAGAAAAACAAAAGGCAATCCACCTAATAACATGGGATCAAATAGTACAACAAACCTCCAAACCTTACATCTGGAACAAAGTCGCCTCCTAACCAGGTGATTTTCGGTCACCCATTTCCCAAAAGTCATTCTCATCGAGATGTCCTTTGCAGATAAAAGACGCTACTTTGGAGTCCTGGAGGGAAAACCCCTCCCCAAAGCACTCCTTAAATATGTCATTTGACCGGTGTCTAGCAAGTGTACTAGATCAGCTAGTAATATAGGAAAATATAAATTAAGAACCCAAACATCGTACCCAAGGGAACATAAATTGCTAAGGATAATATTTATAGATGAATTAAATTAATCTGAGATTTATTCCCAAATATTTTTGATTTAAAAGCAAAAATTAAATAAAATAAACAATGAAACAAAACAAAAGCTAAAATTAAATTAACATGAATTAAAAACAAAACAATAATTGAAATTCTCTTGATAAAGAAACTATCAACCTTAAATTTCATTGTAATGACTTAATTAAAAGAGAAACACCAGTGATTATGGAAAAACTAGTAATAAAGGCAGATATCTTTATTCAAGTATATCATTCTTAGTATTAAACTCATAGACAAATTAATACTTAGCATGAAAATATAGTTTTGACTTCCTAAATATTCATTGAAGTATTTTTCAAGTAATTAAACTCCAATTTATTCTTAGTTCCCCCTCTCTTAGTATTAACCAATAAAATTAACACATAATTATCTCATATTTCAGATAATAATCATGCATAAACATTAAAGAGTTAACCTAAGAACATGCAAATCATTAACTATGTCAAAATCAATTTTTAGTTATTTATTCAATTAACCAACAATTAATCTTAACACAATCAAAGATAAGAATATGCTTAAAACCAAGAAATAATCAACCGATATTGAAATTAAGCTCAAAATAAAGTCATAACAATGAAAATATAAGTTTTCAAGAATCCATTAGCAAAAGAAGAAAAAATATTTACTAAACATAATTTAAAACTAAAAACAAAGTTGAAAAACTTAAACAAAATTGAAAAGAAAAAATAAAAATAGAAAAACTAAAAAAACAAAGTAAAACTAAAACTAAAGAATTCTACTTGATTCTTCTAATTGATCCCCTTAATTTGGTGTTAGAGTCTTCTATTTATAGGTAAAATATGTTGTAGAAGCCTTCCAAACTTCCCAAATTGGAATAGGAAGAGAATCCTTCTTAAATTGGGAAAAATTAGAAATCCTTCGCTTCATGGGAAACAAAACACGTGGCCATGTGTTCTTCTTCATTCATTTTCATGTGGCCATGTGTAATTCCTTCTTGTTCTTCACATGGCCATGTATAACTCTTACTACTAATGACACACGGCCACTCATCTCTTCTTAGCTTTCTTCACGTGGCCTTGTATTGAACTTCTAGACCTCACGATCACTAATTAACATGAATTTTTCAAATTCATAGTTTTAGCCCAAATCTTCTTGCCTTTTTACAATTAAGTCCTTTTTCTAGCAAAATAACCCGTGGCCATGTGTTCTTCTTCATTCATTTTTACGTGGCCATGTGTAATTCCTTCTTGCTCTTCACGTGGCCATGCATAACTCCTACTACTAATGACACATGACCACTCATCTCTTCTTAGCTTTCTTCACGTGGCCATGTATTGAACTTTTAGACCTCACGATCACTAATTAACATGAATTTTTCAAGTTCACAATTTTGGCCCAAATCTTCTTGCCTTTTTACAATTAAGTCCTTTTTCTAGCAAAATAATCCGTGGCCATGTGTTCTTCTTCATTCATTTTTATGTGGCCATGTGTAATTCCTTCTTGCTCTTCACGTGGCCATGCATAACTCCTACTACTAATGACACATGGCCACTCATCTCTTCTTAGCTTTCTTCACGTGGCCATGTATTGAACTTTTAGACCTCACGATCACTAATTAACATGAATTTTCAAGTTCACAATTTTGGCCCAAATCTTCTTGCCTTTTTACAATTAAGTCCTTTTTTTAGCAAAATAACCCTGAAAAATATCAAATTTACAATTAATTCCAAAAATATAAAATTAACCAATTAAACTCAAATTCAACCTAATTAACACAAAATTAACTCAATTAAATACCTAAAAACATACTAAAAATACCATATAAATCACCATTATCATCCTTCATAAAGCATAACTCAAGACCGCCTCCTTCCTCTTGGCCTTTTCAACCACCTCAATAGGTTTTTTCTTGGTAGGTCCTTATGCCATGAGCATGGTAGAAGGGTTGGACACTAAAAAAATATTCTCATATGATGATTTATCTTTGAGTTGCAATCTCCAAAAAGGGCAAAAATAGCAGGTACAATAATGACACTAGTGGGCTTTGCATTAGGAGCGACAAGATCCTTGAAGGAAGCTCCACCTCGAGCGGATTCACTCGGGCCATGCCTTAGCCTTTTGAGTTGCTCGACTTCAGAAGATTGCAATAGCATCCTTTTCTTACTATGGTTCTCCTCCTTTACTGCCACTTATGCTTGATGCTGCTGCTTGGAGGCCTCGGCCATTTGCTTTGTCAAATCTCCTGCGCCAGCCATTGTAGCTGTAACAAAAAACAACACATAAACAAATAAGATAAGTATCTTACACTAAAGTTTACATTCAATGCACATGTAATGCATAACAATCAGTTAGCAAGTTAGGTCTCTTCTGATATTCCCTAATGCTCACATTCTGCCTCTTTACCCTTTGAAGAGCTTGACTACCCATTTAAGGTATTCAGCAGCAGGTTCAACTCATAAGGACCGTCATTCCTTTGCATGGATGCCACTAACTTGGCAATATTGGTTGCGTACAGGGACTCACCAGTGGCATTATCTTCTAAAGAGACCGCTCTATCTGATCAGTTTAGTGGCATGCCAAATCCTCCTAGCATCCTGATCAGAAAAAACCTCTCCATAAACCCCTTCATCAACATAGGGAAAATGAAAAGCTTTTTCTTCGCCTTGCTAGTGAAACAATACTCTGTCCCATCACTATGACCGGATATGTAAAAAAAATAGGTGAAAAGATCGAGAGTCGGAGTGACTCCTTCGATCTTGTAGAGTATCTTGAAGCATGCTATTGCTCTCCACCCATTCAGGTTCAACTGGTTAGGCGCAATCCCATATCTCCTGAGCATGTTGATCTTAAAAGCGCTGAGTGAAAACCAAAACCCCGCATCCAAACTCCACAAATGGCAGATAAACCATTCATTATTATTCAAGCCAAATGGTCCCTCTATCATTGCCATAGATTTAGGGCACCCCGTCACATAAACATTGTCTGGTAAGCCATACCTAGACTTTATTTTTGACACCTCACTTGGCGTCAATTTAGAGCATTTTGTTACAGCAGAACTATTCCTATGCTCCTCATTAAAGCTCATATCTATAGATATGATTGATCGCTGCTGGAGGCCATTTTAATAGGAAATGGAGAAATGAAATAGCTCCTAATTTCAAGTAAAGACTGGGAATCCAAGCTAGAAAATTTCTCAAAAGAATCAGAAATAAGGCAAATGCAAGTGCATGAAGAGTCAGATGAAAGGAAAATATAGGACATGTAAGTAAAAATTACTTACTTGAGTGAGTAATTTTTTGAACCTCAAAGAAACTCTTGAAATCTAAAAATCTAGAATATGAGAAGAAATTTTAGCAGAGCTTCGCTAAATAAATCAATAAAAAGTGAAAAAAGATCTGAAAGTTACCTATTTATATAAAGAGACTGCTCGAATATGCAACAAGTCAACCAACCAGACTTTACCACGCATTGAAAAGAAGCGTCATGCCGGTCCGAACATCGAAGCATCACTCTCGATGCGTGTGCCTGTCATTAATCTAGTGACAGTTATCCAATTAAATGCCTGTCCGATCAGGCATAAAATTTTGAAATTTTCGCTCATGCAATTCCTAGATGATCGGATACCTCTAAAGGGAGGATAAGTGATAATACTGGATTATCTTTAGGCCCAACAAGTATGAGCCCAAAGCTCAAAAAACTTATCTTCAAAAAAGCCTGGCGTGTGACAAACAAACAAACAATGGAAGGCAAGCATATTTCCGATTGAATTGATAAGACTTTTAGTCTCGTCAATTCACTGACACATTGCAGAAGCCGCACTTTCAATCTATTTTATGTCATGTCGCCGCTCACCTATTCAGATACTTCAGTAGCCATATTTTAGGCACTCAAATACACTCTCACACCTCTTTTAAATAGTATAATGTACAATAGCTCTAGATATAAAAAAATTTGAGACTCTTTTTAAATTTATCTCTCTCTAAATCTCTAACTTAATTTTTGAAGTATTTATATCCGATCCAACCAGATAAATCCTCTTGTAAGTATTTACCAGATGAATGGATCTCACGACTATTAACTCATTTTAAGGTTTTAAAGAATCAGATATTATCACTTCCTGCGTCAATAAATCAGATAAAGTAATTTTAGTGGTTGAGCTTGAGGTGACGTGTACAAATTTATTCCAATGCCACATATCACATATCAAGCAAAAACCAAAAACATATCTCCTTAGACTTATCAACAAAATTATTTCGAGTGGAATTATTGTTTAATTGACGCAAACCTTTTTGTCCTGTTGGGAAAAGACTTTGCAAGTCATTCTCCGTGGAATTTGCTACGTCGTGTCGTGTTTGCTTTTAACACCTTTCTCTTGGTGTCGTGAACACCTTTGTTAATGCTTTAGGCATTCATTGAGCTGGCTAGCCTTTTGAGATTGATTAACCTTAATAATAATGTGTCAATTTGAATCACAAAAATTATTTGTCTGATTCTTTAAATATATAACACTAAAAAAATATATTTAAAGTTGGTCCTCTCATTTTATTTTTAGAAAATTATAATGAAATTTTAGCTCTCTTAACATAAATTCTTGGGATCCGCCCGGTTTACAGTTGTACGTATTTTTTTTATTTTAAGAAAAACATCAGAATTTCATTTAATTATTTACAGTTGTAAGTAATTAAACTATATACATATTTAACAAAGCAGGAAAAATCTTGTCTAGACCCGATTTTGATAAAATATATGGATCGGTTAATTTAATAGCAAAATGGCATATATATAAAATTAATTGAAAAAAAGTGAAAAGGTAATTACCATATATAGATGCTATTATATCATTAGTTTGGTTCATGTACTAGTAGTACTTAAACCGGACGTTGGCCAACAAAACAATACAAGTCTGTTTCAACAGGAGCAGAAATCTCATCTATAAAAACAGGTTTTGGCATGTTATTATTTGCAGCCTAAGAAAAGAAAGAAGAGAAACGGAAATGGGTTTAACACCAAATAACCATCCCCATGCAGTTTGTGTCCCATTCCCAGCTCAAGGTCATATAAACCCAATGCTTCAATTAGCTAAACTTCTTCATCTAAAGGCTTTCTATATCACTTTTGTCAACACCGAATACAATCACAAACGTCTTTTGAAATCAATAGGGCCTCAATCCCTAGCCGGCCTCCCAAATTTCCGTTTTGAAACTATCCCCGACGGCCTCCCTCCGTCGGATAAGGCTGACTCTACCCAAGATGTACCATCTCTATTTGCATCCACCAAGAAAAATTGCTTAGCTCCCTTCAGAGACCTTCTCTCCAAGCTCAACAATTCCACAGAAAATCCTCCTGTCACTTGCATAGTTTCTGATGGCCTTATGAGCTTCACTCTTCAAGCTTCCCAGGAGCACAGGATCCCTAATTTCCTTTTCTGGACCGCTAGTCTTTGTGGTTTCATGGGTTACTTCCACTATCGCCCCTTAGTTGAAAAGGGTTTTGTCCCCTTGAAAGGTACAAATTAAATTTGGGTTAATGTATAATTTTGCCTCTGAAATTTTTCAAAAAGAACAATTTTACCCCTTAAAGTTTAATTTCAGACAATGTTCCCCGATATTTCAAAAAAAGTGCAATATAGTTTCTGCCCTAACTTTTTTGTTAATTTGACCATAAATCGTCAGTTGACTATTTACGTAAACGTATCATTTGATGTCCACGTGTCATCTTATGTAAGTGGTCAATGACGATTTTCGGTCAAACTAACGGAAAAATTAGAATAGGAGGTACATTACACTTTCTTTGAAATATCAGGAAAAACATTGCCCGAAATTAAATTTTAGGAGCAAAATTACTCTTTTTAAAAAATTTTTTGAATAAAATTGCACATTAATTTTTACAACAATGTCTTATGATATTTTTTTTATATAAGAAAGGCATCATATATACAGATAAGAGGAAAACAACCTGAAATTTACTGAACTTTTAATTGAGTGGTGGCTATTAGGCTAACTCCCTGTGGATAATACTGTTTTTGGCGTTTAAACTAATAATTATATTATGTATGCAGATGCAAGCAATCTGACAAATGGATACCTGGAAACTGAGATTGACTGGATCCCAGGCATGGAAGGTATCCGCCTCAAAGACTTACCAAGCTTTCTCAGAACTACAGACCCCGAAGATATTGCGTTCAATTTCGTTATGGGTGAGGTTGAAAATGCTGGTAAAGCTTCAGGTGTTATTTGCAATTCATTTGATGAATTAGAAAAAGAAGTTTTGGAGCATCTTTTTTCCATTCTTTCAAATCCTATTTACACTATCGGTCCTCTCCATCTTCTACTTGAGGATCAAGTGAAAGAGAATAGTACAAGTCAACTTAAATCCAATCTCTGGAAAGAACAACCTGGCTGCCTAGAATGGCTTGATTCGAAAAAGCCACGCTCGGTTGTTTATGTTAATTTTGGCAGTATAACAGTGATGTCATCGGAGCAATTAATTGAATTTGCCTGGGGATTGGCTAACAGCAAGAAGTACTTCTTGTGGGTGATAAGACCAGATGTTGTGATGGGCGAATCGGCAATTGTTCCTGGAGAATTCCTGGAAGAAACAAAAGAAAGGGGTCTCCTGGCAAGCTGGTGCCCACAGAGAGAAGTCTTAAGCCACCCTGCTATTGGTGGCTTCTTGACACACAGTGGATGGAATTCCACTTTAGAGAGTTTGTGTGGTGGTGTGCCTGTGATTTGCTGGCCTTTCTTTGCTGAGCAGCAGACGAATTGTTGGTTTAGCTGTAATAAGTGGCGCATAGGAATGGAAATAAGCAATTCAGTTAGCAGAAGTGAAATTGAAAGGCTGGTGAATGAGTTAACGAATGGGGAAAAAGGGAAAGAACTTAAGAAGAAAGCCATTGAATGGAAAAATAAAGCTCAAGTGGTTACTTCTACTGGAACCTCGCATATGAATTTTGAAAAATTAATAAATAAGCTGCTTCTTTCTTCCACAAATCAAATTAATTAATATATTGTTCCATCCTAAAAATAAATTTGTTTAAGCTGTGAGAAATAAGGTTGAAATTCTAAAATTTGCTTGCATTTGTGTAACAAATTAATATATTGGAAAATGGTCTGTAGCTGCTATACAAATTCTAATGCATGTATTCATTAGATTTTGATACTGGAGTATTCTATATATTAACTTTATCTTTCTGTAACCAACAACATATTACATCTTCTACTTAATTAACACAATGTTTGGGTTGTTATAAGTATTCATATTGAATTGTTACTCACACTATGTTTAGATTGTAACTTGATTTTTAATATATTGTATTAATATTTCACTGTTAAAATGGAATTGGTGGTAATTTTCTTTTTTTCTTTAAAAAGTTTTCTTATTAATTACAATATATAGTAAGAGCAGATGTAATACTTGTAAAACTGTGGATATAAAATAATTGTAACCTTTTTACTATATTTTACAATAATTTTTCATCATTGCCATTGTTTATATTTTTTAATAGTATAAGAAAAGTATACTAAATATATTTTTATAACATTATTAGTGATAAATAATGAAAAAAAAATGGTGTTATTATTTTTATGAGTTTTTTTTTGAAGAATTTATGAGTAATTGTTAATAACTCCAATATTTACAGCAGTTATGGGAATTTTAGTAAATTTATCAATAATTATATAATATAATCAAACCAAAATGTTATTAACCCATGATAAATAAGTCTGCTCAAACATTATTTTTACAGAACTTTCGACGTTGGTTTCAGCGGTAAATCGGGTTGGTTAAATACTATTAATTAAAATAGTAATTCATTATTCTTAACAATAAGGGCTGATTGCACAGTTAGAATAAAAGCTGAAGCAGCAGTAAGCGAGATTGTTAACCAATACGCATTAACGCATCCAAAGGAATTTTTTGATGATGAATACGTTACAGTGAAATACAGTACATTAGGATATTCATAATAAAGGGTAACAACGATCTAAAAAGTGGCAAATGGTTGAGATGTGTGGTCTCCACTATCTCCCTTCCACGCGTTAATTAAAAGTATACTCTATAATACTAACTTTTAGAGTAATTATCCAAGTTCATTAAAACCATAATAGTTATTTAAGTACACACCGTAAAGTGTAATGGAAGACATTTTTTAAAGCTTTATTAAGGCCAACTCTAAAATAAGCCCAACTCATTTAAATAAGCCTATTACGCTATATTAAGGGTTAATTAAATAAATTAAAAAAAATAAGCCCAACATAATAAAATAAGCCTCTTAATCCAATAATTAGCATATGCATTACACATGCCTTAGTTCACATAGTGTGCACATGCATATGACACATGACTAGTATAATGGTCTCAACACCGGATTAGCCGTGAATAGTATTTTTCGATAGTGAACAGTACTTTCGGGAATGACAAGTACACTAGGAGGTAAAAAATATTTTATTTGATCATCAAAAAATATCGATCACGGTTAGTCTTGAGTTGAAATTTGAAGTAAAATCGAGATCAAATAGGCTTCAAAAAGTCAAAAATACAAAAAACGAAGTGATTCGGTTTAAAGGTTAACCAGGTTGACATAAGTTTGACCGAGCCTTTAAAAGTAGCAAATGAGTTCTAAAAATTGCTAAAAATTGCAGATCTTCCTAAAATGATGTTTAGAATATTTTGGCTATAAAAAGTTAATTTTTCGGTGACACTGGTAATTATCGAATTGGATCGATTTGATTGGATTGGACTAGAAATGGACTCTGATTGGGCTGAAATTTTGTGTATAGCTTATTTTTAACATGATATGAACGATGAAATCAAATTTAGGATGATTTGGATTTGGAAAGTAAGAAAATTACAGGAAAATTTTATGTTGGGTTTAAATTAGGCTTCTGGGCTAAAAGAAGTGGGCCTTTGGTTGAATCAGAGCCCAACCCATTTACCCACTATAAAAGCCAAGTGGAAGCATATTTTTTTGGTGTCTCATACTTATCTCTTCAGCCTTTTTTTCCTCCTCCTTTGGCCGAACCACCATAACCACTATCCTCTCAAATTCTTCAAGCTTTCTCTCTCTTCCTCACTCAAATCCAAGAATCTTATGTGGAGTTCTATCTTCCTAAAAGACTTTCAAGATCTTTACTTTTTGATTAGAGTAAGAAAGGTGGGAGAAAACAAGTGTGAAAGTGAGAAGGATCAAAATAAGATAAGAGAAAATCAAGGCTTTAATTTTGTTTAAGGGTGCCTACAAGTGTTTTTAGGTGACTAGAGTTCATTTATGTGGTTAATTTGAGCATTTGAGATCAAATGAGTGGTGTTTCTTATGTTAAAGAATTCGGCCCCTTGTAGATTTTCAAGGTGGTGGACAATCTTCTAAGGCTAATGGCAAGGAAAAGAAAGCCTAAGGAGGGTAAAGCAAGTGAGGAAGGTTATTGGCTATTAAATTCATTTATTTCCCTTGAAGTGGCATGATTTTCCTTTATGTAACTTAGGAAAATTTAGGAAAAAGTATGTATAATTGAAATTGAGCTTAGAATGATGGTTTAGGACCTTAAATATGACTAATAGAATGCTTAATTTGATTTAAAAGGAAGTGTAAGTTGAACATCCCTTTATGGCCGAATGGTACCCTAAGGAAAATCAAAGCATATTTTGTGCATTTTTTATGATTTATGTCATAAAATAACTTTAGTGATAAAATATTATGTCCATGAATTTTTGTGAAATTTATGAAAATTATTTGAATATTTTTTAGAAGGAAATTAGACTATGTAATAGGTGAATTTGTTGAATTATTGAGAAATAATTCCTTAATTAAGTGGAAAATGGTGAATTATTGTAAAATAATTCACAAACTATGCAAAAGTAGTGAAAAAGTTGACTGACTGATTTACTGAAATGAAAAAGTTACTGAAATTGTCAAAAATCTGAAAAGTGAAGTAAGAAATAAATGAATTGTGCCCTTAGTAGTGGTCAGGCAGTCAAAATCTAGTTCAGAATATCATTGGCTAGCCATAGGGACACTTATACCGCAGTACAAGTCATGGTGACTTACTTTGCTATGGTAGGATCGTATGATCTCCGATAGTATCCGATCTATACTATATTTTGTTCTATAAGGAATGATCTTTCTGGGTCATTTCTCAATCTTTATTATGGCATTATGGGGTTTACGTTCCGTATATTCAGTCTAATGATTTTTGCTGGGATTGCACTACGAGTATAAATGTAAAAATGAGCTAAAAGTGCAAAAAGAAATGTAAAAAAAATGAAGTTTAGAATGAAAAATGACCTAATTGATAAGAAATGAAAAGTTTAGAGGCAAAATGGTAATTTTTCCTAAATATTAAGATTAATGAGTAAAAATAATAAAGCAATGATTAAAAAGGTAAAATGGTAATTAAGTGAACAAATAGCCTAAAAATGAACTTGGGTGAAGTGGAAGGACTAAAATGAAATTTTGCATGAGAAGGATAAAATAAGGGTCAATTGGTAATTTATATACTAGTTAATAAATTGAAAATGGAAAATAAATAACTAGTAGCAATTTTATAATTAAGTGAAAAATTAAGACTAAATTGAAAAGTTTTTCAAAGTAATGGTTTTAATCTATATTGAATGTAAAGTACATGGATAACTGTGTTTTGATAGAAATTTAATGAATTTTGCATAATTAATGCAATTATGCATGTTTGGGGAATTCTTTGATTTATAGACACTACTGAGTATATTTAATGCTTAGTACATAGTTATTACTGCTTGTAGGTTCTGAAGGATGTCATGAGCAATAGTACACAAAGGAGCAAATTTTGAAGGAAAAAGAGATAGTTAAGAATTATTTTTGTATTGGCATATATATATATATATATTTAGTAAATTTTGAGGTAAAAGAGTTGGTTTGCACATGAACAAAGTTCGTGTATTGGTAAATATATACCTTGACAGGAATTCGATTTGTATGAGTGTATATTGTGATAAAAATGGATGTTTGGAATATATGTATATATTGTTTATAATTTATTGTACCCCCAAAGGGCTATGGATTGTTTGCATTTTAGGTTGGGTAGGCAAGTTTTTAAAACATTATATTGCAGAAATTTTAATTGGTGAATAATAAATTGGACAGTTATAGGTCAATCGATAAGTTTAAATTGTAATTATTATTATTGATGGAAAAGAATTGGTAGTTAAGGAATTAATTGGTTGAAAAAAAAAATTTCTGACTTATTGCTTAAGTCAACAGTCAAAGATATAAGTAAGAGCGTTACATTTTGTGGTATCAGAACGAAGGTTTAAACGATTATAAGATCGGAGTGGGTAGTAGTGATTGGTTTATCTATATATAAATGCCAATTGTCAGTGGAAAGTGCTAAGGATTTAATGTGTACTTGCTCCTTTCTGTTTTATAGTGAAAAGATATTCTCTAACAGAGATCAACAAGTCGAGGATGGTGAGAGTGAAGCAGACATTAGAACTGGATGGCAATAGGCCCTACAACAATAAGCTCCACCCTCAGTAGTACCACCTCCACCCCTACAGCCAAACTTCCTTAACTTGATGGCTGATTACATACAACAGCTGCAGGTAGGTCAGGCACAGCCTCCACAGGCAACAGTATAGGTACAACCACCAGCTCCACCTAGAAGAAAGCCTATTATGAAATAGTTAAAAAGATTTGGAGCTAAAGACTTCCATGGACATGATCCTTTAACTCCAACTTATGCAAAGGAAGGGTTGTTCAAGATAAAAAGGTTATTTGAAATCACTAACAGCTCTCTGAAAGAAAAAATTGAAATTATTTGATAAGTGTGAATTATACTATATATTTAGTTCATTTTTAATATATTTATTGTGTTAATTTAGTGTTTATTTAGTTAATTTAGTAATTAATTTATTAAACTTGTGATTTGAGGACCTAATTGAGTATCTTGGTGCTTTTAGGCGTTTATTTGAAGGAAAAAGAAGAAATTGAAGGACTAAAAGGAGATTTTATCAAGTTTAGTATGAAAGAAGAAAGAATTGTCATGGTTTAGTCCAGAAGAGGACCATTCGGTGGAATCACTTTTTGATTCTACCAAATGGCCCTTTAAAGAAGGAAAATAAGGAGCATTCGGTAGAATAAGTTTTCCATTCTACCAAATCATGAGAAAAGTCAAGAAAGAGCATTCGATGGAGTGTTTTTTGACTTTATCGAGTGAAGATCAAATTGAAGTTACAAATTTCTTGATTCAGTAGATTCAAAATCTATTCTCCTGGTTCAAACTCGTGCGATTAAATTGGAAGTTTTTTTCTAATTAGAATAGGAAGTTTTCTGTCAATTGAAATAGGAATTCTTCTGCTACATGGATTAGGAAGTTTCAAGGCACATAATTTCTTTTTGTGGTAGCTTAATTCAGCTATAAAAGGGCACCAAGACACCAAAGGTAGGGAGTGAATGAGATTTAGAGAGCAAGCCTCTTTACTACTGTCGTTTCTTTGGTTTTAGTTTTAATTTTCTTTAGTTAAATTTTATATAATAGTTTAGCTCTATTTTTCTATTTTACTTAGTTTACAATTATCTTTATTTTAATTGTTTTTTATTTTCATCATGTTTGGTAAGTAATTTTCTTCTCTTTTGCTAAGGGAAACTTGAACTCTCAATCTTTTATTGTAATGACTTAGTGTTAAGTTGTTAAATGAGCATGTATTTGGTTGATTTTTGCTTAATATTTTGTGCTCTTTTAAGTCAGATTTGGATGCTTTTCATTTGTTTGTTTATTTTTCTAACTGTAGGAGTGGATTTTGAGAAAGTTGTATTTTTGGGGCCAATTGTTGATGATTCGGAGAAGCAAAGACTTTTTGAGGTAGAATTGAAGCAAAAGAGCTTATAAGTTGCAAATTCTGAAGGAAGCCTTGCCCAAGGGAAATGCTCAGCTGCCCAAGGCAGAAAGCCCAGCCTTGCCCAGTTCCCTTGCCCAAGTTGCCCAAGGGAAATGACAGTGGATAGCATTTTTTTTCAAGATAAATTCATACGAATTTAACCTAGCCGCCACTTAAACCCTAGCTGGTATTTAGGAGTTTTAAGACTATATTTTAGGAGAAAAAGGGGGAGTGATTTGAGTAGTTTAAAACCCCTTGAGGAATTTTATTTTAAATTTCCTAGTTTGTAGGATTTACTTCCTGTTTTGTTTGTTTTTATTTAAGAGGAAGAGTTCTGAGATTGACAGGATTCTTTTCTGCATTTTTAGACTGAAATACTGTAGCAGGGGGTTTCTCTCAAATTTCTTCTTTCTATTTTGTGATTTTCCCATGGCCATGAGTGGCTAGAAGATTGTTTTCAGTTAAAGATTAATTCAAAAGTAGGATTTATTTCACTGTGAGATTGCTGTGCTTAATCTTTATTCTATATTTCATTTGGTGTTCATGTTGTTTACTACAGCTTAGAGGAATTTCTTCTCAATTGTTATTTGTTGCATGTTCAATGAGGCGCCGTTGTTCATTTAATTAAATAGCATATTGCTAATTGAAGATATCAAATTCGTAATTGTTTGGTGGATTCAATAACAAGTGGCAATCAATTTAGCTTCCTTGCAAGGGTTGTTAGGTTGAGTAAATGTATGATTTGGTCTAAATCGATCCCGCTTGTGGATTGGTTGGCTTAGGTCGGGTCTTTCTATTTCGTAATGCTGTCAATAGATTAAATTCTTGCGCTTGTTAAGGGTTGTCTATTGGTTAGGAATTAATTACAGTCTCACTTGATTAATTCATTAAAATGGAAAGATTAGGTCGAGAGCGCAATACCGACGGCTATATAACTGGCCCACTATTTGATTTTCTTAGAACTATTTCTTAATCTATGATCAATTGAATAACTCCTGTGTTGTGAATATCTTTAACTGGAATTATTACCCATTGAATTTTCTCTCAATTAATTTCTGATTCATTTATTTTATTTATTTTATTTCATCATTTTGCTTTTAATTTATTAAACTCCCCCATTTAATTTTGTTGTTAAAAATTTGGTTGTTTAAAATTACTTCGGTACTAGTCTCTGTGGATTCGACCCTTTCTTGCCCTATTTGCAATTTTATTTGTTAGGATAAGTGAGGTGGTTATTTTTGGTGGTTTTGACACCCATCAAATTTTGGCGCCGTTGCCGGGAACTAGTCTAACTTGATTTAATTTGTGAATGACCAGATCTGAAATTTTGGGAGAATTATTGTTCGATTCTGAAATTGAGAAAACAGCCCGAAGATTAAGGAAGGAGACAAGAATACGAAAAGCATTTACTGGAACTTCCTCCAAACAGCAACAAGAAGAAGAGGTAGCTAATTTTACTGAATATCCAGCTGAAATAGAAGAGGAACAGATGGCGAAAAGAACCTTGAGAGAGTTACACACACCACTATTGAATCAGCAACCACTATGCATTACCTACCCGGCAGTAGACACTACTTTTGAGCTGAAATATGGATTGATTCATCTGCTGCCCACTTTTAGAGGTTTGGAAAATGAAGATCCCCATAAGCATCTTAAAGAATTTCATGTTGTTTGTTCAATAATGAAGCCATATGGAGTTACCGAGGAGCAAGTAAAATTGAGGGCTTTTCCTTTCTCCTTAGCCGACTCAGCAAAGGACTGGTTGCTGAATTTACCATCTGGAACAATCACAACTTGGACTGATATGGTAAGAATATTCTTAGATAAATTTTTTCCTGCATCTAGAGCTACTATAATTCGCAGGAAAATCAGTGGGATTCGACAAAAAGATATAGAATCACTTCATGACTACTGGGAGAGGTTTAAAAGATTGTGTACAAGCTATCCTCAACTTGGTATAACTGAGCAGTCCCTTATTCAGTACTTTTACGAAGGTATGTTGAGTATGGAAAGAAAAATGATTGATGCAGCGAGTGGTGGAAGTCTCAACAACAAAATCCCAACTCAAGCACGAGAATTGATTCAAAATATGGTAGCAACGTCCCAACAGTTTGGGCGATATCAAGACCCTCCTAGACGAGTAAATGAGGTACAATCTTCTTCCCTTGAAGAAACAATTAAAAATCTCACTTTTCTTGTGCAAAACATGGCTGCAGGTAAGACTCCTTAAGCTCAAGTGTGTGGAATTTGTTCTTTTGCTGGACACACTACTGATATGTGCTCCACACTTCAAGATGAGGCACAGGAGCAAGTTAATGCACTGGGTGGATATGGTGGACAACCCCAAAGAAAATATGATCCATATTCAAATACATACAATCCAGGGTGGCGTGATCATCCCAACCTCAGTTATGGAGCAAGGCAGCAAAATTCACAGCAAGCTTTCCATTCAAGAGCACCACCACAGCCTTTTCAATAAGCTCTTAAGCAAGGTATGTCTCTTGAGGATGTTGTTCATTCTTTAGCAACTACTACAAAAGATTTGCAGCAGCATGTAGAGAAGACAGATTCTAGGTTTCAGAACTTGGAAAAACATATGAGCCAAATAGCAATATCTCTGAGTAGAATAGAGTCCCAAGGACGTTTGCCATCACAAACAATAAAAAATCCGAGGCAAAATGCAAGTGCCATTGTTCTAAGAAGTGGAAAAGAGCTGGAACAATCCTTGCCCAAGGAGGATAGTCAGAAGAAGGCAAAAAAGGTGGAGAAAGAGGCAGAAATAGAGAAAATAGAACATCACTCAGGTAAAAATTCAAGACAGCCCCCTGTTTTAGTTATACAGCCTCCATTTCCTGACAGGTTAGCTAAATCAAAGAAGGAGAAAGAGGAGAAAGACATCTTTGAAACTTTTCGCAAGGTTGAGGTAAATATTCCTTTGATTAATGCTATAAAACAAATACCAAGATATGCAAAATTTCTTAAGGAACTTTGTACTAACAAGAAGAAACAAATTGGTTATGAGAAAATTACTGTCAATGAAAATGTTTTTGCTGTTATTCAAAGAAAAATGCCTCAAAAATGCAAGGATATAGGTATGTTTGCTATTTCTTGCAAAATTGGTAATTTAAGTATTAAAAAAGCCATGTGTGACTTAGGTGCGTCTATAAATGTCATGCCCAAGTCCATTTATTCCTCTTTAAATGCTGGACCTTTAAAAGAAACAGGGATAGTCATTCAATTAGCAAATAGATCCATTGTTTATCCTGAGGGACTGTTGGAAGATGTGTTAATTCAGGTTAATGGTCTGATCTTTCCTGCTGATTTTTATGTGATTGATATGGAAGATTATGAAAATTCTGGGGAGTCATCCGATATTCTATTAGGTAGACGATTCCTTCAAACAGCTCGGACTAAAATTGATGTTTACAAAGGTACCCTCACTATGGAATTTGATGGTGAAACAGTTCAATTTAATGTGTATGATGCTATGAAATATCCATGTGAGATGTCTTCTATTTGTGAAATTGATGTTATTAAACCTTTGACTCAAAAAGTGTTTGAAATAGATAGAGCTGACAAGTTGCAAGTTGCTTTAAATGAAAGTGTTCATAGGGACAGCTTTGATGCAGTGGGAGAGGAGTTGCATCTTGAAGAAGAGCTCGAAGAAATAGTATTGGAGTTGGAGGCTTTGAAACCAGTGGTAAATGCAGCTAATTCTCTGAATTTAACTAGCACTGACCAGAAACTTTTACCATCTGTTTTACAGGCGTCGACATTGGAGCTTAAGGTACTACCCAATCATTTAAAATATGCTTACTTAGGTGAGGAGAAAACACTGCCAGTGATTATTTCCAATAAGCTGACTTATAAGGAAGAAACGTTACTGATTCAAGCCTTGAAAGAGCATAAACAAGCCATTGGATGGACTATTGCTGACATAACCGGCATAAGTCCCTCCACATGCATGCACAAGATTCATTTGAAAGATAATGTCAAACCCATCAGACAAGCCCAAAGACGTTTAAACCCACCAATGATGGAAGTAGTGAAAAAGAAGATCCAAAAGATGCTGGATGCAGGAGTCATATACCCTATTTTGGACAGCAATTGGGTGAGTCCAGTCTAAGTCGTACCCAAAAAGATGGGAGTCACAGTTGTGGAGAATGATAATGGCGAGATCGTGCCCACCCGAGTCCAAAATGGGTGGAGAGTTTGTATAGATTACAGGAAGTTGAATGCCTCTACTAGAAAAGATCATTTTCCCCTTCCTTTAATTGATCAAATGTTGGAAAGACTCGCTGGAAAATCTTACTATTGTTGTCTTGATGGTTACATAGGTTTTTACCAAATACCGGTGGCGCTCGAGGACCAGTAGAAGACAACTTTCACCTGTCCCTTTGGCACATTTGCTTACCGGCGGATGCCATTTGGACTTTGCAATGCTCTAGCGACTTTCCAACGTTGTATGGTAAGCATATTTTCAGATTATGTTGAGAAAATAATAGAGGTGTTCATGGATGATTTTACGGTTTATGGTAACTCATTCCATGAATGTCTATCTAATTTAATTAAGATTTTGAAGAGATGTTTAGAGTCTAATCTAGTTCTTAATTATGAAAAATGCCATTTCATGGTGGATCAAGGGTTGATTTTGTGCCATATCGTGTCTTTAAAAGGAATAGAAGTAGACAAGGCTAAAACTGATGTTATTCAATCTTTGCCTTACCCTGCAAGTGTGCGGAAAGTTCAATCTTTTCTTGGACATGCAGGTTTTTACAGGCGCTTTATAAAAGACTTCTCTAAAATCACCCAACCATTGTGCAAATTATTGCAAAAGGATGCAGACTTTGATTTTGATCAAGCATGCCGAGATGCCTTTGATGAGCTGAAGAGTAGGCTGGTTTCTGCACCTATAATTCAGCCACCCAATTGGGACTACCCCTTTGAGATCATGTGCGATGCAAGTAACCATGCCATAGGAGCCATTCTTGGCCAAAGAATTGAGAAAAATCCACATGTGATCTATTATGCTTCAAGAACATTGGATAGTGCATAATGCAACTACTCCACGACAGAAAAAGAACTCTTATCCATTGTTTTTGCTCTAGAAAAATTTAAGCAATATTTATTGGGTACTAAAGTAGTTGTCTTTTCTAATCATGCAGCACTAAAGTATTTATTGAAGAAGAAAGAAGCCAAACCCTGTCTAATTCGATGGATTCTCTTAATGCAAGAGTTTAATCTTGAAATTAGAGACAGAAAGGGGTCTGAAAATTTAGTAGTTGATCACCTCAGTAGATTGTTGCTAAATAAGGAAGCATTGCCTATAAATGATGATTTTCCAGATGAACATTTATTTGTTGTCCGCACTTTCAGTCCCTGGTATGCTGCTATTGTGAATTTTTTGGTTACAGGTGCCATTCCTGTCGATTTTTCCAAGTTTGAGAAAGACAAATTGAAGAGAGAAGCCAAATACTACGCTTGGGATGAACCATATTTATGAAAATATTGCTCCGATCAAATTATTCGACGTTGTATCCCTAATGATGAGATTCAGTCCTTATTGAAATTCTGTCATTTTGAGGCATGTGGGGGTCATTTTGGTCCCAAAAGGACAGCTCGAAAGGTTTTGCAATGTGGTTTGATTTGGCCTAGTTTATTTAGAGATGCATATTTATACTATAAATCATGTGACAGGTGTCAAAAAACAGGTAACTTAGGACCCATAGACCAAATGCCACTCACATCTATATTAATTTGTGAAATATTTGATGTGTGGGGTATTGATTTCATGGGCCCTTTTCCTTCTTCTTTTGGCAATTCTTATATTTTACTTGTAGTAGACTATGTTTCTAAATGGGTTGAGGCCAAAGCCACAAGAACTGATGATGCCAAAACTGTGGTGAATTTTGTCAAAAATAAAATATTTTGCAGGTTTGGAACCCCAAGAGTGCTTATAAGTGACAAAGGGATGCATTTTTGCAACAAAATCATGGATGCACTGCTAAAGAAATATGGAGTCACGCGTTGTTTGTCAACTGCTTACCATCCCCAGATAAGTGGACAAGCTGAAATTTCCAATAGAGAGGTGAAGTCTATACTGGAAAAGACAATCAATTTAACCAGGACAGACTGGAGTTTGAAGCTAGAAGATGCTCTCTGGGCCTATAGGACTGCCTATAAGACACCCATCGGTATGTCACCATATCGACTGGTGTATGGAAAACCCTGTCATTTACCCGTAGAGCTGGAGCATAGAGCATTTTGGGCCATAAAACGTTGCAACATGGCGTTAGAAGCAGCAGGTGAACATCGTAAGTTAGAGTTGCAGGAATTGGAAGAGTTAAGAAATGAGGCATATGAGAGCTTACGAATCTATAAAGAAAAAACGAAAAGGTTCCATGATAAAATGATTTCTAGGAAAGAATTTCAAATTGGACAAAAGGTTTTATTATTTCATTCACGTTTGAAATTATTTCCAGGGAAATTAAGGTCCAGATGGATAGGACCCTTTGTTGTTACTAATGTTTTTGCTCATGGTGCAGTTGAAATTCAAAGTTTGGAGACTGACAAAATTTTTAAAGTTAATGGACATCGCCTCAAACCGTTCTATGAAAGAACTCTGGACCAAGACAATGAGGAACCTCAACTGGCCATTCATGACTTGGAGAATTAATCCCAGCAACATCTAGCCGAACACGTTAAAGAACGGCGGTTTTGGGAGGCAACCCAATATTTAGCCTTGCCCAAGGCTAACTTGTTACTATTTAAATTTCCATTCCATTTATTTTTACTTTACTGAAAAAAAAAGTTGAATGGGTTTATCAATTTTCTAGGCATGAATGTTGGGTCTGTTAGATTTTTCATCAAGTTTTCATAGCATTTTTTTGGAAGCCCATACATTCAAATTATTTTGGGTTTTTCACGTTTTTTTATGGGCCTTATCATTTTTATGGCTTTTTAAAATTTTACCTCTTTTCAAAGTTTTTACCTTATTTATTTTGTTTTGACCTAAGTAAATTTATTTCATTCTCACTATTCACCATCTTCCCCACACACCTAAAACCTAACATTTAACTCTTCATTTGCAGGACATTCACACCACCATGACCCGCCGGAAATTGTTGGTGACACCCCGCCTCCGCCCGCCTAGGCAACGCCGGTAGCAGCCACCACCGCCGCAACAGCAAGCGCGCAGCGCGAGCCCACCGCCACTGCAGCAGCAGGCACGATGCAGCAGCGCCAGCTCGCTACCGCAGCAGCAGGCGCGACGCACTGCCATCCCACCGCCGTCGCGGCCGGGCATTGCCGTTCCTCCTATGCCGATCCACCCACCACCTTCCTATGCAGCCACAGATCCCAACCTTTCCACTTATCGCACTCGTCGTTCCACCAGATCTGCTGCTTCTACCCAGTCACAAACACGAGATAAAGGTAAATGACCCATTACTTATGAGTCTAGGCAGGTAGAGGCTGGATTAGTTGATGAGAGCACTTCGGAGGGCGATTCAGACCGAGAAGATGAACCCATTCCCGACAAGCCACCTCGCAAATATCCAAGGCTTGTGACAGGTAAGAGTAGATTTCCCCCAGCAGCACATGAGGTAGGAGGCAATCTTGATTTTGATAGAGAGGAGCACAAGACCGGGTATTATTCCCTTGATACTTTAGATATTGTGCCTGGAAGATGTTTTGAGGATTCTACTTTACGTGCTTTGGGATTATATGATGAGGTGTTGGACTTGATTGATGGTATTGGTTGGCGTTGCTTTTTCATGATTAACATGCCTGTGTATGATGCCTTAGTCAAAGAGTTTTTCAGCACTTTCAATTTGACCATCAGGGACCCAATTTTAGCTTAGCTTTTCCATTTGCTTTGACTTGTAGACTGCTTGGCACATTTAAATATTTTTCAATCACTACATTTAACATTGCTTTGGGATTTATCACTGATGATGAGTCAAAAACATGTGCTTATTTGGATATGATTTGTGATTATCCTGATGAATTTGATGCTTTAGCAGTTTATAGAGAATTAACTGGTATGCCTAGCATTGAGTTCTTTCCTGGAAAATCTAAAGCTTTTTATTTTCAAAGTGCTGCTTTGCGAATTATCCATTGTTTCTTAGCCATAAATTACTCTGCACGTAATGATGATACCACCGTTGTCACAAAAGCTGAATTATTCTTTTTATGGTGTATGATTCATGAGAAAAGAGTTAATTTGGGCTATTGGCTTGCCTCCAAATTGGATAAGCTTTGTTTCAAACCTAAGAAGCTTTATCTGGGGTCTTTTGTTACCAGCTTGGCTGTTAATGTTGGCTTGTTGGATATACGTACTACCACCATGCATGTTGCTTGTACAATGCCACCTATGGGTTTAATGTTTTTGGATAAATTACACTTGTTGCAATGTGGCGAGAAAGGAGCCATTTCTTTTGTGGATGCAGGTGCTTTGGCCAAAGATAGAATTTTCAAAAAGGACACTAAGAAGAGAGCCCCAGCAGCAGCATCACAGGCCACAGCCTCTGTTTGCTCTTTCTCCCCATCCACCACTGCTTTTGAAGCCCGCTTAAAGCGTATTGAAACTGCTGTCCATTAGCTGCAGGCACATCTTCGGCCTACTTTCAGCATGTGGGGTTTACCTCATCTCTTTCGCAACATTGATTTATTGGACTCCTCCTCCTCCACAGGGCAGTATTCATTCTATCTTATGTTCTTTTTACATTTTTATGGCTGCCCTTTGCCCCACAATTATTTGGTTGTTCCGCATTGAGGACAATGCGAGGAGAAAGTGTGGGGGAGGGGTTGAGATAGAAGTGCTGTGTGTTTTGTGATGATGTGTTAATTTTGCTAGACATACTTTTGGATTCTTAGGTTGTTATGAACATAATGGTGCATATTTTGTGGTTTGGCAATAGGAGTTAGTACTTGTCACATGGATTTCAATGATTTGTTCTTCTAGTTCATTGTTCTTGGCATGTATTGAATGACATTCTCTTTTCTAAGAAGACAATACTTATCTTAAGCCAATTCCTTGACCATTTAGTTTTAACCTGTTGGATGTTAGACAGTAATGAGTCAATTTCTTGATATTTTACTCTATTTGCATACATTTCATGGTAGCCTCAGCATTCTTTTGAATTAGAAAATTCAAGGCTCATATTTAATAGGTGAAATAAATTTTTGCATGAATTTAATTTGAAATCTTTGCATATTAGGTGATTGTTAAAACCAGTTGAGACATCAAATAGATCTTTGTGTGCTTGTGTTTTGGGAATCTAATTGCCATACTATGAAAAAAAAAAGAAAAAAAAATGGGAGATTAGCAAATAAAATTTTACTCCACTATCCATTAAAAATTTGGATATGAGTAGAGCTAGTAGCCGCTTGGATTTGTGTTGTCTGAGTAACCGGGTGTATACGAGTTAGAACCGGGTGCCCTCGCATAAAAAGGACCTCTACATTCCTTGTAAGCAATCCTAGTCTTCCCTATGAAAAAAATAATAATAAAAATAATAAAAGCATCAAAAGCAAAAATGATGCCAAAAATAAAAGTTTTGGTAGTTTGATTCCCTTGCTTGTTGAAATTTGTGTGTGAATTATCTCTTCTGGTTTGGCATCTATCTATGTGTATTGATTTAATTTTAAACTAAGATCTTAAAATTCTTGCATGATTAAAATATTTTGAGTCTTGTTGTTTTAGGTTTAAAAAGATTGTTGAGGAACCCATGTTATGATATGAATTAGTAGGAAATTGTTTTGAATGTCGTTCTCTGATTTGCCTTACACTTCAATTTGGTTGGAGCTTTTAGACTTGGATTTGGTTGAGGATGAGAATGTTTTTGATGAGATTGATTATGTTGTTTGACAAATGCTTGAGGACAAGCATGGGATAAGTGTGGGGGAATTTGTTAAGTTGTTAAATGAGCATGTATTTGGTTGATTTTTGCTTAATATTTTGTGCTCTTTTAAGTCAGATTTGGATGCTTTTCATTTGTTTGTTTATTTTTCTGACTGTAGGAGTGGATTTTGAGAAAGTTACATTTTTGGGGCTAATTGTTGATGATTCGGAGAAGCAAAGACTTTTTGAGGTATAATTGAAGCAAAAGAGCTGATAAGTTGCAAATTCTGAAGGAAGCAGCCCAAGGGAAATGCTCAGCTGCCCAAGGCAGAAAGCCCAGCCTTGCCCAGTTCCCTTACCCAAGTTGCCAAAAGGAGTCGCCTAAGGGAAATGATAGTGGACAACATTTTTTTTCAAGATAAATTCATACGAATTTAACCTAACCGCCACTTAAACCCTAGCTGGTATTTAGGAGTTTTAAGACTATATTTTAGGAGAAAAAGGGGGAGTGATTTGAGTAGTTTAAAACCCTTTTAGGAATTTTATTTTAAATTTCCTAGTTTGTAGGATTTACTTCCTGTTTTGTTTGTTTTTATTTAAGAGGAAGAGTTCTGAGATTGATAGGATTCTTTTCTGCGTTTTTGGATGGAAATACTGTAGCAGGGGGTTTCTCTCAAATTTCTTCTTTCTATTTTGTGATTTTCCCATGGCCATGAGTGGCTAGAATATTGTTTTCAGTTAAAGATTAATTCAAAACTAGGATTTATTTCACTGTGAGATTACTGTGCTTAATCTTTATTCTATATTTCATTTGGTGTTCATGTTGTTTCCTATAGCTTAGAGGAATTTCTTCTCAATTGTTATTTGTTGCATGTTCAATGAGGCGCCGTTGTTCATTTAATTAAATAACATATTGCTAATTGAAGATATCAAATCCGTAATTGTTTGGTGGATTCAATAACAAGTGGCAATCAATTTAGCTTCCTTGCAAGGGTTGTTAGGTTAAGTAAATGCATGATTTGGTCTAAATCGATCCCGCTTGTGGATTGGTTGGCTTAGGTCGGGTATTTCTATTTCGTAATGCTGTCAATAGATTAAATTCTTGCACTTGTTAAGGGTTGTCTATTGGTTAGGAATTAATTACAGTCTCACTTGATTAATTCATTAAAACGGAAAGATTAGGTCGAGAGCGCGATGCCGACGGCTATATAATTGGCCCACTATTTGATTTTCTTAGAACTATTTCTTAATCTATGATCAGTTGAATAAATCCTGTGTTGCGAATATCTTTAACTAGAATTATTACCCATTGAATTTTCTCTCAATTAATTTCTGATTCATTTATTTTATTTTATTTTATTTCATCATTTTGCTTTTTAATTTATTAAACTCCCTCATTTAATTTTGTTGTTAAAAATTTGGTTGTTTAAAATTACTTCGGTTCTAGTCTCTGTGGATTCGACCCTTTCTTGCCCTATTTGCAATTTTATTTGTTAGGATAAGTGAGGCTTTTATTTTTGGTGGTTTCAACACCCATCACTTAGTTGTGCTTCAATTCAATGCACGTTTGATTATTTCTTAGTTTTGAGCAGATTCTTATCTTTGATTATATTAAGATCAATTATTAGTTTATTGGTTCAATAACTAAGAATTGATTTAAGCATAATAAATGATTTGCATGTTCTTGGATTAATTCTTTAGTGTCAATGCATGATTATTTTCTGATTTTGAGGTAATTGTGTATTGGTAATATTGGTTAATACTGAGAGAGGAGGAACTAAGAACTAATTGAAGTTGAATTTACTTGAAAAAGAGTTTAATGAATATTTAGGAAGTTAAAACTAAATTTTTATGCTAAGTGTTAAATTGTCCTTAAACAGGGGATTTGATATTTAAGAAAGATATTCTTGATTCAAGATATTAAGCTTTATTTATCTGGTTTTCCATAATCATTTGTGTTACTTTCGTTATTGAGTCATTGCAATAGAAGTTGAGATGGATAGTTTCTTTAACAAGAGTATTTCAGTTATTGCTTTGTGTTTAATTCATGTTTGTCTAATTTTAGTTTTTGTTTTAGTTAATTATTTGCTTAGTTAGTTCTTAAATCGAAAACATTGGGAAATAATCTCATATTTATTCCATTCATACATAGATATTATTCTTAGCAATCCATATTCCCTTAGGTACGATATTTGGGGTCTTAATCTATATTTTCCTATATTACTAGCTGATCTAGTACACTTGCTAGACACCAATCAGTATTGTAGCTTTACTTCAGGGTCCAACTTTTATTTGGTGGGATTCAGTCAAGAGGCACACCCCAGTGGATCAGTTGAATTAAGGGTTCTTTGTGGCTCAGTTTGAAAAGAAGTAAATTGGCTTAGAATATAAAGCAGCGATGTATGACACCTTTTGGAGGCTTAAATAGGGAAATAAGTCAATGGTTGAGTTTGAGCATGAGTTTGAGCGCTTGAGTGCTTATCTAGATTAGAATCAGTCTATGGAAGAAAAATTATGTCAGAGGTTTGAGAGGAGATTGCACATTGAGCTTAGACGGATTATAGGAACTAAGAGATATCCTAATTTGAAGGCTAGGGTTAAGGCTGATAATAAGTTAGAAGCCATATAGATCGAAAAAGCTGACAGAAAGTCCCGATTTTAGCAGAAGAGAAAACAAGGATAGTCTGGTGGTAAAGAAGGTTAGGGTAAGAAGTCCAAGGGATCTCCAGCACCTCAAGGCCATACACCATCTATTGTAGGCCGAGGTCAGGGTGGTGCACCCTAAGGTAGAGCACCAATTGCATCAGCAGCTAACACACCTTGAGATAGAGATAGTGGAATAGCAGTAGCCTGTGACCATTGTGATAAAGTCCATCCTAAGGAGTGTAGATATTTGACTGGAGCTTGCTTCAAGAGTGGTTCGGGAGACCACCAGATCAAAGATTATCCTGTGGGGCAGACTACTTCAGCCACATCCACTACAAGAAAATTAGCAAATAGCAACGAAAATTAGCAACCGAATTTGTTGAATTTCCGTTGCTATTAAAAATTAGCAACAGAACATTTGGTTGCAAATTTTATGGTTGGTATTTTTTGCAACGAAAATTATTTTTTGTTGCTAAATTTAGCAACATATTTTAATTTTCGTTGCTATTTATACCAACGAAATTATAATTTTTGTTGCTATATTTAGCAACCAAAAATAAATTTCGTTGCTATTTATAGCAACCGAAATCAATTTCCGTTGCTATTTCTAGCAACCGAATTAAAGTTTTCGTTGCTAAATTAAGCCAGTATTATAAAAATATTGCGACGGAATTATCGTTGCTATTCCGTCACTAAATTATTGTGAATTTTTCACACAAAATTTGTGCAAAAACCTATGTGTAACATGATTAAAGTTCATCCCTCATCCTCACATGAGAGGGAAAAAAGGGAGCAGCAAAAGAAGCAAATGATAAAAAAGTAGTTGAAGGAAACTGAATATGCAGAAGGCAAACATATTAAATAGTTTCTGTTAGATTTAAAAATAAATGTTCATGAAATTAGAAACTATGCAGCAAGATATCTTTTCAATTGTACCTTCAATGCGTTCCATAGATTTCTTTTGATGATGTTCTACATTATCAACTGCAATTTCTATATTTTTTATTTACATAATTGAAAACACAATGCAAACATTAACATAACTAGAGCTCTAATGTGTCTATAAGAGATTGCCTTCAATCAAAAAAATGTATGATCTACAACAGAGTGCACCTTGGATGAAGAGAATAAAGAAAAAAATTTGAATAACAAGTAAGAATTTACAGAGAACAAAGCAAACAATTTGAATAACAAGCAAGAGAAACACATTCAGAGTACCTGAAACAATGAACAAGATGATCAATGGTGAAACCATAAAATTTGATGTGGGAACATTACAAATGCGTCATTCTTGAAGGCATAGCTTCAGTTAATGAAATCCTGTAACATGGCATTTAAAAATCAATTCGATGATTGCAGGGGCCAACTAAACTTGTGGAAGGCTAAATTCTTACCACCACTCACCCTATAAGTAACAGAGTACATATTTCTAGACAACCTGTATGCATTGTGCACATGTATCGGCAATATAGCACAGAACATAAATGGATAGCATTTGACTTACCTATGAATGCATAGCATAAACTGTCTCCAGTCTTGTAGTCACGCATTATATGAGCCCTGCCACCATTCACACATGAGAATTGAATGTTGCCCTGGCACCAACATGACAAATTCAAGAGTTCTAAAAGAAATTCAATTACTCACGATCATCAAGTATGTAGGTGTGTTTGATTCTGTTCAATGTCAACATATAAGTATTTAAATCAGAATATTATTACACAGAAATTGCATGAACAGAAGAAGAATAACAAACCGAATATTTTTATATGGCCGGTTCTTTGGATCCACATAAGCTTCATTTATCCTAGTCAAAGTTTCAAGGCCTTCTACCACCTCTCCAAAGACCTGCAATTGCAGGTATTTTCTCAGGCGTGGTCTATGGATAATCACAGAAAAACTCTAACCAGAAAGCAATGAGCTATGGATAAGCACCATCAGTTTTCCTGCTCCACATGATTAAAACCATAGAAAATGGTGGGGAGACAGGAAGCATATCAAACTCAATTTCATTATTGATTCATCTAATTCCGAAAGATTGTTCTTCTCCACATCCTTTCAAACTCTAAGTTTCAATAGAATCAAAACTGTGGTCGATTCAAGTTGCTGTCCTGTAAGCAAATCCTTTGTATTCTATCTACCACCATTGTTCTTCTCAAACATTATTAATTATAATTATAACTATTTTTATGTTGTTGCATTGCATGTGATAGTTGCTTCTTAACTTGGCATTCATATTTTGCAGGTTATTGCTGATTTAAAACCTATAAATGCAACAACAGTGTCAGTAAAATTAGACTTCTTCAGAATTGGCGGTATTGTAATTATACTTCTAGTTAATCATATTTGAGGTATTATGTTCTTATTTCCTTTACACTTGCATGTTTGAAGTTTGATGAATCCTTCCACTCATTCCAAAAGCCCAATGATTGTTCAGTTAGCAATGTCATCCATTTACCAAAAATTTTAAGAATCCCATGTGCTTGCTTCTAATGATTTTTTATTTTTATTTATTTATTTATTTTTTACTTTGAGCACGTGATGAGTGGAAACTTGGCAGTAATCTGAAACTTTTTATGCTTCTCTCAATAATATTTTATTTCTTTAATTAATTTCTCTATAAAATTTCACACCTTTTAGGATCATCTATATGATCAATCAGTTGAGAGTATTAAGCACATTCTTGAATTCAACCCTTCCTGTTACCACCCTTTAGAGTATATTCTTCTGTGTCTTCTTTTGGCCTTTTGTATTAATAGACCTCTATGGACTGAGTTAGCACTAGATTGGGTTTATAGGAACTCTGTATTTAAAGCTTTTGTACATGAGCTCCATTTCTTTTTTTCTTTTTTTTTTTTAACAAGGAATTGAAAAAAACTTTTTGCACTTTTTAATTGAGTGTTGTTATTGAATCAAATTCTGGTGATGAGGTCTATTTCTCTTTAAGTTCAGCTGTGGATGATTACTTAGTTTTTGTCTTAGCTATGAAATTATCTCCAAACTCCTTTTAGAGAAAGAGAACTAGTGCAACAATTAATTCCCAATGATTTAGGCTTTTACCGAGATTGATCATGTGCCAATGCTTTTCTAGCTTCCAAACAGTTTGCAGAAAAAGAAAAATGTTTTTAAATTGGTAGTCAATTGTAGCTTTACTCCATGTCAACAGCAACAAGAATTTGTGTCATTTTCCAGAAACACACATCATTATCACGGGTATTTTGATTTTCTGTTTTACATATTGGAAAAATTAGGCTTGCAGATCATCAGAATCTCTGTTATTGCACAGCTTCTGAAGAAATACTTTTTTCCTTGCCAAAATCAACTTTTTCAACATGCTTATATATTTTTATGGTTAGTATTCATTTGTAGGGGACCATGCACATATGCATGTAGGCTTTCTGTATTTCCATTTTCTTACGCCCAATTCTTTACATTATTGAACTTGATTCTTCCAGAAAATTTACCATATCTGTTCTTCCATTCAAGGTTTTCTGCAATTAACAACCCTCCTATCACCCCCTCAGTGCAAATTAAACAGATACATTAAATTAAGCAGAAAAGTCTTTTTTAATCTCACAAGTGCCCCTAAATTTTTAATTTTTTTGTAGAGTTTTTGAATTTTTAAAATTTTCTACAGGTGGCAATTGAAATACATGTTAGTTCTGTTTATGAGCGACTGTATTTGACTTCATATTATAGTATAAGCATCTAATTCAATTTTTTTTAGGACTCAATGTAAGAAATTTTAAAAATTCAAAGATTCAAAAATGGGTTTTGCCATTTATTTTTGTAACTGACAATGTTATAACAACAAAATTATTTGATATTTGCAGTATTTAGTTCAACTAATGTACTTATTTTCTTAATGTTAACACATCCTGCATGAATACCTTCACCTTGTTCGAACGTGGTTGATCATAGGTATGATTAGTATAGCATGGTATTGTTAATATGTTTGAAAAGATGATATGGTATGGGTTTATTAAAGAAGAAAGAAAATTTGGTATAGCAGAGTATTGTTAATATGTTTGAAAAGATGGTATGGAATGGTATGGTATGGGTTTATTAAAGAAGAAAGAAAAATAAAAATATTTTTGATAAAAGAGGTTAGAATTATATTATAATATAATTGTCTATCTCCCAGGTAAAGGCTTTTATACCATCGTTTCTGGCAGTTAGCTATCATTTTATACAATTTAAGCATTCTGTGAACATATATTAATTCTACTGCAGTTTGAGTATTACAATTGGCTAAGTGAACAATGTGGATGTGAATTGTTTGAGGAATGGAGAAAGGAAATGTTTATTGCGGGTTTATAGGAACTTTGTATTAAAATTATAGCTAACTGCCAGAAACGATGGTACAAAAGCCTTTACCTGGGAGATAGACAATTTATTTAACAATTAATCTTATTACAACAACAAAATAAGAAAAAAGAAAGTAACCATTCAAACTATATAACCTCATTAATACTTTCAAAAACTGATTAATTAACCTAACCTAACCCACAAAACAAGTTAAGCGAGAAAAAACTAAAACTTACCCAAGAACCTCTTAAACCTCAACCTAGCTAAAATCAATGGCATACACAGACAGAAGTTCTTGATTTTCGTTGGATAGTTTGAGATATAGTTAAGCTATAAAGAACTTTCTGCATGCATGTACACTTTTTCAAAAGCTCTTCGTAGAATAACTTCTTGGCAAGTAAAGAACCTTCTTTTTCGGATATTAATTAATTAAAAAAAGATTGATAACTAGCGAGTTTCAACTCGAGAAAATCAAGATAAGACATATTAACTCACCTCGAAACAAGAACTGTAAGAGCTTCAATGGCTGACTTTCTGCTACTTCAATATATACGTTGAATCAAAATCTTGTGCAAAAATCCTTATGAGCTGAAGGACATGCCCGTAGTAATGACAATGGAACTTGAACCACAGAAACCAGAGCATCTTGATGTCTCAATATTATTTATAGAAACTACAAATAAAGCTGCCTAAGAAATGCAATTAATAATATCTACTGCTGCAGCTAATCCATGGAATTGTTAATTTATAAGTGATCCTGGCCCTGTGATTGTGAGGATAGTACTCCATCAAACTGTTAATTTATTACTATTCTTGAATATGTTTTTTTTTTCCTAACATCAGAAAAGAGAGAGATAGAGAGATGGAGGGAAAGAAAAAGATAGAAAGAGAATAAACTAGTTGATTAGAATAAACCACTTACTGTATGCTTCCCATCAAGGTAATCCAGACCATCGCGCAATGTGAAATAAAACTGAAAATAATCACAGTTATATAAGCATTCAGGCGGGATAAATGGAAAAAAGACGGAGGAGAGAAAGTCTAATACCTGAGAAGCATTTAGATTCTCACCAGCACTGGCCATTCCAATAGTCCCTGTCTTGGAATGTTTCAAATCCATATGGATTTTGTCTTCAAAAAATCGAGCCTGATCACCAAAAAGAAATATGAAAGGAAAGCATGCTCCCATAAGCACGTGATATCATATTTTAAATCAAATACTGAATTACAATCTTAATCCAAATCAAAACAAACTAAGAGCTGGTACGCCAAACACACAAAAAAATACAAAATTCGTATAATACATGTATCTTACTTGAAAATTGAATCGCTGCCAGCTCCTGTACCGGTTGGGTCACCAGTCTGCAGTGAAATCCTTCTGAACAGTGTGAAACAGGCAGCCATTGTAATACTTAATCCTGAGGTGACCGGTGGCTGCTGCCGGCGGGAAAGGGGAGAAGAGCAGCGGAGAAGGGTGGTGGTTGAGATGGGAGATCGGGAATAGGAAAAGAAAACTGAGGGTAAGGTCACGAGAAAAAGGGATAACATTAGGGAAAGGGACACAGAGTTAAGAAAGTATATATACTTAGGGAAAAACAATTCGGTTGCCAAAATTGCAACCGGATTGCTTTTCGGTTGCAATTTTAGCAACGAAAATTATATTCCGTTGCTATTTTTAGATATAAATTTTTTCTCCTTTAGAACCAAAAATACTAATGGAATCTAAATTCCATTGATAAAATTGCAACCGAATTTATATTCTGTTGCTATTTTAGCAACATAATTTAAATTTCGTTGCTATTTTACTAACTGAAAAAAATTCCGTTGGTATTTTAGGTTTCAAAGTTTTTTCACATGTGCTACAAAATACCAACGGAATTATTTTTCCGTTGCTAAAATTGCAACCAAATTTATATTCCATTGGTAGAATAAAAATTCGGTTGCAATTTTAGCAATGGCAAAATAATCCATTGCTATTTTAGCAACGGAATTCAAATTCAGTTGCAATTTTACCAACGGACAAAAATTCCATTGGTATTTTAGGTCCCAAAGTTTTTCCACATGCGCCATAAAATACCAAAGGAATAAATTTTCTGTTACTAAAATTGCAACCAAATTTATATTCCGTTGCTATTTTAGCAATGAAAAAATAATTCCATTGGTATTTTTAGACCCAAATTTATTCCACCTCCTTGGCACCAAAAATACCAATCGAATTTAGTTTTCGTTGCAAAAATAGCAACAGAAAAAAAATTCGATTGCAATTGTAGCAACGAAAAAATTTTTCTGTTGTTATTTTTTGTTCTAAAATTTCACTACCAAATATTGGCGCCTTTTTAGCAACGGTTTAAGGGTTCCGTTGCTAATTTTCGTTGCTAAATTTTGGCACTAAAAATTTTCTCCACTTTTAGAAACGGAAAATAACCAAATTTATTTTCGTTGCTAAATTTGCAATGTTTAACCAAATTTAGCAACAAAATATATTTTTCGTTGCTAAATAGCAACAGAATTCATTTTCCGTTGCTAATTTAGCAACATAATCAATTTCGTTACTATTTTTAGATTTTCTTGTAGTGATCATTAGCACCAATTACAAGGTCTTCTACACCGAGGGGTCGTGCTAAGGGATCTGCTCCTATCACTTCAGTATTTAGACCGGATGGGCAGTCATCCTAGGGTCAGAGGCATGTTGCAGGTCAAATTTATGCAGTCAGGGCCATAGAGAAGGAGGATGCTCCTGATGTGATAGTAGGTAAATTTTTGTTATTAACTAATTCAGTACATGCATTGATAGATCCTGGTTCTACTCATTCCAATATTAATATTGATTTTGCACGGGGTAGAAGGATGAGGGATGCATGCTTAGACCAGGATATCCTTGTGAGTAATCCTCTGAGACATAGTATAGTGGTGAACAAGGTGTACTGAGAATGTCCTATTAGTGCCCAAGGCCATGTATTCCTGGAAAGCTTAATTGAACTGCCCTTCTATGAATTTGATGTGATTTTGGGGATGGATTGGTTATCCGCCCATTAAGAGACCATAGACTGCGAAAGAAAGAGAGTTACCTTGAAACTTGATGGAGGTCGGGAGATTACAGTTATAAATGTGAGGACTAACTTTTTATCTGATGTGATTTCTGCTACAGCTACTAAAAGACTGATAAGAAAAGGATGCATTGCTTACTTGTGTTATGCAGTGGAGGTAAAAAGAGAAAGTCCAAAGGTGTCAGAAGTGCCTACAGTCAGAGAGTTTTTGGATGTGTTTGCTGATGAGTTGTTAGGTTTGCCACCTGACAGGGAAGTAAAATTTTCTATTTATGTTGCCCCAAGTACTACTCCAATCTCCATTGCTCCTTACAGAATGGCACCTGCAGAATTGAAAATTCAATTACAAGAAGTGCTTGATAAGGGGTTTATTAGACCCAGTGTCTCTCCCTAGAGAGCACCAGTCTTGTTTGTGAAAAAGAAAGATGGGATACTCAGGTTGTGTATTGACTATCGACAACTAAATAAGGTGACTATCAAGAACAAATAACCCCATCCTCATATTGACGATTCATTTGATCAATTGAAAGTAGTGGGTGTATTTTCAAAGATTGATCTAAGATCGGGTTACTACCTGATGGCAGTGAAAGAAACCGATGTACCCAAGACTATTTTTCGCACCAAATATGGCTATTATGAGTTCTTGGTCATGCCATTTAGGCTTACAAATGCACCAGCCACCTTTATGGACTTAATGAACAAGGTTTTTCGCCCTTATTTAGACCAGTTTGTGGTGGTCTTTATCGATGATATCCTAGTGTATTCCAAGATATGGGAAAAGCATGACAAGCATATGAGGATTGTACTACAGATCTTGAGGGAAAAGCAATTGTATGACAATTGTATCCTTTTTAAGACATGTAGTGTTTGCAGAAAGCATAAAGGTGAATCCTTCAAAAATTAAAGCTATTCTTTAGTGGAAGCCACCTAAGAATGTTAGATAAGTGAGGAATTTCCTGGGTTTAATCGGGTACTATAGGAGATTTATAAAGGGTTTCTCCACCATTGCAGTTCTTTTGACTCAACTACTGCAAAAGCATACTAAGTTTGTATGGACTAATATATGCCAAGAATGTTTTGAGAAGCTTAAAGGTATACTAGCAAAAGCTCTTATTCTTACTCAACTTGATTCAGGCAAGGATTTTGTGGTCTACAGTGATGCCTTCAGAAATGGTTTAGGCTGTGTATTGATACAGGAGGGCAAGGTGATTGCTTATGCCTCTCGATAACTTAAGACTCATGAGAAGACCTATCCTACTCATGATCTGGAGCTAGCAGTCATTATTTTTGCTTTAAAGATTTAGAGGCATTATCTATATGGAGATAGATGCTACATCCACTCAGATCATAAAAGCTTGAAATACTTACTCACATAGAGGGAGCTCAACCTTAGATAGAGACGCTGGTTGGAGTTGATCAAAGATTATGATTGCTTTATCGACTGCCATCTAGGAAAAGCTAATGTAGTGGCTGTTGCACTCAACAGGAAATTTATGTTAGATAATGTAAATATTTTTAATGAATATATTTAAATCATTGATAAGTCTAAATGACTGATGATAGTGTTTACAGCTTTTTAGGCTATGAATGTTAGTTTAAGTTTGGCACCAGATGGAACATTGTTAGCTAAAATGCAAGTGAAGCCTGACTTTGTGCATCAGGTGGAGATGGCTTAAAAGCAAGATGGTCGACTAGTAGCCATTATGAATAAACTTAAGGATAGTGGTGATGGAGACTATTCCTTGAGTGATGATGGTAGCCTATACTACAAGAAATGACTTTGTGTTCCAGATCTGAAGGAACTAAAGAAAAGCATTCTTACAGAAGCTCACCATAGTAGCTATACAATACATCCTGGAGGTAACAAGATGTAACGGGATTTGAAAGTTTATTATTGGTGGCCAGGTATGAAGCGAGATGTGACAGATTTTGTAAGTAAATGCTTGATATGTCAATAAGTAAAAGCAGAGCACCAGGTTCCCTCAGGATTGCTCCATCCTATTTTGATACCGGAATGGAAATGGGGTAGAGTGACCATGAATTTTATTACTAGATTGCCTATGACTCAAAGGAAACATGATGCGATATGGGTGATCATTTATATACTCACTAAATCTTTTCATTTCTTACCAGTACAGATAGATTTTCCTTTAACCAAACTGGTAGAAATCTATATTAATGAAGTAGTGAGGTTGCATAGAGTGCCATCATCCATTAGTTCTGAAAGAAACCCTAGATTCACATCTCATTTTTGGAAAAGTCTGCAAAAAGCACTAGGTACGAAGCTCTACTTCAGCACAACATTTCACCCTTACACAGATGGTCAGTCAAAGCAGGTGATTAAGATATTGGAAGATATGTTGCGATGTTGCGTGCTAGAGTTTGGTAGTAGTTGGGAAAAGTATTTGTCTTTAGCTGAGTTTGCCTATAAAAACAACTACCATTATAGCATAAATATGGCTCCTTTTAAGGCACTGTATGGAAGGAAATACAGAACCCCTTAGTGTTGGACAAAACTGAGTGAAAAAAGCTTATAGGGTTTAACTTGATCCGTGACTCAAAAGAAAAAGTGTGAGTCATCAAAGGTAGATTGAAAGAAGCCATGCATTACCAAAAATCTTATGCAGATCTGAAAAAAAAAAAGATATAGAGTTCCAGGTTAGAGACAAAGTTTTCCTGAAAGTATCTCCGTGGAAGAAAGTTTTGAGATTTGGCAAGAAGGGTAAGCTTATAGGTGGGATGAGATGCCTTTAACCAATATGCTTGAGGTAGAGTTGTTTGACTTGTAGGGGATAGATTTTATGGGGTCTTTTTCGGTATCTTATAGGGTTGAATATATCTTAGTGGCAGTAGACTATGTAAGCAAATGGGTAGAAGCTGTAGCCATTAGAACTTATGATGTAAAGGTAGTACTTGAGTTTTTAAGAAAGAATATATTCACCCGATATGGAGCTGCTAGAGCCATAATTAGTGATGGTGGAAAACACTTTGTTAATCAACAATTTAAACCTTTGCTAAAGAAATTTGGAGTTAGGCACAAAGTCACTATCCCCCTACCATGCCCTAGCTAATGGTCAAGTTGAGGTGTCCAACTGAGAACTTAAAGCGATTTTAGAGAAAATAATCAATACTTCTAGGAAAGATTGATACCTTAAGCTAGATGAAGCTTTGTGGGTGTACAGGACAATGTTTAAAACCCTGATAGGGATGTCTCCCTTCAGGTTGGTATTTGGAAAATTTTCACTTACCGGTGGAACTAGAGCATAAGGCTTATTGGGCTACCAAATTCTTAAATTTTGACCTTGTGAGTGTAGGAAAATGTTGGTCATTGCAGTTAAATGAGTTGGAAGAACTAAGATTTTGGGCATATAACCATGCCATGAAGTACAAAGATAACACCAAGAAATGGCATGATCAAAAGATAATAAGAAAGGAGTTTGTACCTGGGATAAAAGTGCTTTTATATGATAGCCGATTGAGATTATTCCCTCAGAAATTAAAATCAAGATGGAAGAGACCTTTTGAAGTTGTGGGAGCTGATAAATTTTACGTGGTGATGCTGAGGCACCCAAGGGATGAGAAAGAGTTCAAGGTGAATGGACATCGCGTGAAGCCATATTTTGAATCAACGTTTGATAGCACTTCAGTGATTGTCACCCTCACGAATCCTTGATGGTATTTAAAAGTCCAACTGTGAACTTGGAAAATGCAGAACTAATTCTTAACCCTCACTCTTAATAATGTTCAATCTAGTTTGTTTTTATAGTTATGGTGTTAAGAGTGTGGTTCAAGGGAATGAGAATTTACATCTTCCCAATTGTGTTTTAGCCTATTGAAATAGGGTAGAAGATTGTGTTTAATGGCCAGGAAGAGATGAGAGAAAAATAAATTTTTGGTGAAGAATTTATGGGATCACGGTTAGCAGGTTTTCTCTATTGACCGTGACATAGATCAGTTATGGGTTCTGGATATCGAAGCATAATGAGTCATGGTTAACACTATTTGTATGTTTACTGTGACCCTACCTTTCTTTTAGTATAGTAGCGAATTGCAAAGTATCTCACAATCAGTAGGTTTTACCTGTTGACCGTGACCCTTTAGCAAAATTAATAAGTTACGATTAACACTCTATGTCTATTTACCGTGACCCCCCCTATTTTTTAGTCCAGTAGCCAAACCTGAATTATCTCATGGTTAAGAGGTTTTACCTGTTGACCATGTCCCTATTCGAAAAGAAAATTTAAACCCTGGATTAAAACTCTGTCGTTTTTCCCTTTCTTTTAGTCTTCCCTCTTCTTAGTGTTTATTTCTTCTTTCTTTCTTTTCAACTCTTTTTCATTTCATTTTCTCTCCCTTTCTTTCTATTCTTTGGCCACCACTTTCTATTATCCTCCACAGGTACTTCTTTTTCTTCTTCTTCTTTACCATTCTTCTCTTTCATCTTGCTTTACTTTTATTGATTGTTTGTTTTATTTTTAGTTAGTTTTGTTATGTTTTTCTTCTCATTCCTCCATGATTTCCTCTTCTCTTCTAACCTTTTTTTTTTCTTTTTTTTGTTTGTTTGTTTTCCTTTTCTTTTCCTTTTATTTTGTAGTTCACTTTCAATTGCATGTCCTCAACAAGTAAGTACCGTACTTTTATTTTTTCTTTTTGTTTTCTCCCTTTTGATTCTATTTCTTTTTCATTTGAAGTTTTGATAGTTAGATCTCATTTTAGTCTTTTGGTTTGATTTTGTTTTCTATTGCTAACTTAGCGAGTTTTTGTTAGATTTCTTTTTCATTTCATTATTTGCTTTTGATTCTATTTTTTCTACATGTTCTACTATTAGTTTTGTGTTAGATTTGAGTTATCTTGTTCTCTTACTTTTAAATAGGTTTTATTTTGGTCTTTCTCTTCTATTATTCTTCTTTTGAGAATTTTTTTTTAATTTTCCTTTTCATTTTACATGTCAAGTTGAATCTCACTTTTACAAAAACTTTTGCCAATTCAATGCCAAGTAATTTTTTCTTATATACCACATATCTCTCTTGTGTGTTTTTCTCTTGTTCTCAATCCTTTGAATGTTAGTTTTTTGTGTTTTTATGGTTTGAATTGGTGTAATTGAGCACTTGACATGTTAGTAAGTGCACAACTGCTTTAACTTTATTGGCTTGCATTTTATTTTGTTTAGTTTGATTGTTTAAGTCTTGCCCCTTTTCTCTCTTCTTTTATTCATAGTCTTCCCAACAAATACCTTCTTTACCACTATTTTTAATTAGAATTGAACATTTATAAGGAATTTAGTTGACTGATAATGTTTAATTGATTTTGTTGAGTTGATACATGGTTAAATGAATGAAAAACATGCCTTGAAGTAGAATTATTTGTGAATTATGATTGTTATGCATGTGAGCTTTAGAAAATGTCAATCTTGAGTAGGTATTGTTGAAATTGTTGAATTTTAATTGCTTTCATGTTTCATTCTTGTTGGTTTTCACTTTGAGGCAATTTTTAACTACTGATTTCTTGTTGTCTTCCATTCTTATCATAAGTGATTGTTCAAAGCCAAGACACTTGTTAAAACTGTTAGCTTCTAAAGAATCCCTCTTTAAGTGCTTGCCTATCTCAGCCGGAGAAATCCTGATCTAATTGTTGTTGCTTGATTTGGGAACTATTGTAAGTAGGTAAAACTAGGTTTTTGATTACTTTTGTTAGGACTGTTGTGTGTGCAAATACTTATTTTGAACCAATTTTCATCTATTAAGCTAGCCAATATAGGTTTATGTACATCCTTGCTAGCCCTTTTACTTAGGAATCTGCTTGTGTGGCATCCATCATGTTCTTTAATTCTGTATGTCATTATTCACTGGCAGCATATGTAGTTTAAGGTCATGAGTTGAATGCAAATTAGACCTTATTGAAAACCATAATTCTTTAGTTATGCCCTGTTAGTGCCAGTTAGGTTGAGCTTATTGTGCCTTATTTAGCATTAGGACTCTAATGCTTATTTTTACCTTTGTATGGGCATGGTAACACTGTTTAAACCTCTATTGTTGCCTTTATGCTCTGTTTGAATAGAGATGCACACTTGTGTTAGGTTCACCTGAATTGTCATATTTCCTTGCACCTTTTCCATTCTTTTCAAAGTTTTTGCTAAATTGTTCATAGGTGTTTAAGGGCCACATTCCCATGCTATTGACCTCATACTTGCTTAATAACTGCATGTTGATCCATCTTGAATTTGTATGTTTACATTGGTTTTTGACTTCAATTTTGAGTTTTGCCTTGGTTGCTCTCATTGTATTTTATGATCCTCTCTCTTTTTGTTGAGAAATCTGTTAATAGATGTTTATTATATGCACAAGAGCACCCACCCACACTTGAAATAGTCTTGTTGATACCTTGCTACTAGAATTTTGATCAATTAAAAATGCATTACATCATTTTCCTTTGTCCATTGCTTGTGCTCACTAAGCTTTCTTGCAATCATTATGTTCTCAATTGTTCTTTGAGCTTGAAGGGATAGGTTGACCTCAGTTGTTTTACCATAGGTTAATCACCTTGTGTTACCAACTTAAATTGGGATGACATGAATTTGACAACTCTTTATTGTGTTTTGGTTGAGATTTTAAGGAAATTTATCTTTAGTTGTGTTGATTGATGGCATTGCCTTTAGATGTTGCACCAAATACCTTGTGCTTTGATATTTCAATTTTATCCATGCATGATTTTGTTTCATCTTTGCTAGTAAACTTTGTCAAGATAGTGTTTGTGCATGCATCAACATCTTTATGCATTTTCATTGTCATGTATCAAGGTATATAGGCTGAAACGATTCGACATGCGGGTTATTGGTTTCCAAAGCATAACTCGGTTATCATGGTTAAGTGCCACGTACCTTAATGCATCTTACTTTTGTGCTATGCATCCACATTTACATCCATAATTTTACATTTTCATTATCTTATATCAAGGTATATAGGCTGAAATAATTTGACCTGTGGGCTACTGTTTTCCAAAAGATAACTCGGTTATCATGGTTGAGTGTCACGTACCTTGATGCCACTTACTTTTCCAATTATAATAGGAATGCCTATGTTTTACTGCCATCAACCATCACTCATTTTTGCTTCTCATTGTTCATTGAAACATGTTTGTCTGACAAATAAGTCATCTGTAAGTTAGAACTTAATTGAACCCATGGTTATTTTTAGCTTGTGTTTCATAACTATTGGATGCATTGTGATCCCTTGATTGAACATTGTTGTTGCTATTTATTCTCACTTTACTGTGCCATGACCACACTTAAAACTCTTATGTAAGACATTTTCCTTTGTTGATCTTGGTACTCAGAAGACATTTGCAGTTCCTAAGGATTCAATTACACATGAGCATCTATTCTTTTGTTAATTTGTTTTATATGTTATGGTGTTTTCACCAATCATAACCTAAGTATGAGAATTAGAACTATTTAGCCATTTAAATGATTCTATGATAGCTTGCTTAAGCTTTGCCCATGGTTTCCATTTTGCTTGTGCCAAACCTTATGAGCTTTTCATACTACCTAATTAGAACTATAAGAATTGAAAGGCATACTTGTCCTTAGATTATTTGCTTTGTGGGCTTGTTTACTTATAACTGTCTCTTTCTTAGGGTTATAGTCCTTAAATTCCATTGTTGTTTGAGTGATAATGCTGAATTACCCCGAATTTTGAGCTAGAGCTTAGTTTTTAGTTGGGAGTATTGGTGTTAAGGTATGAATTTTGCAATTGAGCTTTAACTTTATTCTCTGCCTACAAACTTGAACATAGGTGCCATTTTTATTTAAGTGTTATGCTTTGTTTGAGCTGTTTATATTTCCATTTTTAGCTTTATAAGGCAACATTGTGGGAATTTTTAAAACTTCACGATTCTCTCTTTCAATCATGTTTCTGAGTGGCAATTTTGTACATAGAGCAATCACTTCTCTTGATTATTGCAAGCACAATATGCATATTGGTTTGATGTAGGGATTCTTGTTCTTTAATTTACAATTTTATCTAGATCCCTCATGTTAAATGTTGTAGTGGTGCCTCAATTTCTGTTCAAGTATTTGCTTGTCTGTCAATCCATGTCTTGTTGCTTAGCTTCACATCAGTTTGAGATACATACTCATATTCCAACTATAATTGCATCCCTTGTTTGCTGTGTATCCTTTTCATTCTATGTTCAGTTGTAATTGTGCTCCATTTTGTTTCTTAAATTCTTTTGGTTGTGATCATTATGCTTTTGTTTAAGACATTGGGCAGGTTTAACTTTACTTTGTTTTTGTTATTGTCAGTGGCACCAAAACGATCTCACACTCAAGGTTCTTCATCATCCTAGGCTCAAGCCATTCAGCCTCTTTCCAGTCAACCTCTACCACTTGGTGATCAGGCAGAACCTAGCCACCACCTCCACCAGCACCTATCCAGAGGTAGAAGAAGAAGAGTTCAAGGGAGCCTAAAGTGCCAAGTTAGGTGCCTGAAAATGCCCATACTGCCTATAAAATTTTATCTAACTGTGAATACTTGCCTTCAACTTACTTGGATTCAAGCTTGTAGGAGAAGTTAGGGATTAAATAAGAGGTGGACAGACATATTGCAGTAATTGGCTGGGAGAAATTTTTTGAATGTAAAGAGGTGGTTTATCCTAAGTTGGCTAGAGATTTTTTTGCTACTGTCAAATGCCATTTTAGACATGAAGAGTTTCCTAACATATTCTCCTTTTGGTTGGAGGGAAAATATTATGAAAGGACCTTTGCAGAACATTTTAAAGCATTAGGATTCCCTAGTGATGCTTCCTATGCATACTCTGGTTATAATAAGAACACTGCATGGGTAGAGATCAAAGAGCCTCAAGCTGAAGGCCTATACATTTCAGGGACAACCAAATCCCATCACCTGAGGGATCATGCCTCTAGGATCTTGCATAGATTTTTTCATTATCTCCTATGTCTCATGTGCAATCTACAAGGCAGGTGAACTTAGCAAAATTGCTCTTTTTAGCCTACATGGCCAAAAACTTTCCTCTCAATGGTGCCTACCATTAGTGGAACAAGCTAGAAGAGATATAGCAGCAGCTAGGCTAAGTTAGTGGTTATGTCCTAGGCCAAACATTAGGCCCTTTATGTAATGTCACATTTCATTTTATAAAATTGGATTTTCTTCATGTTATTATATTATTGGCATGTTACGTTATAATAATATTTATACATAATAATCTAATGTTATTTTGACTGTCCCTAGTAATTTATCATTAAATAAATAATGATAAATAAAGACTAGTATAAGTTTGATTGATAATCATGGGATAATTATATATATGGTGATATGAATTAAAATTATAAGTACTTGTTAGAGAACAAAGTACTGGATAAACCTAAAATGAGATACTATATAGGTTAATGTCATTAGTAATCTCATAATAGTTATGTTATCGATCCTTAGACCTGAGATTATCACAGTATCCTACATGATGAAGATTATGTTTTGACATAATCAAACATTATCTTTAATCGAATAATTATAAAGATTATGATTGGACATAATGAGAATCATGCAGAGGATAGTGAATAATTAAGAAGGAATTTATCCCTCTCTTATGAGAGAGATATCTATTGGGCCCCTCAATAAGTATGACTGAGAAATGCATGACCATGCTCAAATGAATTGATGAAGCAATCAATATCATTTGATATTATCAGTTGACTTAGTGATCGAGAAATTATATGCTTGGACTATATAAGTCTGACATAGACCATGACTTATGTTCAAACAAGATATCGTGTGACAAAGGGATTATAACATGGTCTATTAGGTTAAAATCGAATTATCGATATTCATATTATTTGGGTAGTCATAATATCTTACCAAAGGCCGCTTATAACTTGTGGGCTTATAATGGGATTGGGGCCCACTAACAATATAATATGAACCTATTAGATCACACACATAAAATGTAATGAATGGACTAAGGGTTAATTCGGGCATTTTGAATTTTATTTTGTGATAAATTAAAATTTGAAATACACAAAAAAATATTTAAGATTAATATTATTATCATTCTTATTTTAAATAAGAAATAAGGTATTTATTATTTTAATAAAAAAAGGTGGGCTCACAGTTTTCTCTCTCATAATTAGAGTTAGGTCAACTATATATATATACATATATATATATAGTGATGTATATATAAAACCCTAATTAAACATAAAGAGTGAGTTGTAGCCGTCACTTAAAAGAGAACAAAAAAAAAGAAAATCATTTTCTTTTGTGATCTCAAAAAGAGAGAAAACAAACCTTAGCCGCCAAGTAAGGGAGCTAGCACCTCAGGCGAATTCTCTTTATTGCATTCTTATGTGGATACCGGTAAAGGGTGTCATTTCGCATGAGGTCGCACCTACAATTCGATTTATCTGCACTTCGAGAGTTTAGTGATCATTACACTTCTCTTTCTATTGAATCAATTGGGATTGCTTGGATCCGTGGTGGGTTTCTTTTTCACTACAAAATTTTAATTTTAATATTTTGAAACCCAACATCATGTGCAGTCTGCAGGGCAGGTAAACTTACCAAAAGTACTCTTTTTAGCCTACATCGCTAGAAACTTTCCTATCAATGATGCCTACCATTAGTGGAACAAGCTAGAAGAGATACAGCAGCAGCCCACCAAATTGAAGAAAATTTCATTGGGAGGATAGGTAACCATGGTTGCTAGGGCTTTTGAACATCCATTGAATGAAGATGATGCCCTACCTGCAGTGGTTTATATTGATCAGAAGCTACTCAAGAATATGAAGGTACTGGTTAAAGATCCACCTACTGAACATGGCATCAAACTTACAAATAGAGAGGAATACATGAGGAAAATGGCCATAAGTTTGAGCAACCCTCTACCTAGCCTAGATTAAGGAGCGGTCACCCTCTCTTCTGCCCAGTACACTACCTTGATAAACAGAATAGACACTCTGGCTGCAAATCAAGTAGAGTTCAAGCAACAACAGGGGCAGATTATCACACCCCTAGCCACCTTAATCACCAGAATTAAGACAATTTCACCACCATCCCCCTCTCCATCTGAGCTTTGATTACAGGGAGTTACCTAACTCATTTTACCTTTTTGTGATGATTTTGTAGTAGTTGTTGAGGACAACAACTTTTGAAGTGTGGGATAGGGGATTATTTTTGAACATTGATTGTTTTTGTGGATAATAGTTACAACTTGATGAATTTTGTAAAGGAAATTCTTTTTGTGAAGAATTAGTGCTAATCATTGCTGAAGGTAACTTTTTGTGAAGGCTTGTAAAGATTTTTTGTGCAGATTTTTGGGAAAAAGAAGATTGGGTTTCAAACGCTAAAAATTTGTGAAATCCTTGAACCATAACTCATTATTTTAGTTTATTTCTATTTTAAAGTTTGGAAATTTTATCAGTTGTTTAAGTACACTTTTATTTTTAGTAAAGTTGTTGCATTTGAAGTTTTTCTTAGTGTTAATTTAAAGTAGTTTATCTTAGTCAATTTCTTTTTTTTTCCTTTAGTTATTTTTTATTGTGCTTTGCTTTTAATAGTTCTATTCTGTTTTAATGTTTATTTCCCTTTAAATCAAAATTTTGAATAAGGTCTTTGTGTTGTTGAGTTTTTATTTGCCAATTACATTTGGTCTAAGTTTGCCCAGTTAATCTTAATGGGATCAATTTGAACTCCAACTGTAGTTTAGAGAACTTTAGGTAGCTAGAGAGCAATAGAATGTTCAGCGAAAAATTTTTCTTGCTTTGATCTCAATTAGTTTTATAACATTCAATTTCTAATTCAATGAGCACAATAGGCTAATTTTGTGAAAATTTATGAAAAATCAGTGAGTAAGAGCAGTTGAGTGAAGAAATTCTGGAATAGCTAAAACCTTCCTCATCACCATTCAAAACAAACATTCAACTCAGGCAGAATTAGGACATGACCTAGGCAGCCTTTCTTTGGTAGTCACTTTGAAATGACTTTTCATCTACCCTATGATTCATGATTACCTTTGCTAGCCCCCTTGAGCTGAATTGATATGCTAAAAGCATACTTCTTAAATTTTTCTTGATTATACTCATAAATTTAACCATATAACTTAAATGTCATTAATCTTTCCTGTTTTAGAATTGGTCATTCTAGGTGGGGTAGTACTGTACATGTTGAGTAATGAAAATTGAGTTGTTCTTGATCAATCAAGAGTATTAAATTTATGAGAAATAGGGTAGTGAGAGCAATGATGTAATGATCCTAAGGCTTTGCTAATTTTAAAGCTTCAAGAGTTACAAGTATCTCACGGTTAACAAGTTTTACCTATTGACCGTGACCCCATTTTAAAAAAACCAAAAATATATAAAGGTTATGTTATAGAAATTTTAATTACTACTGCAATAAATAAGTGTGGGGTACCCAGCATTTAATGGGAAGTATTAAAGGTTGAGGTAGTCTAAGAGACAAAAGTTAAGTTCATTCTTCCTCTACGATTGTGAGTCTAGTTTATTTCTTTTGGGATTCAGATGTTAATTTTGCTAGTAAGAGCAGGAACTAAGAAGGAAAAGTTGTTAATGTTCATAAAGTTGGGTGATAGTTATGGTAGTGTGGCTGATTCTAATTTGCTAGCTTTATCCATTCCTCAGAACCCCATTGCAACCTTAATGTAAGACCTAGTGATCCTGTTTTGCTTTGAGTTGCTTAGTGGAGATAACCCTCGTGGTTCAGGTGCTAAAGGAGAGGCCTATGGTATTCCAAGTTTCAAGTGCAAAACCATCATATTCTTCTTTTTACTTGAATTCTGGAGTTCACCGGTAGTTTTGATTTTGAAAAATGATAAACTTGTTTTAGCTTAGCGCACACACACAATAAATTGTTTGATATAGATTAGTTGAGTCTTTTTGATAAAATTTTTCATTTTAAGTGTCTTCTACTAAGTGTTATTCAAGCTTTTCTAACATTTCTTGTTCTAAATTGGAGTCTGAGTTTTCAAGATTATGGATGATTCATTTGCTTAAGGGCAAGCAAGGTTTAAGTGTGGGGTATGTTCATAACTCCAATTTAGTATCTATTTTTAGTTCCTTTTCAGTCTAGTTTTAATGTCTTTTTAGTGTCTTTTACTTTTTTTTTTGCTTTAGTTTTATAATTTCTGTCTAAATTCAGTTAATCCTAGTTTTTATAAGTGATAAGTGTGAATTATACTATGTTTTTAGTGTATTTTTATGTGTTCAATTTAGTCAATTTAGTCTTAATTTAGTTGGTTTTAGGTTTAATTAGTTATTTTATGTGTTTTTAGGTCTAATTATTAATTTTGGTATTTTTTAGGGCCAAATTAAAGAAAAAGGGCTAAAATGCAAAAAGGAGAAAGTTAGGGGTAGAATTAAAATTAAGGAAAATTATGGCTTTCATTCATGGGAGGCAGCCATGAATCACTCGGCTGAGTGATTCCCTCACTCGACTGAGTGATTTGGCACTCTCCAGAGTGAAATTGGCACTCACCCAAGTGAAGTTACATAAATTGCAGTAGAAAATCACTCTCCCGAGCATAATGGCCACTCTCCTGAGCATCAAGGTCACTCTCCTGAGTACAAGACTCACTCTCCTAAATAAATGTCCTAATTAAGCAATTAAAAGCTTCCTATTTCAATTAAACATGAATTCTTCCAAGATAGGAAGTCACGGGAAGCATAAACTCTTCTCTAAGAAGTTATAAAAAGGGCTAAAGACATCAAGATTGAAGAGAGCACTTTTAATTACGAATTTTCTTTGATTAGTTGATGTTAGTTTAGGTTCAATTTTGTAAGATACAAAGATTTGGAGTTTAGAAGCCTTGCTTGGAGTTCTACAGAATTGTCAAGGGAGTTTTTTACTTCTACGAGTTTGTATAAACTTTATTTACTTTGTTTTGTTTTTAATATAAAGTGTGAGTAGTTTTCTTAACTTTTGCTAAAGGATACTTGAATCCTTAACTCTTATTATAATGGTTTAGCTATGCTTTCATTTAATACAAGTTGATTATTTCTTAGTTATTGAGCAATTTCTTATCTTTAAGTTGTATTGAGTCATTGATTAGCATATTGAATAAATGGTTGATGATTAATTTCAATTACAATCTATGATTTGCATGTTCTTAGGTTAGTTTATTGGTGTTGATGTATGATTATGTTATAAATAAGAGATAATTGTACATTAGTAAAAGTGGATTAAGATTAAGAAAAGTTGAACTAAGAATAGACTGAAATTAAATTTTCTTGAAAAAGAGTTTAATGGAAGTTTAGGAGTCAAAACTAAATCTTTATGCTAAGTGTGAAATTGTTTTGAATAAGAGGATTTAATATTTAGAACGATAGTCTGAATAAGCTATCTAGCTTTATATTTCTAATTTTTCATAGTCACTTGTATTCTTTTTAGCTAAGTCATTGCAATATCAGTTAAGGTGGATAGTCTTTTAGCAGAGGTTGTCTTTAGTATTGAATTTTACCAAATTTAATTGATTGCCTTGTTTAAGTTTAATTTTAATTGTTTAAGTTTTATTTATTAAATCTCTTATCACCATCACAAAACTTGGGATTTCTTTTATTCTTCACACAAGGTGTTCACTCTAAAATCTGAAATAAGTTGCATTTATCATAGTTTTCCTTAGGTACGATATTTGGGGTCTTAATTTATATATTTTTCTATATTACTAGCCAATCTAGTCACTTGCTAGACACCGATCAAGGTTTTTGGCACCGTTGTCGGGGAAACATTGGCGTTTGTTTTTAGATTTGAAAGTGAATTTTGTGTCTCCTTATTCTTTCTTATTCTTCATCTTTTATTTATTTTTTTTTGTAGGTGTCAATAGTTTATGATAAGAGGTGAGCCAATTTTGCCTATTAAGCCTGAAATTGAGAGGAAATTCCATAAGATTAGGAGTTAAGGTAAAAAGAGATGAATTTAGAAAAGCAAGAACAGAATAACCTTAATAACCATCTTATCCATAACCCACCAATAAATGATCCACACCCTAGGATGGAAGGGCAGGTTAACCAAGCTCAAGGGGATGGGTTTAGGCCTAGAACCATTAGAGATTATGCCATACCTAGGTGGAACAAGGATTATAGAACTATCAGGATACCTCACAATCAACATTTTGAGATAAAACCAGCCACCATAACTATGGTCCAAAAAAAATCAATTTACTGGATCAGAAATAGAGGACCCCGCTCAGCATTTAGACATCTTTTTAGAAATCAGTGATAAAGTTCAAATACCCAATATGTCTATGGATGCCATTAGACTTAAGTTATTCCTATTTACTCTTATTGGTAAGGCAAGGGACTGGTTGCAAATTTTACCAAGCTAATCAATTCAGTCATAGCAACAAATGCAGGAAAAATTCTTATGTCGTTTCTTTCCTCCTACCAAACCTGCTAGTATTAGGAATAACATCCATAATTTCCACCAATTATATGAGGAACCATTCCATGAGGCATGGGAAAGATTTAGGAGACTCCTAAAGAGTTGTCCACACCATGAAATTATTGTCCATCAATTAATGTCTATTTTCTATGTAGGTGTGAATCAGTCTATTAGATCTCTCCTAGATGCAGCTTCAAATGGAAGTTTCATGAACAAGATCCCTGAAGAAACTTTCCTAATCTTGAATGAGATGGCCACCAATGATGTTCAGTGGGCAAGTGTATAGATCACATAGAAAAAGCAAGCTATACACAATATGGAAGAGGTAGCCATGCTAAGAGCACAATTAGATGCATTGACAAAGCAGGTAAGTGGTTTACAAGTTAAAAATGTGTCATCTTATCTTATGCAGGATCACATGTAGCATCTAAGATTAAGAATAAGGAGAATGTAGGAACATTAGTAGAGGAAGTAAATTCATTAAATCCTTATAGTAATACTTATAATCCTGGGTGGAGAAATCACCCTAATTTTTATAGAGAGAAGGGAATAATGCATCTTCATCTAGTAATCAACCTAGGGCTCCATTTAATCAGAATATAATCTCCCATAGCAATAGCCACCCGCCTAACCAAACATCTACATATCAACCCCCAGGTTTTTAAGCTAGACCTCAACCCACACAGGATAGAAAACCAAATTTAGAGGAAATGTTTGCCAATTTTATGAATGTCCAAACTAATTTCATGGCTAATCAGGATGCTAAATGGAAATCATAAGAAACTTGGATTAGAAATCAATATGCTTCTATTAGAAATCTAAAAAATCAAGTAGGGCAACTTGCTAAATCTATTTCAAATAGGATACATGGCACTTTTCCATCTAATGTGGACAGGAATCCAAAGGAGAAAGCCAAGGCAATTACGTTGAGAAGTGGAAAAGAGGTGAAGGGAGCTGAAAATGGTAAGCACTCTTTAGATTTAATGGAACAGACACTAGAGGTAAGTATTTTTGAACCAATTAATGAGAAATCACTTATTGTTAAGAAAAGTAAAGGTAAGGAAAAACTTGTATCTATTGTGCTTCATGAGTCTAAATTACCTTATCCATCTCTAACTAGGAAGGAAAAGCATAATGAGCAGTTAACTAGATTTTTAGACATGTTTAAAAAGTTGCATGTAAATTGAACATTTACTGAAGCTTTGTTACACATGCCTAAATATGCTAAGTTTATGAAAAAAATTGTATTCTAACAAGAAAAACGCTATAGGGTATAGGAACGATTCAATTATTTGAAAATTGCAATGCAATTTTAATGAACAAAATCCCTGAAAAACTAGAAGATCCTGGTAGTTTCACATTACCATGCGAATTAGGAGAAAATTTTATTGGACATGCATTATGTGATCAAGATGCTAGTATTAATTTAATGCCTTATTCAATTTGTAGGAAATTGAATTTAGGTGACATCAAGGAAATCCAAATGACTCTATAATTGGCAGATAGATCGGTAAAGAGACCTAAGGGTATTATTGACGATTTATTGGTGAAAGCGAGAAACTTTATATTTTCAGTTGATTTTGTAGTCATGGATACGGAAGAAGATCGAATGGTACCTTTGATAGTAGGAAGGCCATTCCTAAATACTACGAAGGCTTTAATAGATGTACATGGACAGATAGTTACCTTAAGATTCAATGAGGAAGAAATGGTTTTCAATGTGAATAAGGTGATGAAGCACCCTTCCTATGATTTTGAAAAGTCTATTTACTTTATATATGGTATTCAAGAATGTGTAGAAGAAAAGCAAGAGGAAATTTTACTGAATGATGAGCTTAAGAATTATTTAATGAATCTAAGGGATGAAGAGGAAGTGGAAAAGAAAAAAAAAGAACTCATAAAGGAGCTGGAAAAAGAACACGAAGAGGAAGGACTAAAGGAGGATGAACCATCCCCTCCTAAGGGAGATTCTAAACTCAAAAATCTTCCCTCTCATTTAAAATATGTATTTTTGGAAAATAATGCAAAACCAATAATTATATCTTCACTTTTGATAGGTTTGGAAGAAGTAATGCTTATTGAAGTATCAAAAAAGCATAAAGGAGCCATAGGTTGGGAGACATCCGATTTGAAGGGAATCAGCCCCAGTTATTGTACGCATCGAATACCTATGGAAAATGATTTCAAACTGATGGTACAACCACAAAGGAGATTTAATCCAGCTATGCAAGAAGTGATGAAAAAGAAGGTACTAAAACTACTCGATGCAGGTATTATCTATCCCATTTCTGATAGTAGTTAGGTTAGTCTGGTACAATGTGTACCTAAAAAGGGAGGGATGATTGTGGTAATTAATGAAAATAATGAACTTATCCCATCACGTACAGTAACAGGATGGAGAGTATGCATAGACTATAAGAGATTGAACAATGCCACCAGAAAAGATCACTTTCCTTTATCTTTTATTAACCAAATGCTAGAGAGATTGGCAGGGAATAAGTTTCACTATTTTTTAAATGGTTATTCGGGATATATGCAAATTCCTATTGCCCCAGAAAACCAAGAAAAGACCACATTCACTTGTCCCTATGGTACATTTGCATATAGGAGAATGCAATTTGGTCTTTGTAATGCCCCTACTACATTTCAAAGATGCATTATGGCTATTTTTCATTATTTTATTAAGAAATTCATGGAGGTCTTTATGGATGATTTTACTTTATATGGGCATGATTTTGAGTCGTGTTTATCTAATCTTGCATTGGTCTTAGAAAGGTGTCAAGAAACCAATCTCGTTTTTAATTAGGAAAAGTGCCACTTTATGGTAAAAGAAGGGATAGTATTAGGCCATAAGATGTCCGAGAAAGGGATTGAGGTGGATAGAGCTAAAATTGATGTTGTTGCCAAATTACCTCCCCCGACTAATGTTAAAGGTATTAGAAGTTTTCTTAGTCACATTGATTTTTATCGTGGATTCATTAAGGACTTTTCTAAAATTGCTAAACCATTTTCTAATTTGTTGATAAAAGATGCTACATTTAACTTTGATGATAAGTGTTTACAGGCATTTAACATGTCGAAGCAAAGGCTAATCACAACACCAATCATAGCATCACCAAATTGGAGCTTACCATTTGAGATCATGTGTGATGCTATTGACTATGTAGTGGGAGCGATTTTAGGCCAACAAAGGGAGAAGGTCTTTTATACTATCTATTATGCAAGTCATACTCTCACTAGAGCTCAAGTTAATTATACAACCATAGAGAAGGAATTATTAGCAATTGTGTTTTCTTGTGAAAATTTCAGACCCTATCTCCTTGGATCTAAAATCACTGTGTGGTCAAATCATGCAGCATTACGGCATCTTTTCACAAAGAAAGATTTCAAACCAAGATTTATTATATGGGTTTTGCTTTTACAATAATTTGATGTGGAAATCAAAGATAAGAAAGGAGCTAAAAATTTTATGGCAAACCATCTATCAAGATTGGATCATGATAATATTGAAAAGGGGAAAATTTCTGACTTATTTCTCGATGAACGTATTTATGCTTTTTATGCTTGTGAAAATTCGGTTCTTTGGTATACATTCGCTAATTTTCGTGCAGGAGGATCCTTCCAAAAGACCTTACTTGGCAACAAAAGAAAAAGCTTCAAGTAGATGAAACACATTATCTTTAGGATGACCCATATCTAATAATAATTTGCTTGAATCAAGTGCTTCAAAGATGTGTTCCAGAGGAGGAACAAGAAGATATAATAAAGCAATGCCATGGAGGAGAAGTGGGAGGTCACCATGGATCAAATCGCACGGTATAAAACATTCTTTAGTCAGGTTTCTTTTGGCCTTCTCTTTTCTCTGATGTTAAGTCTTTCATAGAAGTATGTTATAGGTGTTAAAATGTGGGGAACATATCTAAGAGGGATGAGATGCCTGTAAACAATGTGTTAGAAGTAAAGATTTTTTATGTCTAGGGAATTGATTTTATGGAATGATTTCCAAATTCATTTGGATTTGAATATATCTTAGTAGTTGTGGATTATGTTAGTAAATGGGCAGAAGCAATAGCTACTAGAACTTGTGATGCCAAAGTGGTGCTTGAATTCCTTAGAAGGAATATTTTCACTAGGTTTGGAACACCGAGGGCTATTATAAGTAATGGGGGCACACATTTTGTCAACTATCAATTTAAAGCATTGCTTAAAAAATTTAGTGTCAAGCATAAGATAACTACCCCATATCATCCTAAAGCAAATGGGTAAGTTGAAGTGTCTAACAGGGAGTTGAAATCAATCTTGGAGAAAATGGTGAATAATTCTAGGAAAGATTGGACTCAAAAATTAGATGAGGCTCTTTGGACCTATAAAATTGTATTTAAAATCCCTATAGGCATGTCTCTATATAGATTAATTTTTGGGAAAGCGTGTCATTTGCCGATCAAATTAGAAAATAAAGCTTATTAGGCTATCAAATTGTTAAATTTTGATTTGAGGTGTGCAAGAGATAAGAGAAAGTTACAGCTCAACGAACTTGACGAATTTCGACAATGGTCTTACAGCAATGCAGCTCTGCATAAGGAGAAAACCAAGCGGTGGCCTGACAAGAAACTTAATCAAAAGGAATTTGCTCCTGACATGATGGTTTTGGTATATAACAATCGATTGAGGTTATTCCCAGGAAAACTGAAATCCAAATGGCTCAAACCATATCAAGTGTTGTCAAGCAATGACTTTGGAGTGGTGACTATCAAGAGTCCGAAAGATGGGCGTGAATTCAAAGTCAATGGTCACAGGTTAAAACCATATTGCGTTAGGCAAATGGAGGTTGCTGAGATGACCATGGTATTCCGAGACTGATATAAGGGATATAATTCTAGCTGAGGACTTCCTAAACTCAAAACTAAGCTCTTTCTCTTCCTTGCTTTTCATTATTTTAATTTTATGTTTCCTTGTTAGTTTTATTTTTCTTTTGTATTTGAAGTGTAACACCCTCTATACAATTCCAAGACTGTATTAATTTATTAATATTTCTACTACAGTCAATTTGTTATTTAATTTGGAAAAATCCGGCAGCATGATGGCTTAATATTCATACTGCCCAAACTTGCAATATTCAAGTTACACTCCCAAACATCATTTCTCCAACTCCCAAACTTCAACAATCAACACAGCAATTCAAAATAATTCATCATGCAATCAACTAAAAGCATATCTTCAAGTACACCAACCATAAATTTTATTAAGGTCATAAGTTATTACAATAACTCCATAAAGTATTATGAAAATCTTGCAAAATATTTACAACCCAAAAGTAACAAAAGTTCTCTTACTCTGTACATGCCACTACTGGTCTCCAGCGTCAGCTGGCTACACCTATCCCTGCATGCAGTCACAATAAACTACACACTAAGCAACATAGTAGCTTAGTGGTGGATACATATACATAAAATTTCACTTACTATATTCTAAGTATTTAAATCAATTAAATTCATCAATAGTTAAATGAATTTTCAAATTTCATAAATTTCAAATTTATTTACCTTTTGTCACAATTTTCTCCTAACTGGCTCAAAAATATTCTTTTATATATAATTTCACAATTTCACCATTTTAAGTGAAAAATTTCAGTTATACCCCTGAAGTTTGACTTTTTCAATTTGGACCCAATTTTGACTTTTTGGTTGACTTTTCCTCAATTTACCCAATTTAACTCTAATTTTGACATGGTTGACTCCCTTTGATTTTTACTTGCTTTAATTACACAAATTACTTTTTAGCCTTTAAAATTTTTACTTAGATGAAAAAATTACATTTTGGTCCCTATAACTTTCTTTAATTACGAATTTGCCCTTTTAGTCAAATTACCCATCTTGACTATTTTAACCCCATTTTTACTGTAGTTTGACCATTTTGCTCTTGATTAATCGTATAAATACATTTTTACCCCTATTGAACATATATATCTCATTTTTCACCTCATTTCACTTTTATTCACATTTTTAATATTTTAAAGACTGTAAATACCCCTTTTTCACAGTTTTATGTAAAATTATCATTTTGCCCTAGTTATAGATAGTAGGAAAAGAATGAACCAGATAAATGGATGAGTAAATCCAGTAAGTAGGAGTAACTATACCACTACGGTACGATGCTACTCCCCAGTATATCAGTATAATGAGCCGGCTAACAGTGAAATTTCACTCTTTCAGCATAGTAACAGTAGAGTGACAGTAAAGTAATAGTATAGTATACAAAACACTACGGGGTAAGTGCCCCTATGGCTTGCCATACTATTCTAGGGTCCTAAGTTACCCACTGAGCACTAAAGGCAAAACAAATTATTGTATTTTCTTACTTTATTTTATTTTTACACTGATTTACATACCAAACACACTATGTTAACATTATCATAATTTCATTTCTATTCATTCAAGCTCATTAACTATACATTTCACAATTATACACATATTATTACAAAAATATAATTAAAACATGGCATTATATGCATGTACACCATTCGACCACTTAAAGGCCTCACACTTACACATTATTTTATCCTTCCTTTTATATGCCATACATAATTGTATATCCCTTTTATGACATAATGTAGTGAAACATACCATTTTCACATGAATATTTTAAAGTTCTCATAAGTTCCATCATTATGTAACTATGGCACAATTAAATAAAATTCTCAAAATTTATTTCAATTAATGTAATTACATTACTTATACCTTAATTTATTCAATTAGCATTAAACACCCAATTAAAGCTCAAATTACACTAAGGTACCATATTCGGCCAAGCCAATTATGCTCACTTTTAATTTAATTTCTTCACTCATTTATGTTTCTAATGGTTCAAATCAACATTATATCACATGAATTTAATTTATTTCATCATTTCATGCAATCTAGCATAGTTACATAATGTAGAAATCATAAAAAATTCAATTATATTAGTGAATTTAAATGTAATTTGTATCCACTAACCTCAATTAGGCTATTCTCCACCTAATCTTCCTTTTTCTTCCCTTTTCCTCTTTGGTTCCTTTCTTCCTCTATTTGTTCCTCTTTGGGCCAAATTTGCAAGGGAGAAAATCACATCATTAATGCATGTGTTTTAGCAATTTAAAATCATCACTATAATTCCCTAGCCCAATTCTACATGCCTATAAAATTTCCCCTTCCAATTCCACCTAAAACTCAAGAAATAATAAAATCTTACCTTAGGGTTTTTGCCTTAAATCCTTAATTTCTTGACCTTCTTTTAATAAAAAAAATCCTTTTAAATGTTAAAGAGTATGAATTTTTAAGCTCTAGGTTGCAATTAGGGTTTGTGATTTAATGAAATAAAGCTTGGGATGAAGAAAAATAAAGGAGAGGTAACAAAAGTGACGAATTTGGATTTTGAAGAAAAAGAGGAGGAAGTTGCAGAAATTCTGGGGTTGTTTACAGATTTTATTGAGTTATTATCGAGTTTCTTTGAGTGTACCAAAAGAGAGGCCAAGATTCAATCACATCCATTAGATTCAAGGGCTCTAATTTTTATCACTTATTGGCCATAAATCAAGCTAGGCTCATATTATTGGCCTAAGCTCACTCACACTTGATCATAACCTCATATTAATGTCTCATTTATCTTTTTAGGGTTAAATTCTCTAGTTTGACCCTTCAAATGACCCGATCTCGATTTTTCACCTTGAAATATGAATTTTTGTTCCTAATGTCATATTTATAAGGACCCAAAATACGCCTTAGAAGAATTCAAGAGCAATTTCACATTAGCAAAGTCTAATTAAATATTATTTGGTGGATTATCATGTTTTGCTTGATCTTTCGGTACTCTTTTGCTTATATCTCAACTTATAAAGCACCAAATTAGATTATTTCAATTGGGTTTGAAAATAGACATCCATATCTAGATTTCATATGAAGAAACCAAGTTTCAAATCTGTATTTATCTGGGCTATATTTAAACATAAAATTCGGACCAATCTGCTGCCTAGTCATTAAGAGCATACCTCAGTGTTTTGTAAATATCTTAAACTCTAAAATGACTATTAAGATGATTCTTGATGTTTTAGAAACTAGAAACATAGTGTAATAAGTTTGTAAAAGACTACTTTTGCTAAAAATGCTTTTTAAAAGGTCAAAAATTACTTACAAGTCGAACTCAGAAAACTGCCTATGATAGAGGATATAATCATCAAGTAATAATAATATAGTTTGAAGGCTAAATTAAAAGAGGATGAAAATTTAGGGTCAATTTTTTAATATAAAAATTTAAGGGTAAATTATAGAAAAGGGGAAGAAAGGAGATGTTGATTTAAGAAAAGAATAAAATTAAGTAGAACATTGTGTAACATACAAATAAATGAGGAAATTTAGTGAGACATGCAAAAAGTGGAAGGATCGAAAAGGGAATTTTACCTTGCTATTATAAATAGTGAATTACATAAGTTAGAGAGAGAAGAGAGAGGAGAAGGGGATGGCATTTCTTGAGGGAGTTACAGAATTTCCTTTCTTCTCAATCTTTCATTCTTTGATGAATCTCTCTAAGAAATCCTTGAAAAAATTCTTGCATGTGGATTTTTGAAGAACAAATTAGTGTATATCTACAAGATAATTAACTTAATTTGATAATTCTTCTTCTTCATCATCTTTTTGTTTTGGATTAAGTTAAATTATGGAAGTTTGTGTTAATGGATGAAATTATTGTGAAAGGAAAAGAAGGAGAAAGTTAGGATCGTGAAAGAAGAAGATAGTGAGAGAAAAAGGAGAATTTTCAGGAAGATTTGAGTTGCATGTCCGGGTTTGGAAACTTATTTTTCATGCATGTGTGTGGATATCAAGGTTTAAGCTTGGATTACTTAGTTTTTAATGGTAATTTATTAGTTTTTTTAGGGTTAATGAGAGATTTATATTGGAAAAATTGTGTTTTTGAATGTTGAGGAAAAACTGGGTGTGGTTCTTGTGAACCAGGTTGCTTGTTTTGTCCATATCTAGAGTTGTAGACCTCGAATTGAGGTGATTCAAAATTCTAGGTAAACTAAATTCAATTATATAAAATTCATTAGGAGTCATGGATTGATTCCGTTGTTAAAGAACTCATAAAATTCGTACAAGTGAACTGTTTGAGTGTATAGGCAGTTTTGAACAGTTACAAATGTTTTAACCATAACTCCTTGTATTTAAGTCATAATTGCGTGAGGTTTGATTCTATGTAAACTTGATAGAATGATAAACAATTTTGTAGAAGGAACCTAGAGCTAAATATGCATATAACACATCTAAATATTTACATGAAAATTTAAGAGAGCTGTTGATTTCGGTTTAAGAACAGATTATAGTAATTGGGGCATAAGTCATGGTAGAGGAGTCAAAATGATATGATATAAAATTCTGGATAAACTAAACATATAGAAGCATAATTATTGTGAAGGAATGTATATCTGATTCCACACTCAATTTATTCTACAAATTTTCAAAATTGACATTAAAAATTTGTCTTTGGGTTAATTTGAGCTAATAGGAGTATATTTCATATAACTTGAGTTTTAGAAATTAAAAATATGGTAATTCTAATTTGAATTTAATCCAAACTTTTATATCTACATTTTATATGCAGAAAATAAATCCTAAATCTATCTCTAAATATGTTTAAATTTAGTTTGAAAATTGGGATTAACTGTTGTGCTGTTACTGGAACAGCCTTCTGGAATTTCAAAATATCTTGAGTTATAGTTATGATAATGAGATTATTTTTAATGTTTCAAAAACTATAAATATATAGGAATAAGTTTATAGAAGATCATTTCTTCTAAAATTGTCGTTTACTACATCTAATTTAGTGTACAAACTAGTCTCTAGAATCTATCCATGGAATTTTGAAATGCCATCTCATATAATTAATTGGAAGAGTACCTAAATAACTTTGATAAATTATTTAAGAACTCAATTACCATGTTGTCTAAAAAGGCATATAATTAGATATATTTATGATTTTAATAGGCTTTAAAAGAGAAACTAAAGATATGTATATTAATTTAACATTGAAGAATTGGTTTACAATATATTATTAGTATATAAAGAAACGTAAATACTTTAATGTAAAATAATTATGAATTTAAAGGAACTTGTAGATATATATATTTAGTACATGTACAATCATAATGAATATTACTTTTTGGAAATAGTATAGTTATGATTGTATGCTTATACTCATATGTTATTATGAGATAACATAAAATTATAGTGCTATGTGCTTACATGTATTTGTATATTCATGTGTGTATTTAAGATTATATATCTATATGTCTATATATGTATGTCTATATACATGTATCTATATGTGTGTATAGATATGAATAAAATATGAACACATAAGGATTAAGTGATAACCTTGGGGAAAAAGGTATGTGTATAATTGAATTATCATTATTGAATATAATAAGTTGATCATATATGTTCAACACACCAATTTAAGCTTGATAAACGATGATGTGTTGTAAATATATGATGTATAATATTGTTATACAATGGATGGTACAGATATATTTTTTTTATGAAATAATAATAATGTATATACATGTTGTTTCCATATAATTAAAGTGGTGAAAATATCAGACAAAAAGGGATTGTAAAGCATGTATGCATGCATATGATTATCATAATACATATGTGAAAAGGTTACATGATTTCTAGGGATTACAAGTACAAAATAATAATAATAATACTTAATTGTGCCCAAGATAACATGTTTATAGAAAATTTATACGTGTACATATCTATGACACCATGCTCATATATATACACGAATATGTGTATATGATGAGAGAAGAGCAAAGTGCGGAATAGCAATGCCTAATAGTGCATATGATCACATGTTTACAGAAAGTTACACATGAGCATGCATGTAATTACCTTGTACATAGTTATATAAAAGTATACATGTGTATACATGCATATGATTGATAGAGTAAAGATAAAGTAAAGAGATTATGTTGCCTGCATTGAGTCTAGGATGTGGATAGATAGGCATACCTATAAGGGTACCTTACAGCTGCTTCTGAATAGTTTTGACCTGTTTAGGTCCACTTGAAATTAAAGTTATAGTGACCCTGTTTGGATTTAAAAGTTAAAGGTGATTTGAACAACCCCGTTTAGGTTGTAGTTGACCCCGTTTGGGTCCATTTGACCGGTCCATGTTATTTGTTTGACCCCATTTGGGTCCACCGATTTTTCATACAATTTTATCCCTACAAAGGATCACCATTTAATATCTCCAGGTATCTTATTTGTACCTTCGGGTGCCACCGTTATAATCAACAATTTTGTACCTTCAGGTACAACTGTATAACCCGATATCTACCTCTTTAGAATAGTGCATGTTTTATTATCGAAGGTTAAGAAAAGTTTAATAAGGCATGAAAATTCTCAATTGACTTCATACTATTTTACATATGAAATTCCTTTTGTTGCATACAAAAGCCGTATCTAAAAGAATGCCCAATAGTATATGTATATATACTGCTAGTATAAAAAATACATGCTAATTGTTTAGTTAATGATATATATATGTCCTTTATTTCTATATGTATGACAACGTATGATTTGTGAAGAAACTTATATTAGGGTATAGGGTATTATCTTATTAAATGAACGAAATAATTGTCATAATAGCATAGCATATTCCATACCAAGGGTTATAAGAGTTATACTATAATACCAATTATTTTTGAAATATTTTTCTTATGATTATATATGTGTTCACATTGTTGCATGTACATATTCTTTAACGTGTATTTGTTATTTATGGTGATGATATATAAGTGTTATGTTTGGTTGATAGGCTTATTTTTATGATACATCTAATATGTTATAACACGAATAACTTATGGAATATAAAGTAAGCCTGTAGTAATATAATAATCTATGTGTGTATATCTAAGACATACAAGAATAGATGTAAGATAATTTCAATATATGTGAAGATTGTTTATGTAATTAATAATAGATAACTATACTTTTATAATTAAGCATTGATTAATAAAATAATCATATTATAAATAGTTGAATCTAAGTCCAAAAGATGTTGGAACTTGTATGATTATATATGGTGAATGAAATATCAAAGCAAATTCTTACTGTTCAACTTTATGATTTCTATGAGTAAATGTAAATGTTTAATTTCTTTCATTTCTTGAAATAAATCATAGTTATATTTGAGGCATGTTGTGTGCTTGTTGACGATCACTGTGAGTGGTTGTTTATCATGATTTTAGTTCCCCACTAAGCTTTATAGCTTAGCACGGGTGTTTCATCCGTGTAGGTTTTTGAGGTGATATCTGCTGCAGGATGGCCAACTCAAGTCATCGAGAGAGACTATTAGAGACTTTTATTTTGGGCTCTTTATACATAGTAAAGATTTTGTGGTATTAGAGATATTGTATGTAAAGATGTTAACCAATTGTTGTATTTTGTAAAGAGACTTTAATGTATATTGTAAGTCTTAATAGTATAGCACAATTGTAGATTATGTATGAATATATATTCTCTATATAGTTGGTATATCTTTATATTGCACAGTTAAACATGTGTAATGAGATGGATAAAGTGATATGTATAGAATATAGGATAAAGGTGCTACAATATTGCCCTAAAATTTTTCACCGAGTGTCCATACATATTCAAGAATGTGTGGTTAAAATTTTAGCCCATTTTGACATCATTTCGGTATATTTCTGGCTCCAACAACCTGCTCAGCTGGGCCGAAACCCAAAATTCCAAAATTATCAGAATTATTATTTTTCAGTTCCTTGGGTGTCTTTACATTAGTTACATGTTATATATGAAATTTATGGGAAATCAGATATCTCTAGGTCCCTCAATCTCTCGATTAAAGTTTTGGTCAACCCTAAGTTGATCCGTGTAATTTTTCTTTATTTGCCCGTTTAGAGACCTATTTGATCCCAATTTATCTTTAAATTATACCATTAGACTCCAATCAACCAGTACTTTCATTTCTCAGCCTTAGGTCACGCTGTCCATCGGGTCCCCTATCTCGGGTTTTTCAGTCCCGACATAATTACCCCATTATACTTGTCACCGAGTTTTCTCACCCTATTCAACCTCAATTTTCCCAAAATTTAACCTATGGTAATTTTTCATGTTCTATAACTTAACATGTATGACAGATGCAAAAATTTAGGTGTTATAGTACTCCCCCCTTAAATAAAATTTCATCCTCGAAATTTACCTAGATCGAAGAGGTGGGGGTACTGCTGTCTCATTGCCTCTTCGGGTTCCTAGGTAGCTTCTTCCATATTGTGGTGTGTTCAAAGTACTTTGACTAATGGGATCTGTTTATTGCGTAGTTACCTTGTTTCTAGTGCTAAAATCCTCACCAGTTCTTTATCATAAGACAAGTCGGGCCTCAATTGTATTTCATCTAATGTGATAACATAAGAAGGATCCGAATGGTATCTCCTTAACATAGAAATATAAAATATGTCATGGATCATTTCCAGTTTAGAGGGTAGCTTTAACCTGTATGCCACTGGTCCCACGAGCTGTATTACCTCATAAGGTCCGATAAATCTGGAGCTAAGCTTGCCTTTTTTACCAAATCAGAGAACCTTCTGCCATGGCAAAACTTTTAGAAATAGTTTATCCCCCACATTGAATTCTATATCATTTCTCTTTAAATCTGCATATGACTTTTGTTGGTCTATCGTCGATTTTAAGTTATCTCTAATTAGTTTCACCTTATCCTCTGTTTCTTTGATCAAGTCGGGTCTCACTAACTTGCTTTCACTCAATTCTGTCCAGCATAAAGGTGTTCTACATTTCCTTCCATACAGTGCTTCATATGGTGCCATTTTAATGCTGGACTGGTAGCTATTATTATAGGCGAATTCAGCTAATGGAAGATATCTCTCCTAACTGCCTATAAATTCTAGTACACAACACCGTAACATATCTTCCAATATTTGTATCACCTACTCAGACTGGCCATCTGTTTGTGGGTGGAAGGCCGTACTATAATCTAAGCTGGTTCCTAGTGCTTCTTGAAGTTTCTACCAAAACCTGGAGGTAAATCGTGGGTCTCTGTCAGAAATTATGGATATTGGAACACCATGAAGCCTCACAACCTCATTCACATAAATTTTAGAAAGTTGGGATAAAGAGAAATCCAATCTCACTAGGAGAAAGTGAGCTGACATAGTCATTTTGTCCATAATCACCCAGATGGAGTCATGTTGTTTTCTTGTAAATGGTAAACCAGACACAAAATCCATAGTGATCCATTCCCATTTCCATTCTAATATAGTGATAGGATGTAATAGTCCCGAAGTTACTCGATGTTCAGCCTTAACCTGTTGATAGGTTAAACATCTTGTTGCAAAATCCGCTATCTCCTTCTTCATCCCCAGCCACCAGTATGATTTCTTCAGTTCTTGGTACATTTTGTTACTACCGGGACGCATAGCATAGGGACTACTGTGAGCTTCTGTCAAAATGTTTTTCTTTAATTCTGCATCACTGGGTACACATATCCTACCTTAATAGTATAAGCAATCATCATGATCCAGGGAGAACTCAATGCTTTTGCCTGCTCATGTCTGAGGATGAGAAATAATAGGGGCTAATCTTTCATCTCATCTCTGAGTAGCCTTTACTTGTTGAAGCCAATTCGATTTTATTAGCATGTCAGCTAGGAGTGCTCCATCCTGTGCTACATTTAATCTCACATTCATAGCTCGTAGGGCCATCAAATACTTCTTGCTGAGTGCATCAGCTACCATGTTTGCTTTGGCAGGATTGTAGTCAATCAAGCAATCGTAGTCCTTGATGAGTTCTAGCCACCATCTCTGCCGTAGGTTGAGCTCTTTTTGTGTAGGTAGGTATTTCAGACTTTTATGGTCAGTATAAATGTAACACTTCTCCCCATATAGGTAGTGTCTCCATATCTTCATGGCAAACACAATGGCTGATAGTTCTAAATCATAGGTAAGGTAATTTCTTTCTTGTGGCTTTAATTGTCTAGAGGCATATGCCACTACCTTTCCCTCATGCATAAGTACACACCCTAATCCACTCCTGGAGACATCACTGTACATAACATAAGGTTTACCTAAAATGGGTTGAGTAAGGACGGGAGCTTCAGTCAACATGCTTTTTAGTCTCTCAAAGCTTTGCTAGCATCTTTCGATCCATTCAAATTTGATAATTTTCTGTAGTAACTTAGTAAGTGGGGAGGCTATCATAGAAAATCCTTTCACAAACCTCCTATAATACCCAGCTAATCCAAGAAAGCTTCGAACTTTTGAAACATTTTTAGGTGGCTTCCAATCAAGTACGACTTTAATTTTTGTGGGGTCTACCTTAATGCCTTCGGCTGACACTGCGTGACCAAAGAAAGCAACCTCATTCAACCAAAACTCACATTTGTTGAATTTAGCATATAGTTGTTTATCCCTTAGTGTCTGTAGTACAATTCTTAAATGTTGATCATGTTCTTCTGGTGTCTGAGAATAGACTAGGATATCATCAATAAATACCACCATAAATTGATCTAGATACGGGTGAAAAATACGATTCATCAAATCCATAAAAGCAGTCAATGCATTAGTGAGACCAAAAGGCATAACTAAAAATTCATAATGTCCATACCTCATATGGAAAGCAGTTTTAGGAATATCTACCTCCTTTACTCCAAGCTGGTAATAGTCCGATCTTAAGTCAATTTTTGAAAATGTACTGACACCCTTTAGTTGATCAAACAAATCATCAATTTTAGGTAATGGGTATTTATTTTTTATGGTGGCTTTGTTCAACTGTTTATAGTCAATGTAGAATCTGAGAGACCCATCTTTCTTCTTTACAAATAACATTGGGGCTCCTTAGGAGGAAACACTTGGACAGATGAATCCTTTTTCTAACAATTCCTGTTGCTAAATCTTCAGTTCCTTCAATTCTGCTGGTGCCATACGATAAGGGGCCATGGCAATAGGTGCTGTACTAGGTAATACATCAATGCTAAATTCAACCTCCCTCATAGGGGGTAATCCTGGTAACTCATCAGGAAAACATTAGGGAAGTCTCTAACCGTAGGTATATCACTAACATGCAGCTTCTGAGCCTCAAATTCAGCAACAAAAGCCAAGTAAGCCGCACATCCTTTTCTAATACATCTGTGCGCTGTAGTGGCTGAGATGACATTAGATAAGAAGCTAGATCGTTCTCATATAACCATAATTTCCTGACTTTTCGGGGTTTTCAAGGTGATCCTTTTCAAATGATAGTCAACAATTGCCTAGTGTTTATGGAGCCAATCCATCCCTGGGATAATATCAAACTCGTGGAATTAAAGTTCAATCAGATTTGCAGGGAAACTAATCAGTTGGATTTGGATAGGACAACTCCTATACACTTTGTTCACAACCACACTATGCCCCAAAGGGTTACTTACAAGAATATCTTGATCTAACTGCGCTTTTTCTAATCCATTTCCCTGTGCAACTCCAGTGCTCAAATATGAATGTGTACACTTGGTATCTATCAATGCACAAATAATATCATCAAACAGGTAAAACCTACCTACAATCACATCCGAAGCATCCTGTTCTTCCCGAGCTATGACAGCATAAGCCTTGGCCAAAAATGGCCTACCTGCAGCTGGGGGAGCTGGGCCGTTGCCTCGAGCAAATACAACCCCATTGGGTCCACCTCTACCTCGACTTTGGGTTGAAGAAGCACCCTATCTGCTAGTAACAGTCTGTACTACTGATGTAGTAGTCTGTGTCAATGTTCTAGGGTAATTCTTAACCAGATGATCTCGAGATCCACACCTCAGACATGCTTCTGTCAATCTCCAGCACTTCCCTGCATGTCGTCTCTCACAATGCTCGCAAACTAGCACCTCTGGTCTACTAGAACTCTTAGCCCGTTGGTACTGCCCACTAATACAATAGAAGGAGGTGCCCGTACTGTGGTGCACTGACTCACTACTGGTATGGCTGAGGAATCCTATGGGGGAGCTACTATACGACCCCTAGTTTTCTTGCTGGACCCACTGCCCAATGCTCCTAGGGTTAGCCTTCTTCTCTGCTGGAATCTGACTCGCCTACTCACTTCCTCTTGCTAAACCATCTCCATCTTGATAGCTGCATCTACTAGCTGCTTACTATTTGTGTATTCCCATATTGCTAAGATCTTCCTCAAATAAATATGGAGACCTCTCTTAAAAAGTTGACACATCTACTCTGGAGGGAATTTATAGTCCTTCATATAGAAACTCAGCCTCTCAAATTCTCAATCATACTCTTGAATTGTCTGTGTACCCTGCCTTAGTCACCAAAAAGCCTCCTCATTGGCTCTCAAATATTCTCTGCCCAGACCATATATTTATCTTGAAACTGCTTGTAGAAGTAATCCCAGGTAACCTACTCTGGTAGTGTATAACATTTAACTGTGTCCCACCATATGTATGTCGGTCCCTGAAATAGTGCTACTGCTCCCTCAAGCTTCTCTTCTAGTGGACTGTGCGTGATTTGGAACAACCTTTCCATCTTACTAAGCCATTCTTTCGCTTAGGTAGCTGTGATCGGCTCTTTACCATAAAAGTCTTCTACACCCAACCTCTTTAATTGCTCCAATATAAATCTGTTAAATGGCTAAGGTGGTGCCTGTTGCTGAGGGTAAAATCTCTGAAAGAACTCTACCATCATCTGCATAACATCAGCTGGTGTAGGAGGCGGAGGAGTCTGTGGCACTGGTGTAGGAGTGTGCTGGGTAGGCTGCTGCGATCTAATACTCAGTATGGATTCATGTGTTTCTGGGCTCGTAGGAACCTCACTCTCAGCATCACTCACTATCTTAGCAATTTGTCTGGAGTCAGAAGCCATAGTCAATACTGAAATGCACAAGGGACAAGTAAGATTCAATTCGAGCATTTATATCACAATACAGTGGCATGTACTTGTATCATTATTATATTTCCATCCATTCTCGAAGTTAACATCACGTTTTACACATTAACTCCGATCTTAGGGCTGCCTAAATCATGCTCTGATACCATTAAAAGTAACACCCTTTATACAATTCCAAGAATGTATTGATTTATTAACATTTCTACTACAGTCAATTTGTTATTTAAATTGGGAAAATCCGACAGCATGACGGCTTAATATTCATCCTACCCAAACCATCAATATTCAAGTTACACTCCTAAACATTATTTCTCCAACTCCCAAACATCAACAATCAACACAGTACTTCAAAATAATTCATCATGCAATCAACTAAAAGCATCTCTTCAAGCACACCAACCAAAAATTTTATTAAGGTCATAAGTTATTACAATAACTCTATAAAGTATTATGAAAATCTTGCAAAATATTTACAATCCAAAAGTAACAAAAGTTCTCCTACTCTGTATATGCCACTACTGGTCTTCAGCATCAGCTGGCTACACTGTCCCTGCGCGCAGTTATAATAAACTACACGCTAAACAACATAGTCGCTTAGTGGTGGATATATATACATAAAATTTCACTTACTATATTCTAATTATTTAAATCAATTAAATTCATTAATAGTTTAATGAATTTTCAGATTTCATAAATTTCAAATTTATTCTCCTTTTGTCATAATTTTCTCCTAACTGGCTTAAAAATATTCTTTTATATCTAATTTCACAATTTCACCATTTTAAGTGAAAAATTTCAATTATACCCCTGAAGTTTGACTTTTTTAATTTAGACCCAATTTTAACTTTTTGGTTGACTTTTCCTCAATTTACCCAATTTAACTCTAATTTTGACATGGTTAACTCCCTTTGATTTTTACTTGCTTTAATTACACAAATTATATTTTAGCCTTTAAAATTTTTTCTTAGATGAAAACATTACCGTTTGGTCCCTGTAACTTCCTTTAATTATGAATTTGCCCTTTTTAGTCAAATTACCCATCTTAACTATTTTAACCACATTTTTACCGCAGTTTGACCATTTTGTCCTCGATTAATCGTATAATTACATTTTTACCCCTATTGAACATATATATCTCATTTTTCACCTCATTTCACTTTTATTCACATTTTTTATATTTTAAGCACCGTAAATACCCTTTTTCACAGGTTCATGTAAAATTACCGTTTTGCCTCTAGATGTAGACAGTAGAAAAATCATGAACCAGATAAACGGATGAGCAAATCCAGTAAGTGGGAGCAACTATACCACTATGGTACGATGCTACTCCCCAGTATATCAGTATAATGAGCTGACTAACAGTGAAATTTCACTCTTTCAGTACAGTAACAGTAGAGTGACAATAAAGTAACAGTACAATATACAGAACACTATGGGATAAGTGCCCCTATAGCTAGCCATACTATCATACGATCCTAGGTTACCCACTGAGCACTAAGGGCATAACAAATTATTGAATTTTCTTACTTTATTTTATTTTTACACTAATTTACATACCAAGCACACTATGTTAACATTATCATAATTTCATTTCTATTCATTCAAGCTCATTAACTATACATTTCACAATTATACGCATATTATTACAAAAATATAATTAAAAAATATGCATGTACACCATTCAGCCACTTAAAGGCCTCACACTTACACATTATTTTATCCTTCTTTTTTATGCCATACATAATTGTATATCCCTTTTATGACATAATGTAGTGAAACATACCATTTTCACATGAATATTTTAAAGTTCTCAAAAGTTCCATCATTATGTAACTATGGCACAATTAAATAAAATTCTCAAAATTTATTCCAATTAATGTAATTACATTACTTATACCTTAATTTATTCAATTAGCATTAGACACCCAATTAAAGCTCAAATTACACTAAGGTACCATATTCGGCCAAGCCAATTACACTCACTTTTAATTTAATTTCTTCACTCATTTATGTTTCTAATGGTTCAAATCAACATTATATCACATGAATTTAAATTATTTCATCATTTCATGCAATCTAGCATAGTTACATAATGTAGAAATCATAGAAAATTCAATTATATTAGTGAAATTAAATGTAATTTATATCCACTAACCTCAATTAGGCTATTCTCCACCTAATCTTCCTTTTTCTTCTCTTTTTCTCTTTGGTTCCTTTATTCCTCTATGTGTTCCCCTTTGGGCCAAATTTGCAAGGCAGAAAATCACATCATTAATGCATGTTTTTAGCAATTTAAAATCACCATTATAATTCCCTAGCCCAATTCTACATGCCTATAAAATTGTCCCTTCAAATTCTACCTAAAACTCAAGAAATCACAAAATCTTACCTTAGGATTTTTGCCTTAAATTTCTAATTTCTTGGCCTTCTTTTGATAAAAAAAATCCTTTTACAAGTTAAAGGGGATGAATTTCTAAGCTCTAGGTTGTAATTAGGGCTTGTGATTTAATGAATAAAGCTTGTGATGAAGAAAAATAGAGGAGAGGCAACAAAAGTGGGGAATTCAGATTTTGAAAAAAAAGAGGAGGAATTTGCAGAAATTTTTAGGTTTTTCTTAGATTTTATTAAGCTATTATAAGGTGTCTTTAAGTGTACCAAATGAGGGGCCAAGATTCAATCACATCCATTAGATCCAAGGGGTATAATTTTTGTCACTTATTGGCCATACATCAAGCTAGGCTCATCCTACTGGCCTAAGCTCACTCACACTTGATCATAACCTTATATTAATGTCTCATTTATCTTTTTAGGGTCAAATTCTCTGGTTTGACCCTCTAAATGACCTGATCTCGATTTTACACCCTAAAATATGAATTTTTGTTTCCAATATCAGATTGCCCTGAAAATTTTCACTGGGTGTCTTTACATATTTACCAATATCATTTTGGTATATTTCTAGCCCTGAAAATTTTTGTTTCCAATATCAGATTGCCCTAAAAATTTACCAATATCATTTTGGTATATTTCTAGCCCCAGCAACCTGCTCAGCCGGGCCGAAATTAAAAATTTTAGAATTATCAGAATTACTATTTTTCAATTCTTTGGGTGTCTTTACATTAGTTACATATTATATATGAAATTTGTGGGAAATCTGAGATCTCTAGGTCCCTCAATCGCTCGATCAAAGTTTTGGTCAACCTAGTGAAATTTTTCATTATTTGCCTGTTTAGGGACCTATTTGATCTTAGTTTCTCTTCAAATTATACCATTATACTCCACTCAACCTGTAATTTCATTTCTCTATCTTAGATCACACTGTCCGTCGGGTCCCCTTTCTTGGGTTTTTCTGTCCCGACACAATTACCCCTTTATACTTGTCACCGAGTTTTCTCACCATATTTAACTCCAATTTTCCTGAAATTTAACCTACGATAATTTTTCATGTTCTGTAACTTAACATGTATAATAGATGCAAAAATTTGGGTGTTACATGAAGTGTTTTTGTTACGTGGTTATTGAATTATTTTACTTTAGTTTACCTTAGTTTTTATTTCCTGACTAAAAAATGAGTGTGTCTATTCTTTATGATTCCAATGTGCTTAAAGACTGAGGTGTGATTTTGGCATGACTTTGTATACAAATTGAGCAAATGAGGCTTGTGTTCGAGGCAAATTAAAGGTGAGTGAATGACAATGTATTAAGTTTGATCATATATGAGTTGAGTGTGTTTTGAATTGAGAATGCACAACAATTATGAATTAAGGTGTTTCGGAGTTGCTAATTTAGTGCTTCAAAGGAAACTTCTTGAAGAGAGAAATAGCATGATCATAACCATGGATTTAGGGCTTAAACCATGAAAGGCAGATTTTTCTCGAGGGGGGCAGCCTTGGCTCACTTGGCCAAGTGACTCTGGTCACTCTCCGGAATGGCTGGCCACTCTCCTGAGTGGAATGATCCTTTTTCCTTGACATTTATAGCAGACCCTCAACACTCTCCCGAGTGGTGTTTACCACTCTTCTGAGTGACATATTTTTTATGAAACAACGTAAAAAAATTTAAAGCTCCATTTTGGTCCCTCTGGAAGCCGAATGGACCCACTTGGCCGAGTGCAACTTCACTCTCCCGAGTGGTCCTCTTTATAAACCCCACTCTCCCATTTTCATCCTCACTCTTACACACACCGTTTCACTTATTCTCTCACTCACCCATTGAGCAATTTTCACTTGCTCGAGTACTCTTATTTAAAGTCAAAATTTTGCATCTCTGTTGTTCCCATCTATCTAAGCAAGTGATCTTTAACTTTCAAGTTTTGTTTTTCAATTGTAAAGTTGATTAATTTTACTTGAAATTGGTGTAACTTGGGGTGGTTTTCACTTAGAATTTGCACTTGAAATTGTATTGCTATTCCATTGCTTTTCATATGAGCTTATAAAGGGCATGCTAGTAATGCATATATTCATTTTTGGTGTCAATTAAATTTCAATTTGATCATCATTAAGCTTAAGCAACATGTGCACACAAGGTGTTTGTTGAAATACTTCAAAGAATGCAATTTCATTTTTAGCTTGATTTTGTTTTGCAATTGCCATGTTCACTTTAATCCATCTTTGACTATATCATTTTCTCTGCATCTTTGTTCTTTTATCTTCAATGTTTCACATTTTTTGGTGGTTGATTTTAATCACATTTTCCTTTAGGCTCCCATGTGCTATATTATGCTTTTTCTTGCTATAATTGAATTAAAATTCTTGATTATTGGGGATTTTTTTCTTATGTAGTGGCTCCTAAGAAAAATCAGCATGCTGAAGCTTCTAACTCTTCCGGGTCACACATCCCTACATATGCAGACAAAGGGAAACACTCACTGTACGAACACTTTAGTACATGTACCTATGTGAAACCTACATATTTGAGTGATCTCTTCCTAGATACAGCTGATGGCAACCTGTGGAATGAGATTTCACCATTAATTAACAACATAGGGTGGAAGGAATTTGTTGAGAAGAAACCACAAGTGTATCCCTTCATTGCACGAGATTTTCTCTATTCCTTTGAGTGTTATTTCAAAGATGAAGGAGATCTTGGCACGATAAACTTCAAATTGGGAAGGAAGGGTTATACCATGAATTTTCCACAATTCATAGCATGCTTAGGTTTTCCAACAAATGCCATTGGTGAATTACCTAATACTACCTCACAAGAAAACTGGAAAATTGTGAGAAATCTGGTTGATCCGGTGCCATAAAGAGGAGGCAGGATTAAATGTCACTCTTTAAGGAGTCATACCTTGTGTATCCTTCATAAGTATTTATCAATTAATATTTTCAATTGTCTTAGTGTAGTGAATTCCAAAGAGATTATGTTATTATGATGCATGGTCGAAGGCATCCCCATTAATGGTACATAGATTAAAGACCTACTAAAGAAATTGCTCACTATTAAGGATATCTCTATTGGTTGGATAGCCACCATTATGGCGAATGTAGTCCACCATATTGATTTAAGACATCCACTTGCAGGAGAACTCGAGTACATCGATTATTCTATGCTGAAATGCATGAAGATTTTATCTCTTACACCTCGGCAACACTGGACTACTAGAGAATTCTTTAATGACAATGGGATTCAAGTTCATGACCACCAAGAGGAAGAAATTGAGGTAGAAAAGGAGCACCAGGCAGCACCACAAGCCGAAGCATCTACTAGCCCTCAAGTGATTGATCTTTTAAATCGGATTAATGTTCATTTAGATAACCTGCAAGGCAAAATGGGTACAATGCAGGAAAGCATCAACGAACAGAGGCAGAATTTTGAGTGATTCATTGATAGTTTTTAGAGAAAATTTCCACCACCACCTCTACCACCAGAGTAATTTGCTGAGGATAGCAAGATTTTAAAAAAAGGGGTGGAGCTTACTCAAGCTCAATTTTGTCCAGGAAGTAGAAAAAATTTCTTTTTTTTTTTAGTTCTTGTTTTTGTTTGTAGCTTTGTTCTTATGTTTAAATTTTCTTGTTATAATATTTTATGTAAAGACCTTATGACTTAGTTTCTAGTTGTTAGTTGTCTAGTTGAACTAAGAATGTAGTCAATCCTAATTTGCATTTATCTTGCACTAAACTTAGTTTGCCCCAGTTTATCTTCAAAATTTAAACTTATTGAACTTAAACGTAGAATGTGCATTATTCAAAATTTTGGTTTAGCACTAAGGCAAGCATGCTGTTTAATAAAATTTTAGCTAGTTTAACATTCAACTTGACTTATATTTGTGAGTTCCCACTTTATGAGCACTTAAGGACCGATTTTTAAATTTAAGAAAAACTAATGCATCGATTTAGTTAGGTGAGAAATTTTAGAACACTAGAACCTTCCTCATCACCCTTCGAAGCATAAAAGTTATTCAAAGCAACTTAGAAAGTGGTTTAGGCATAATTGTTCTTGTTGAGTTATAAAAAAACTGTTAACCAACCTTTTGATATAATTGACCCTTGTTAGCCATTTTGAGCTTGATGAGGCATGCTTAATATGTGTTACTTTAGTTTTTCTTGTTACACTCAATTATTAACCATATAACCTAAAAAGCCTTTATCTTTTCCTTTTAGAGTTGGCCACTATAGGATTGGATGGATTAATTTTGTTGGATATTTTGAAGGGTGTAGTAAGATATTTTTGGTACTATTGTCAAGGGCTATTGATGAAATCAAGTAAATAGTAAGAATTTACCTTATAATTATCCATTTTTATTATTGTATTGCGAGCATCAAAGCTAGTGTGAAAAAAATAATAAAGCTAGCATACATGGCAAAATTCTGAAGTACGGGGTATTTACAAGGGAAAGCATGTGTGACTTCAATAAAGGGGTGAAGTGTAAAGAGAGTGTTTATTGGTATTTTCTCTCAAAGTGCTTAAGATGTGTAAGGGTTTGAGCAAACAAGTATGGAAAAAGGGGTTTGTGTTTAGTAGTTTGAAATTTTAAATCTTAGTTTATCTTATCATAGAGTGGCTATTTTTTTATTATCTTTATCCATTCCATGATAACCAATATCCTAATTCTATTACAACCTAATTAAGACCTAAGTGATTCTAAGTTTTGCTTTTGAATTGTTTAATGGAGATGACCTTCGGATTCCGGTGCTAAAGGAAAGGCTTATGGTGTTTCTAGAGTTTCAAGTGCGAAACCACATGTACACTTAGTTGTACATAAATTATTAAGCTTAACTAAGAATTTGCATTGTTATTTTGAGTTTTAAAATACTTAAAAAGTTTTGGTCTTGCACACACACAAAGGAAACTAACTCATATTGTCTTGTTTGAAATTATTACTAGTTGGAATTTGGTTGAGTGCTTTTGCTAATTGCTAAGTTTGGTTTTGAACTGCATAATTCTTTATTGAAGTTTGATAATTTTGAGAAGTTGGTTTGTTCAAGTTTGCTCATGGGCGAGCAAAGACTAAGTGTGGGGTATTTGATAAGTGTGAATTATAATATATTTTTAATGTATTTTTATATGTTTAATTGAGTCAAGTTAGTCTCAATTTAGATGGTTTTAAGTTTAATCAATTAGTTTATGTGTTTTTAGGTATAATTATTAATTTTGGTATTTTTCAAAGCCAAATTGAAGAAAAAAAGGGGCTAAAATGCAAAAAGGAGAAAGTTAGGGGCAGAATTAGAATTAAGGAGAATTGTGGCTTCCATGCATGGGAGCCATCCATAAATCACTCGGCTAAGTGATTCCCTCACTCGGCTGAGTGATTTGGCACTCTCTAGAGTGAAATTGGCACTCACCCAAGTGAAGTTATGTGAATTACAGTAGAAAATCACTCTCTCGAGCACAATGGCCACTCTCCCAAGCATCAAGGTCACTCTCCTGAGTAAATGTCCTAATTAAGTGATTAAAAGCTTCCTATTTTAATTAAACATGAATTCTTCCAAGATAAGAAGTCACAAGAGGTGTAAACTCTTCTCTAGGAGGTTATAAAAAGGACTGAAGACATCAAGATTAAAGAGAGCACTTTTAATTACGAATTTTCTTTGATTAGTTGATGTTAGTTTAGGTTCAATTTTGTAAGATACAAAGATTTGGAGTTTAGAAGCCTTGCTTGGAGTTCTACAGAATTGTCAAGGGAGTTTTTTTACTTCTATGAGTTTGTATAAACTTTATTTACTTTGTTTCGTTTTTAATATGAAGTGTGAGTAGTTTTCTCAACTTTTGATAAAGGATACTTGAATCCTTAACTCTTATTGTAATGGTTTAGCTATGTTTTCATTTAATACAAGTTGATTATTTCTTAGTTCTTGAGCAATTTCTTATCTTTGGGTTGTATTGAGTTATTGATTAGCATATTAAATAAATGGTTGATGATTGATTTCAATTACAATCTATGATTTGCATGTTCTTAGGTTAATTCATTGGTGTTGATGTATGATTATGTTTTGAATAAAAGATAATTTTACGTTAGTAAAAGTGGATTAAGATTAAGAAAAGTTGAACTAAGAATAGACTGAAATTAAATTTGTTTGAAAAAAGTTTAATGGAAGTTTAGGAGTCAAAACTAGCTCTTTATGCTAAGTGTTAAATTATTCTGAATAAGAGGATTTAATATTTAGAATGATAGTCTGAATAAGCTATCTGGCTTTATATTTCTAGTTTTCCATAGTCACTTGTATTCTTTTTATCTAAGTCATGGCAATATCAGTTAAGGTGGATAGTCCTTTAGTAGAGGTTCCCTTTAGTATTGAATTTTACCAACTTTAATTGATTGCTTTGTTTATTTTTAATTTTAATTGTTTAATTTTTATTTATTAAATCTCTTATCACCATCACAAAACTTGGGATTTCTTTTATTCTTCACACACGATATTCACTCTAAAATCTGAAACAGGTTGCATTTATCATAGTTTCCCTTGGGTATGATATTTGGGGTCTTAATTTATATTTTTCTATATTATTAGCTGATCTAGTACACTTACTAGACATTAGTCAATGAGTTTTGGAGAGCTTTTGATGGAATTTTGTGTTTAATTATAATTTTCGCAAGTACCTCATGATCAGCAGGTTTTACCTATTGACCGTGACCTATGCTTTCTGTCAAAATACACCGTTTTAAGGGGTGTCACGGTCAATAGTGACATTATTCTTAAAGGGTTGTTTACTGTGACCTAGAAAGCTCCTCAATATAGAACCAAGGAAAAAAGGACCTTACGGATAATAGATTTTTGGTATTGACCGTGAGGTAGTTAAGTTTTCAGTCTAGAATGCAAAGGAGAGCTATTTCACGATCAACAGATTTTTGGTATTAATTGTGACCCCTGTCCAGAAGCTAGTTGAGATTTACCTTATGGTCAACAGATTTTTGGTGTTGACCATGACCCATGGCAGTTGTTTAAGGAGATTTTAATAAGTCACGATCAACATAAAATTCCTGTTGACCGTGACCCTTTTTGGACTATATAAAGCTGATTTTTCTACAGAATTAGTTCTTCCTCTTTAGATCTAGGTTTTTCTTTATTCGTTCTTTCATTCTTTACTTCATTTTTATACATAGATACATAGATTATACTTAAAATAGGTAGATTTATCACAAAATACTTAGATTAAACACCATTCTTAGCTTAGATTTCCATTCTTTCACATCTAGGAGTTCACTTACATTGAAGATTTAGAGAGGAAGGTTGAAGAAGCTTGGGATTCAGCTGAATTTTCTTCCTCCATGAAATTTCTGGATTTATTCTTTTCTTCTCTTTTATTATTTCATAATGGGTAGTGAGTAGTCTCTAGCTGTTTGGGGGATCTTTGAATCCCCTATCTAAATGTGATTCTTGAACATATCTTGAATGTTTATATAGAAGAATGGTTTATTTCATTGTGGCATCATTTATTATTTCATTGTTATCATTAAGTTGAATTAATTTCCAGCTTTTGATGAATGGGTTTGTCATATATCATTGTTGGATGTTATGTTTGGATGGTTAAATACTATGAATGTATATTTCTCTTTTCTTTTATCATGAATGCTGTAGAATTTAGACTGCTCTAGAATGGGACTCTTAATATGTAAGATTTTGTGATTTTAGGATTAGAGTGTCGAGTGAAATAAATGATTTTTAGGTTGTCTGGCTCCGAAATAGAAAAACAAACCAAACTTAGGATTTTAGATATGTGCTTAGGCTAACTGTAGGGCTTGCTCCGGAATGGGATGCCTTGCAATTAGAGTAGCTTGCTCCGGAATAAGATGTTTAGATTAAGAGGGTTATCCCAAATTCATTTATATATATCTTTAGGTTAATCTAAATCACATTGGATACGAGAAAGATGAGTGAACCCATGCAAAGCTTTTATCTTATTGAATTTTATATGTAGCACCCCCTATGCAAAATACCCCATTAAACATATATTATGAATACTATTAATCATGCTTATGCTATATGTTCATTTAATCATCATTTAGCCATTAATCATGCCACATGGTTTCATAAGCCTATATTCGTGCTACAAGTCTATTCCTATTTTCCATTTCAAACCTATTAACATGCATACTAGATTATATGAATATTACTTTATGTATATCACATGCACACACACCTGTCTTAGCTTTACTATTAGTGAGTTACAATATTCCACATAGGTTTTATACATATCATAAGATAACTGGCCTTAATACAAAACATATGATAATTGTATTACAAAATATCCTACATCAAGGTTATAAGTCGATGGTTGGCCCTTCCTGATGCAAAGAACGTCCCTCAACAAAAGTCTTGCTATTTGTACCTACACGGATAAATAACCCGTGCTAAGCTATAAAGCTTAGTGGGGAATATCTACAGATGGATGACCACACACATAGGTCATCAAACATACATATACAATATATACATATACTATAAACAACAGGTCCAACATAGCATGGCAACGATAACATATACTTTAAAGCATAAAACATATTCTCATGTGCATAACTTTGTACCCAATGAGTAACAATTATTCTCATATTCATAATTCATATAGACAGCAATTTCCCATGTAAGCATATTCAAATAAAACATAATTCCTGTGGTAAAACAACATTATGATTCACAATATCAATCTTTAGTCAAATCACTTTAACTGTTTAATTTCTTTATCATTACTATGAATAACGTTTAGCCTGCCTTAGCTTTATCGGTGGATAACGGGAACTATGGATACTCATCGGTATCAAAGAAGGATATCCGAAGATATCAAATCTATAGACCCAAACGGGGCCAACTATACTATGGACCGGTCAAGCATACCCAAACGGGGTCGCCTCTCAACCCAAACGGGGCTGATCATGATCCAAACGGGATCATACATATACTATGGACCCGAGCGGGCCAAACTATGGCAGCTGCAATTTCCCTATAGGCGCCTATCTATCCACATCTAAAACTGTATCGCAGGCAGAACTATATTCGTGTTCAATTCACATATTAATACTATATTCATAGTATAATGTTGTGCACATATACATAGTCTTATATAACTATGAATTCTATGGTGCATAATCAGATATATGCACAGTTCACATGCCAAGTTATACATCTGGCTTATTCAAATCTGTATGACTATATAATTTGCATCATAACATATAGGCATGACATATAATCATTATATCATATACTCGATCATGTTTTCATTAAGCATTTCACATGCTCATAGTCATGCTAATTCATCTTCTATCTCATAAGGCAATTACATGCTCATATACTCATATACATAATCATAAATGTACATACCTGTGGGTACATTCGCATATAGTTGATTTATTCTTATGAGCATGTTTCCAACACATATATATACCTTTATCATCATTCAAGTCATGTGCTATACAACATATCAACATGTTTTCATATGGGCACATACACATGCCAAGGTCATACTATTATAATCCCTATTTTATAGCATAGATACATGTCAATATGTGCACTTTTATGTCATAGGATTTACATGTGTATATATATCAATTTAGCATATGACCATCATGCACAAGACTAATCACATGTATAGGTTAGATATTTCATCACTAGTCTTTATTCATATACACAATTGAATGCATCTGTATTCATATAAATCCTTCATTGATAGTCATACTACATGTCTTATTCAATTAACTTTACTATCACATAAGCAACTATCTATCTCAATCAATTTAAAGATCATATAATCAAGTGTAGCAATGATTTACACAATATTGCAATTTCTGTTATATTGAGCAGTCTAAAACAAGTCTGGATTCAACCCTAGATTACATGTACTTAGAGATAGATTTAAACTTAGGTTTCTTCATATTAAATATAGGTATGGAAGTCTAATTTTCAATGCAAAAAAATCATTCAATTTGCTATTCTATAGCTCAACTTATGAGCAAAACATTCCAGACAGGTCATTCAGTCGTGAAGGGGAGTTCGACTAGTGAAGGGCTTCACGAGTGAAGAAAATAAGGCAAATATCACGACTCATGAAGAAGCTCACGAGTGAAAAAGAAGATCTGTACTTCACGACTCGTGAAGAAGCTCATGAGTGGAGAAGAAAAACTGCACTTCACGACTCGTGAAGAGCTTCGCGAGTGAAGAAGAAAAACTGCACTTCACGACTCGTGAAGAGCTTCACGAATGAAGAAGAAAAACTGCACTTCACGACTCGTGAAGAGCTTCACGAGTCGGACTAATGTTCACGACTCGTGAAGTCATTTACGACTCGGCAAGATTAGTCTTCTTCTTCAACCTCACATCTTTAAATTTTCCAGAAAACGTAAATTTAGTTCTGTAAATCCCACTCAATTCCAATAATCATTCTCACATGCAATATGAACAGCCTAAATTCCCATACCTTGGCTGATAAACCCAATGTCTTCAACCTCTATCAATTCCTTTTCCTTTGTTCCTTCTTCCTTCCTCTTCTCCTTCACAAATTCCATCACCATCATTATTTAAATTTCCAGTAAATACATTGTTCTAAGTTAACTTGAAAAGAAGATGAAGATGAAGATGATGGAGGGTTAAATTAAGAGTTTGATTACCTTAATTTACTGCATTTTACTCTTGCTTAACCCACAAACATTATCACCTAATTGCTTGGGATAATTGAATGAAAATCAAAGGAAGAAGAGATAAACAATTTTCTGGTTTTCTCTCTTCAAATGTCGTTCTCAAGATCTCAACCAGCCACCTCACAATCCACTAACTTCTTATCTTTATATCAACAAGCAAAATTCTCTCTATGGTCTCTTGAAAGTTTGCATGCCACACAAATGCCACAAACCTTTATGCTTGTAAGACTTTAACCCCTCCACTAACTCTTCTTCTTAATTCAACCTATCAATTAATTCAATCTTCCAACTTAACCTTGAATTAAATGCTTTTATTCATAATTGGCCACCAAAATGTCACAATTACAAATTAACCCCAAATTAATATCTTTTCACTTCAATTACACCCTCAAATACTATTAAACCATATTCTTTTATTTTATTTTCATACAATTAACATAATAGCATGCTAATTTATCCCTTTAACATAATCATACAAATATGCAAATTAAATTAGGGTCATGTTAGGGGCCTTACATTATACGTGTTCATTATATACTTGATTATTTCATAAAAAATTACTACAAGTTTAATTTCATTGTTATTCTTTCTGCGTACCATTTAGTTGATAGTTTACACACAAAAATTTAGGAATTCTTTAGCATACAATTGATTTTCACTGCTTACATCCTAATCCCTTGGGTATGATATTCGAGGGTCATAATTATACCTCACTTTATTACTTGACGATTTAATGCACTTGTTGGACTCACGTCAGCTAGCCAATCAAATTCTAAACTAGATTTTGACCGCCTGACTATTACTAAGGGCAATATTTTAATTACTTTCAATTTACTTTTCGAATTGCCAACAGTTTCATTTACTTTTTCTATTTAGTAATACAGTCAATCAATTTTTCCAATACTTTTGCACGGTTTGTGAATTATTTTATCATAATTCACCATTTTTCACTTAATTAATGAATTATTTCACCATAATTCAACAAATACATTATATACATAACCTAATTTTCTTTTCAAAAATACTCAAATAATTTCCAAAAATTCTATAAAAAATCATGGACACAATTCTTCATTTCTAGGTTCATTTTATGGCATAAATCATAAAAAAATGCACAAATTATACTTTCATTCTCACCAGTAAACAATTTAGCCATAAGGATTTACCTACCTTACCATCACTTTTAATTCTAATTAAGCATTTAAATGGCCATATTCAAGGTTTTAAATAGTTATTCTAAGGTTAATTTCAAGTATACATGAATTTTTCTTTGTTTTCCCTAAGTTACATAAAGGGAAATCTTGCCAATTCAAGGAAAATAGAAGGATTTACTAGCCACTAACCTTTCTCACAAGCTTTAGATCTTCTAAGCTTCGTTCTCCTTTCCTTTGGCCTTGGATGGTTGTCCTTCACTTGAAAAACCTACCATGACCGAATTCTTTATCAATACAAACACCACTTTTTTTGTTCCCAAATGCTTAAATTAACCACATAATTGAACTCTGGACACCTAGAAACACTTATAGGCACCTAAAATCAAAATTAAAATCATGATTTTCTCTTACCTCAATTTGATACCCTAATTTTTTCACTTGATTTCTCTTATGTATCTTCCTCTAATCAAGGGATAGAAGCTTAATTAATCTTCTAGAGAGATCAAATACCATCTAGGATGCTTTGATTTGGAGAGAAAGAGAGAGAAACTTAAAGGAATTTTGAGAGAACGCCAACTATGGTGGTTTGGTCAAGAAGGAAGAAGAAGAGGGGCTAAAGAGATAAACATAATACACCAAAAAATCTTCTCCCATGTGGCCTTTAAAGTGGCTAAGTGGGTTGGGCTTTGGTTCAACTAAAGCTCACTCACTTAAGGCCCAATAGCCCGAATTAAGCTCATTATGTCATTTTCCTATAATTATCTCACTTTCCAAATTGAAATCACTTAAATTTTGATTCCATCATTCTTATCATGTCAACAATATGTTGTACACAAAATTTCAGCCAAATCGGAGCTCATTTCAGATCCGATTCAATCAAATCAGTCTGATTTGATAATTATCGGTGTCACCAAAAAATTAACTTTTTAAAACCAAAATATTCTTCATATCATTTTAAGAATATCTACAATTTCTAAAAATTTTTAGAATTCATTTGCTATTTTTAAAGGCTCAATCAAAACTAGATCAACCTAATTAACCTTCGAACTGAACCGCTTCGTTTTTCGTATTTTTGACTTTTTGAAGTCTATTTGACCTCAATTTCATTTCAAATTTTAACCTCAAACTAACCATGATCAATATTCTTCGATGGTCAAATAAAATATTTTTCACCTCTGCATGTACTTTTTACCCTCGAAAGCACTGTTCACTATCGAAAAATACTATTTATGGCTGACTCGGTGTTGAAGCCATTACAATTCTCCCCTACTAAAAGAAATTTTATCCTCAAAATTTACCTCTATTGAAGAGCAGAGGATAATGTTTCTCATTATAGTTTCGGGCTCCCAAGTAGTCTCTTCTACATTGTGATGGTGCAAGAGCACCTCACTAGTTGAAACTGCTTGTTCTTGAGTTATCTGACCTCTCTAGTTAGAATCCTTACTGGTCTTTCCTCATAAGTCATATCAACCTACACTTGAATTTCTTCCGGTGTGATCATATGGCTAGGATCAGATCTATACCTTTGGAGCATTGATACGTGGAACACATCATGCATCTTTTCTAGTTTTGATGGTAGCTTCAACCGATAAGCTATAGGACCCACTCGCTGAAGTATCTCATAAGGGCTAATGAATCTTGGACTGAGCTTGCCCTTCTTGCCAAATCTTAGAATTTTCTTCCAAGGAGATACCTTCAGGAAAACGTTATCTCCAACCTGGAACTCTATATCTTTTCTCTTCAAGTCTATATAAGATTTATGGCGATCCATACCTTCTTTCAATCTACCCTTGATGACTCGAACTTTCTTCTCTGAGTCACGAATCAAGTCAGACCCTACTAGCTTCTTTTCACTCAATTATGTCCAACACAAAGGAGTTCTACATTTTCTTCCATACAAAGCTTCAAAAGGAACCATCTTTATGCTGGACTGATAGCTATTGTTGTAGGCAAACTCTGCTAAAGACAAGTACTTTTCCCAACTGGTACCAAACTCTAGCACATAACATCGCAACATATCTTTTAAAATCTGGATCACCCACTCTGACTGACCATCTATCTGAGGGTGGAATGTTATGCTGAAATGGAGCCTCATACCCAAAGCTTCTTTCAGACTTTTTCAAAAATGGAAAGTAAATCTAGGGTCTCTGTTAGAAATAATGGATGATGGCACTACATGCAGCCTCAGCACTTCATTAATGTAGATTTATTCCAGCTTAATCAAAGGAAAATCCATTCGTACTAGCAAGAAATGAGCAGATTTGGTGAGTCTGTCAATGATCACCCAAATAGCATCATGTTTCCTTTGAGTCACAATTAGTCCAATTATAAAATTCACAGTCATCATATCCCATTTTCACTCTAGTATTAAAATGGGATGAAGCAATCCTAAGGGAACCTAGTGCTCTGCTTTCACTTGCTTATATATCAAGCATTTGCCTACAAACTCTATCACATCTCAATTCATACCTGGCCACCAATAGTAAGCTTTCAAATCCTGGTACATCTTGTTACCTCTAGGATGCATGGCATGGCTACTATGGTGAGCTTCTATGAGGATGTTCTTCTTCAATTCTTCCAAATCTAGAACACAAAGTCTTTTCTTATAACAGAGGCTTCCATCATTATTTAAGGAAATGTCTCCTTCACTACTATCTTTAATCTTATTCATAATGGCTACCAATTGGTCATCTTGCTTTTGAGCCATTTTCACTTGATGCGTAAAGTCAGGCTTCACTTGCATTTTAGCCAATAATGCCCCATCTGGTGCCAAACTCAAACTGACATTCATAGCCCGAAGAGCTACAAACATTATTATTAGTTAATAACACCTATCAATCACTTATACATATTCATTTGAAAACATTTACATTACCTGACATAAATTTCCTGTTAAGTGCATAAGCCACTACATTACCTTTTCCTGGGTGGTGTCAGTAAAGTAATCATAATCTTTAATTAACTCCAACCAGCATCTTTGTCTAAGGTTGAGTAAGGATAGGAGCTTTTGTCAGCATAAATTTAAGCTTCTCAAAACATTCTTAGCATCTATCAGTCTATACAAACTTGGTATGTTTTTATAACAGTCGAGTCAAAGGAACTATAACAGTGGAGAAGCCCTTAATAAATCTCCTATAATACACGGCTAACCTAGGAAACTCCTCACTTTTATAACATTCTTAGGTGGCTTCCACTGAAGAATTGCTTTAATCTTTGAAGGATCTACCTTTCTGCCTTTTGCAGACACTACATGACCTAAAAAGGATACCTCATTCAGCCAAAAATCACATTTACTGAACTTGGCATACAATTGCTTTTCCCTCAAGGTCTGTAGTACAATTCTTAGATGCTTGTCATGCTCTTCCGGTGTCTTGATATACACCAGGATATCATCAATAAAAATCACCACAAACTAGTCCAAATAAAGGTGAAAAACCTATTCATCAAATCCATGAAGGCGGTTGGTGCATTTGTAAGCCCAAATGTCATGACCAAAAATTCATAATGGCCATATCTAGTGCGAAAAGCCGTCTTGGGTACATCAATTTCTTTCACTACCATCTAATAATAGCCAAATCTCAGGTTAATCTTTGAAAATATAACCGCTCCCTTCAGCTGATCAAATAAATCTTCAATGTGAGGAAGGGGGTATTTGTTCTTAATAGTCACCTTGTTCAGTTGTTTATAATCAATGCATAACCATAGTGTCCCATCCTTCTTCTTCACAAACAGGACTGGTGCTCTCCAGGGAGAAACACTAGGTCTAATAAATCCCTTGGTAAGTAGTTCCTATAACTAAATCTTCAATTCTTTCAATTCTGCTGGTGCCATTCTATAAGGAGCAATGCCTAGAGCAACATCAATGGAGAATTCCACTTCCTTGTCAGGTTGTAAACCTGGCAACTCATCTGGTAACACATTCAGGAACTCTCTGATAGTAGGCACTTCTAACACTTTTGGACTATCTCTTTTTTCTTCCACTGTATAACATAAGTAAGCTATGCACCCTTGTTTTATCAATCTTTTAGCAACTGTAGCAGATATCACATCAAATAAAAAGTCAGTTCTCACACCTACAACTGTGATATCACGACCCTCTTCCTTTTGCAGTCGATTGTAGCTTGGTGGGTGGATAACCAATCCATCCCCAAAATCACATCGAACTCATGGAATGGCAGTTCAATTAAATTTGCTAGGAATACATGACCCTAGGCACTGATAGGACATTTTCTATACACTCTGTTCACCACTACACTATGCTCCAGAAGATTACTCACCAAGATATCCTAGTCTAAACATACATCTTTCATCCCTTTACCCCGTGCTAAGTCAGTGCTAATATAGGAATGAGTGGAACCAGGATCTATCAAAGCATATACTGAATCAGATAACAAGAGGAATTTACCTACTATTACATCTGGAGCATCCTCATCCTCTCTAGCTCTAACTATATAAGTCTGACCTGCAGCACGCTCTGACCATGGGATGACTGCCAAGCTAGTATAGATGCTAAAGTGATGGGGGCAACTCCCTTACCATGGCTTCTCGGTGCTGGAAAGATCCAGTAATCGGTGCTGGTGATGTGGCTCAAGCAATCTGCACTACAAGACAGTATATAATCTGATGATCTTTGGAGCCACATCTGAAACAAGCTCCAATCAAATACCTGCACTCCCCCGGATGAATCTTACCATAATGATCACAAGCTACTGCTTCCCCATTGTCGCCATCTTGGGGTGTGCTAGCTGCTAAAGCAACTGGTGTACTGCCATGGGATGTACCATCCCGACCTCGGCCTGCAGCTGATGATGTATGGCCTTGAGGTGCTGGAGATCCCTTGGACTTCTTACCCTAACCTCCTTTGCTACTAAACTGTCTCTGTTTCCTCCTCTGTTGAAATCGGGACTTCCTATCAGCTTTTTCTGTCTAGATGGCTTCTAACTTAATTGCAGCTGTAATGGCCCTCTATGCCCTTAAATTAGGGTACTTTTAGGTCCAAATGATCTGTCTGAGCTCTGTATGCAGCCCTCTTTCAAATCTTTGACATAATTTTTCTTATGTGGACTGACTCTCATCCAGATAGGCACTGAAGTGCTCAAACTCGTGCTCATATTTTGTCATTGATTTATTTTCCCTATTTCAGCCTCTAGAAGGCATCATGCATTATTGCCTTGTACTCTGACCCTATGTACTTCTTTTCAAACTAAGACACAAAGAATTTCCAATTTAACTAGTCCACTAGAGTATGCCTCCTAACTAAACCTACCAGATAAAAGCTGGTCCCTGAAGTATAGCCACAACACCTTCAAATTTTTCCTCCATTAGGCTATTTGTAATTTCAAACAATCTCTTTATCTTGAAAAGCTATTCTTCTACATGGGCAGATGTCAGTGGGTCATGCCCCTGAAAGTCCTCAACTCCTAACCTTTTTAACTGCTCCAGAATAGGTTTTCTTCTGGGTGGAGCTAGTAGTTGTACCTATACTGCTGCTTATGGAGGTTGTGCCTACAACCTCTACTGTATTTAATCAGCCATTAGATTAAGGAAGTCTGGTTGTGGGAGAGGAGGTAGAACCAATGGTGGTGGAGCTTTTTTTTATGGAGCTTCCTGTGTCCAGCTCCAATAGATGCCTCACTCTCACCATCACCCCCGCTTGCTGATCTCTGTCAATGTTCATCTTTTCACTATAAAACAAAAAGGACCAAGTACATATTAGATTCCATAACACCTTTCCCCTAACAATTGGCATGTGTATACAGATCAATCAATCACTTAATCCCACTTCGATTTTAGAATTGCCTAAACCATAGCTTTGATACCATAAAATGTAACATCCATACTATAGCTTTGACTGCTGACTATAGCGATAAGCTGGAATTTTTGTTTTTAATCAATTGATTCCTTAGCTACCAATTCTTTTCTATCAATAATAATGATAACAAGTTAAACTTGTCGATTGACCCATAACTGTCCAATTTACTATTCACCAATTAAAAATTTGGCAATATAACGTCTTAAAAACTTACCTACCTAACCTAAAAAGTAGACAATCCATAACCCCTCAAGGGCACAACAATTTATAAGCAATATATAAATATATTCCAATCATCCATTCATCACAATATATACCTATATAAAATCCACTTCCTGTCAAGGTATATATTTACAAGATATATATATATATATACATATACATGCCAATACAAAAACATTCTTAATTATCTCCTTTCCCTAAAAAATTGGCTCCTCAGTGTATTGTTGCTCCAGACCTTCCTCAGAACTTACAAGCAGTAACAACTATGTGCTAAGCATTAAATATGCTTAGTGGTAACTAAAAATCAAGGTATTTTCCATACGTGCATAATTACATTAATTATGCAAAAATTCATTAAATTTCAATCAAGACACCATTATCCAAATATTTTGCATTTAATACAGATTAAAATCATTATTTTGAAGAACTTTTCCATTTAGTCCTTATTTCATCATTTAATTACAAAATTACCACTAGCTACTTATTTTTCATTTTAAATCTATTAATTGGCATATAAATTACCAATTGGCCCTTATTTTATCATTTTCACATAAAATTACATTTTGGTCCTCTAAAATTTCAAAAGTTTATTTTTAGGCTGGTTGTTTACTAAATTACCATTTTACCCTTTTTAATCATTATTTTAACATTTTTACTTATTAATATCGATATTTGGGAAAATTATTGTTTTGACCCTAAACTTTTCATTTCACTTCAATTAGGTCTTTTTCCATTCTAAACTTCATTTTTACATTCCTCTTTGCACTTTTAGCTCATTTTTACATTTATACCCCTAGTATAATCCTGACAGAAATCACCATATTGGATATACGGGATGTGGAACCCATAAGACCACAGTACAGACTGAAAAATGACCCTAAGGGACCATTTCTCACAAAACAGAATACAAAACAGATCAGATACTATGGGAGATCATATGATCCTACCATAGCAAAACAAGTCGTCATGACTTGCACAGCGATATAGGTATCCCTATGGCTAGCCAATCATATCCTAAACTAGATTTTGACTTCCTGACTATTACTAAGGGCAATATTCCAATTAATTTCAATTTACTTTTTGAATTGCTAACAGTTTCATTTACTTTTTCAGTTCAGTAATATAATCAATCAATTTTTCCAATACTTTTGCACGGTATATGAATTATTTTACCATAATTCACCATTTTTCACTTAATTAATGAATTATTTCACCATAATTCAACAAATACATTATATACATAACCTAATTTTCTTCTAAAAAATACTCAAATAATTTTCATAAATTTTATAAAAATTTATGGACACAATTCTTTATTTTTAAGTTCATTTTATGGCATAAATCATCAAAAATGCATAAATTATACTTTGATTCTCACTGGTGAACAATTCAGCCTAAGGGGTTACCTATCTTACCATCATTTTTAATTCCAATTAAGCATTTAAATGGCCATATTCAAGGTTTTAAATCATTATTCTACGGTAAATTTTAATAATACATGCATTTTTCTTGGTTTTTCCTAAGTTACATAAAGGGAAATCATGTCAATTCAAGGAAAAATAGAATGATTTACTAGCCACTAACCTTTCTCACAAGCTTTAGATCCTCTAAGCTTCCTTCTCCTTTCCTTTGGCATTGGATGGTTGTCCCTCACTTGGAGAACCTACCATGGCCGAATTCTTCATCAATACAAACACCACTTTTTTTGTTCCAAAATGCTTAAATTAACCACATAATTGAACTCTAGGCACCTAAAAACACTTGTAGGCACCTAAAATCAAAATTAAAATCATGATTTTCTCTTACCTCAATTTGATACCCTAAGTTTTTTCACTTGATTTCTCTTATATATCTTCCTCTAATCAAAGGATAAAAGCTTAATTAATCTTTTAGAGAGATCAAATACCACTTCGGATGCTTGGATTTAGAGAGAAAGAGAGAGAAACTTGAAAAAATTTTGAGAGAACACCAACTATGGTGGTTCGGCCAAAAAGGAAGAAGAAGAGGGGCTGAAGAGATAAAACATAAGACACCAAAAAATATTCTCCCATGTGGCCTTTAAAGTGGGTAAGTGGTTTGGGCTTTGATTTAACCAAGACCCATTCATTTAAGGCCCAATAACCTGAATTAAGCCCATTATGTCATTTTCCTATCATTATCCCACTTTCCAAATTGAAATCACTTTAATTGTGATTCCATAATTCTTATGATATCAAAAATAGGTTGTATACAAAATTTCAACCCAATCGGAGCTCATTCCAAGTTCGATTCAATTAGATCGATCCGATACGATAATTATTGATGTCACTAAAAAATTATTTTTTTACAGCAAAAATATTCTACATATAATTTTAGACATATCTGAAATTTTTGAAAATTTTTAGAATTCATTTGCTATTTTTAAAGACTCGATCAAATTAGGTTAACCTAATTAACTTTCGAACCGAACCGCTTTATTTTTTGTATTTTTAACTTTTAGAGGTCTATTTGACCTCAATTTCACTTCAAATTTCAATTACAGACTAACCATGATCAATATTTTTCGATGATCAAATAAAATATTTTTTACCTACAGGTGTACTTTTCAGTCTCAAAAGTACTATTCACTATTGAAAAATACTATTCATGACTGATCTAATGTTTAGGTCATTACATATAGTAGTTCTAAAATTATTTGGAATGGAAAACTCACAGACAGTTTCTCTCCTTCTCGTAGGATTCATAAGAGAGACCCTCTCTCTCCTTATCTTTTTGTATCATATATAAAGCAGCTTTCACATGGTATTCATTAGGCGATCAAGGAAGAGAGGTGGAAACCTATTAGCTTTGGGCGAGGAAGTCCTCCATTATCTCATCTTTTTTTTACAGATGATCTCATTTTATTTGTGGAAGCTTCTCCGGATCAAATTAGTGTCATTAATGGTGTGCTTGAGGACTTTCGTCATTACTCAAGACAACGTGTGAACAAAGAGAAATCGGACTTCTGTGTATCTAAAAACGTCAGTCGAGAGATGGCTACTACTCTTAAAAGTATATTTGGGTTTAAGTTGACTGATGATATTGGCTTTTACTTGGGCACTTCTGTTATTCATGGAAGAGCTTGTATTAGATTTTATGCTTATTTAATTGACAAAGTTAAAAGCAAGTTACCTACCTGGAAAGTAAAAACTTTGTCTATGGTAGGTTGAATCACATTAGTCAAGTCGGTTATGTTGGCCATTCCCTCTTACGCCATCTAAACTGCGGTGCTTCCTGTCACTACTTGTAAGGCTATAGAGAAACTTTGTCGTGACTTTATTCGGGGTTCTTCTTCAGATGAAAGGAAAAATCATCTTTTAAATTGGGATAAGTTATGCAGACCAACAGAGCAAGGGGGAGCGGGAATTAAAAGGGTGAAGGCCTGTAACGATGCTTTTATTCTCAAGGTGATTTGGAGACTTAATCATGATAATGAAACTCTTGGAGTCAAGATTTTTAAAGTAAAATATCGGATAGCGATTAACTACTAGCCAACTAGCCTTACTGTCACATCAGGTTCAGCTATTTAGAGGAGTATTGTTCATCTTTGGCCTTTATTTAGAGTGAATATCTGCAGGGCTGTTAACAATGGCAACTTTGTTTCCTTCTAGTTCGACAACAGGGCAGAAGCTGGACCACTATATCTCTATGATCCTTTGGAATTGAGAAATTCTCAATCTTGGCGTTGCATTTCCCATTTTACTGTCAAAGATATTTTGAAAAGAATAGAGGCTGGAGAAGAGAAGTATTTAGCAGTTTTTTAAGTAGAAATGTCATGGATTTAATTGATCTTACCATTTAATGAAGACTTAGGAGCAAATAATATAGTTTGGTTTCCTTCAGCAAATAAAGCTTTTTCTATTGATTCAGCTTATAACCTCCTTTAATAGATTAATGGGACTGAGGACAATATTTGGGAAGTTTGCTGGAAATGGTCAAGCCCTCAAAGGATTAGAACTTTCCTCTGGCTCATGATGCATAACCATCTCTTAACAAATGCAGAGAGGTTGCGTCACCATTTGCACACTTCGGGTCTATGTCCAATCTGCAACCTTGGAAACCAGTCTTCATATGGTATGGGATTGTCCAGTGGCGAAATCCATTTGGCTGCAACTGCTGCCTCAAACACCGGCTCATAATTTCTTCGGTCTTGATTTACAAATGTTGTTGAAGACAAACCTGAGTGCTGGCGCTGGTGTTTGTGTGGGTTCAACTCCATGGAATTTATTGTTTGGCTATGCATGCTGGAGGTTTTGGAGATGGAGGAACAACCTGATCTTCAATAACAGGTTGGTTACTAGTTGCATTAAAAAGCCGATTATTTTATCCGAGTCCGCAATTTTTATGGCTACAAAAAATACGATAGCTGAGGTGGGGCGCGACTCAGGGGAGAAACATGAGATTTGTATTGGATGGAAACCAACCTCTCAAGACTGTGTGGTTTTAAATACTCATGGGTCATTTTGCAGAAGGTTGTCTCAAGCTTCGTCAAGTGGCATTTTTAGAGATTTCTTGGGTAGATGGATTGGTGGTTTCTCGGCTCTTGTAAGTGGAAAGAATGCTTTCTCTGCTGAGATTGGGGAGTGCTCTTGGGTTTACAAGAGGCTTGGAAGCATGGTTGGTGGAAAGTTGTGCTTCAAATTGATAACAAGAGTGTGGTTTCTATGATCTTTGGAGACACGGAGGTGCATCCATCTCATAGTCTATAATTCTTCGAATCTGTGAGTTATTGCATCGGGAATGACAAGTGGAGATCAAACATGTCTACAGAGAGGTAAATAGAGCTTCAGATTTTCTTGCGAATTGGGCGTTCGATCAAGACTCTCAGTTTGTCTGGCATTCAGCGTATCCCAATGGTCTCAACATTATTCTTGCAAATAATTTAATGGGAACTTTAGTCCCTAGAATGGTTAGTATGTAGTGGGGTTATTTTCTTTGTTTCTTTCTTATTCATGTAAAAAAAAAAAAAAGTAATTTTTTTTTTCAAATATTTCTTAACTCTTTCTTTAATCTGTAGTGGCACATATGCTCTCCCGCAACAGATGCTCAATCTCTACATCTCTTATAGCAAAGGTAAAATCGGCATTTAACGTGTTATATATATATATAGCAAGTCGAACTCGTCGAATTCCCAAAAACTGGGATAAAAAGAAAATTTCTCTATGCGGCAATTAGATTTTCTTATCATTCCCTCGATATATAATTACATATGCACTAATCACATTGTTTTCGGATTAATAAAAATCTACATGCAAGTCAATTTCTCATCACAAAATTGCTATATATCCACTCATCTTTTCTTAAATGAAAAAGCTTCGTGGCCGTACAAGTACATTTTTCCATAATCTTTCTTAATTATATTAGTCAATAATTTATCATTTCATAATGCAAAGGTTTGTGGGATCCAAAAATCTCGCATGATTAAGCACAATAAAATCGTGTGTGTATATATATATTACTTGTTAACTCGATTGTTGGAACAGAGAATTACCTATAGTTTAAACAGATAATAGTAGGACTATTTTTCGCAATGTTATTAAAATCGGATCGGTCGGTCAAACCGGGTTAATCGCGAATCGATAGCTCATTTGGTTGGTTTAACTAATAAAAATCGAATTGAAAAAAAAACCGGATTCAACTGGAAAAAAACCGGCCAGAATCGGAGAACCGGCAAACCAACAAGAACCGGGTTTTTTTCTAAAATGGCAAAACGACGTTGTTTTTAGAAAAACGTCGTCGTTTAATGTGGAAAGAAACAAAAATTAGCTGACGCTGCATAGGATTGAACTTGGGACCTCTTAATAGTAAAACTAATATGATAACCACTACACCATCACAATTTTATGTATTTCTAAATATTATTAATATTATTTGTAATATTTAAATAATAATATTAATTCATTATATATATATATATATTTGAAAAAATTAGTATTTTAAATTTTAAGTATATCATTTAATAATTTCATATATTTTTTATATTTTGTATTCATTGTAATCAAATATATATATATATATATTTGAAAAAATTAGTATTTTAAATTTTAAGTATATCATTTAATAATTTCATATATTTTTTATTCATTGTAATCAAATATATATATATATATATATATTAAATTTTTATTATTTATTTATTTGAAAAAATTAGTATTTTAAATTCTAAATATGTCACTTAATAATTTAATATACTTATTATCTCTTTGGATCATTATAATAGTATATTAAATTATTAAGTAATATCTTTAAAATTTAAAATACTAATTTTTTCAAATAAATAAATAATAAAAATTTAAAATATACATATATATATATATATGTAATTTTTATTATTTATTTATTTGAAAAATTAGTATTTTAAATTCTAAAAATGTCACTTAATAATTTAATATATTTATTATCTATTTGAATTTATTGTAATTAAATATAATTATACTCATATATGCAAGGTTAATATTTTTTTTGTTTACTTCATTAATACTCCATCTAAACATGAAATTATTTTCATGATATGATTGTATTTTTATGTTTCTAACATATGATATTCAAAAATCCATAATTAATTATTTGTAATAATAAAATTAAAATTATATTTTATAACTTATTATTAGAATATTTATAATATATATATAATGTTTGATGGATATTTTTTTAATTTTTATACAATAGTATTTAAAAATGTATAATATTTTTAAAATAGAAAAAATCCGGTTGAACCGGTCGAACCACGAACCCCCAACCTTGCCGGTTTTTTATCCGGTCCGGTTTTAATAACATTGATTTTTCGGATTGAGCAGGATTCAATCTTTATTTTCCACCTCTAAAAAAAAGAGAGACAGGGTAATTTTTTAATTCTTAAATCAGCAGAATACAAAATTCAAGGCTAAAAACGAGAAAAATAATGAAGTAGATGAAAGTGAAGATGGCACGTTATAATTAACTAAGATGAAAGTGAAGATAGACCTGTCATAATTAACTAACATTATAATACAAATTTTGTTCAAATTGGATACATGAAAATTTTATGAACCAAACAAATAAAAAATTGTCACCTAAAATAAGTCAGTTAAAAAAATGAACGGAATTATAGTTAGCATATATAGGTGGCACTTTGCCATTGGTTTAGTTCATAAAAAATAAATCATGAATTAGATTTAAACAAGAATTTTTCAAATTAATTTTTAAACAGAAGGACAGATATCTTCAAATAAGCCAAGACCATCAAAGGATTGAGGAGGAGGAAAAGGTTGATGGCCAGACCCAAAAGTTTTAATATGATCTTTAAGAGATCTCTTGTGCTTGAAATCAGAACCACAAATACAAAGCCAACGTTTCCCACAATTTTTCTCATGGGTTCGCCAATCACCTTTGACAGCTAAGAATTTGTGACACTTTCTACACATAAAAGGTTTAAGGCCATGTTTCCTCTTGTACTGAGTTTGCAATGTTCTAAAATCCTTCAATGGCTTAGCCCTTGACACAGAGTGGATGGAATTCCACTTTACAGAGTTTGTGTAGTGGTGTGCCTGTGATTTGCTGGCCTTTCTTTGCTGAGCAGCAGACGAATTGTTGGTTTAGCTGTAATAAGTGGCGCTTAGGAATGGAAATAAGGAATTCGGTTAACAGAAGTGAAATTGAAAGGCTGGTGAATGAGTTAACGAAAGGGTAAGAACTTAAGAAGAAAGCCATTGAATGGAAAAATTAAGCTCAAGTGGTTACTTCTACTCCTACTGGAACCTCGTATATGAATTTTGAAAAATTAATAAATAAGCTGCTTCTTTCTTCCACAAATCAAATTAATTAATATATTGTTCCATCCTAAAAATAAATTTGTTTAAGCTATGAGAAATAAGGTTGAAATTCTAAAATTTGCTTGCATTTGTGTAACAAATTAATATATTGGAAAATGGTCTGTAGCTGCTATACAAATTCTAATGCATGTATTCATTAGATTATACAAATTCTAATGCATGTATTCATTAGATTTTGATACTGGAGTATTCTATATATTAACTTTACCTTTCTGTAACCAACAACATATTACATCTTCTACTTAATTAACACAATGTTTGGGTTGTTATAAGTATTCATATTGAATTGTTACTCACGCTATGTTTAGATTGTAACATGATTTTTAATATATTGTATTAATATTTCTCTGTTAAAATGGAATTGGTGGTAATTTTCTTTTTTTCTTTAAAAAGTTTTCTTATTAATTACAATTTATAGTAAGAGTGGACGTAATACCTATAAAACTGTGGATATAAAATAATTGTAACCTTTTTACTATATTTTACAATAATTTTTCATCATTGCCATTGTTTATATTTGTAATAGTGTATAGTGACCATAATATATATATATATATATATATATATATATATATATATATATATATATATATATATATATATATATATATATATATAGGTTATGTTGTCAGGAGATTTTGTGTTATAATCTAATTTGGAAAGATGTGGACTTGTTTTTGTTGTTAATATTTTTAACTTATATTTTATTAAATGGGATAAGGTAATAAAATGCTTTTAATGTTGTCTCGGAAAAGCTAAAAATGCCTCTTTAAGTTTTTTTGAAGCAAAAATGCCCTTCAACCTACAAAATGAGTACAAAAATGCCCTTCTGTTACTGTTCCGTCAATTATATAGATAACGGAGATGACGTGGCAATTATGTGGGTCTAGAACTTGCTTATGTGGTGGGCATTAGAGACACATTATCACAAACTCAGCGGCACCTCAAATGGGTCCCTAAATTTTTTTTTTTTTTTTGCTTTCACTTCTCTCTTTCGATATTAAGTCTCTTTCTCCGATCTCAGCCTCTCCACAGTAGTTTCTCCCACCTTCTTCTACCTCCCTCTTCATTACTCTTCTCTTCCCAAAGTTTCTTGATCCGAGGCATAGTTATTTGTTGTGGTGTTAAGGTTGTTGATAGAGAAGGAACGAGTAGAATGACCTTTGCCATTGGTGAATGCAACTAATTGCTCCAATAATAATCCGCCATTTCTTATTACCAAGTACTCTGCCTCTCTCTTTGCATCCTTGTTGGGTCTAAAGCATGAAATCATGTTCCTGCCACCAACCAAAAAGTAATTTTAATTTTATATTTGTCTTACACTCTAAAATGAACCAGATATCACTCAAAAAAAATCGTTTATGCGCACATTATGTTGAGGGCTTTCATGGGTTCTAACAGTGTTATTAAAATTAAACCAATCGGTTGGATTAATTTAATACAAACCATTCGCTTTTATCCAGTTGGTTCAATATATAAAAATCGAACTGGATAAAAACCATAAGAAATCGATATGAACTAGCCAAAAACCGGTAAAAACCGATCTAAAACCGGATAAAATCATAAAAAATCAATTTGAATCAAAAAAAATTATTTTTTGTCCAAAATATTTGTATAACATTGTTTTTGCTAGAAAAATATAAATATAAATACAAAATAATTGAAATTTAAGCAATTTTAATGAATTTTTTATGAATAAAATAAAAATTAGAATTTATAATTGATGAATAATTTTGAATATTTGTAATTTTTTACTATATCTATCTTAAATATTTGTTATAAGTATTTAATAACTTAAAAATATTGCTTTATAATTAATGTTTGATGATAAATGCATTTTTTAAAGTATTTTTTTATTATTTTATATAGTTATATTCTCATAATATTTATAGAAAATTTTAAAAATAATATTATTTTAAAAAGTAAAAAATTCGGTTGAACCCTATCGAATCGGTCAAACCAAAAATCCTTTGCCTCTTCGATTCTTTATCCGGTCCAGTTTTAATAACATTGGGTTTTAGGGTTAAATTTTTTCTTGATGAAGGATTCTAGTAAAATCTCCAATTTGGATATGTCCCATTTCAAATTGAGATTTCCATACAAAAAAACTATTGCCTTTTCAGTGCTTGGCTTTAGGTTTGATAACGCTCAAATTATCGTAGAGACGAGTGTCTCCACTTTATACTGAATAGGGGACAAGTTTGAGGAGTAAGGGATCAGCTCCGATCGGATCCTTTAGTTAGAAAGCCTGCAATAATACTTATTCCGATGGACCCGGGCTTCAGCACTCCGATGCTCAAGTTAGCTATTAGGATAAGAAGAGATAAAGGAGTTAATTTACTGAAAGAGAGAAAGCAAGAAGGGTTGTCCTTCTTAGAGTGGAACCTGCTATTTATATATCCAGAAGAGCTTGGAGCAGTGTGCTCAATAGTGCCCCTACTATGTAATGAGCATAGCCTATTTCTGTAGGCAGCGGTGATAGGATAGTGGCGTGTAGCAGTTTTTGTCAGTAAGACGTCCAATCCGATCGGACAGCCTTGATTATTAAACTTTTCCTCTCAACTAGGGGGTCTTTAATGGGATTTTTCTTAGGCCTCTTCCTGTGATGTTAGGCTGTTCGGCTTTATTTTTTCGGGTGTTATCACATGTCCCTTCCAAACAATTCGATGGGAGATCAAAGTAGCAGTTATGTGGCCATCTAGCCTGCGGGATTTTGCTGTCGATAGTATTCTTAACGTTCTGTCTACAGACGTTGGAGCAAAGAAATCAGGATGGTTCGTAGACTATAAGGGGAAGCATTCTTTCATAATTTGTGGGGTGCAATGGTCTGAGTACCAAAAAGACATTCGATGGAATTAATCAGCCTTTAAAGGCACCAACCTCGGGCTGGAATTGATTAGCCTTGAGAGGTATTTTTAGAACATCGATCGGGATTAGAGAGACATCAGCCTTGGGCTGAAATTGATTAACCTTGTGAGGCATTTTTAGAACATCGATCAGGAATTAGAGAGACATCAACCTTGGGCTGAAATTGATTAGCCTTGAGAGGTATTTTTAAAACATCAATTGGGATGGTTCATCGATCGAAATTAGAGAGACATCAGCTTTGGGCTGGAATTGATTTGCCTTGTGAGGTATTTTTAGAACATCGATCGGGATTAGAGAGACATCAGCCTTGGGCTGGAATTGATTAGGCTTGTGAGGCATTTTTAGAACATCGTTTGGGATTAAAAAGATATCAACCTTAGGCTGAAATTGATTAGCCTTGTGAGGCATTTTTAAAGCATTGATCAAGATTAGAAAGACATCAGCTTTGGATTGAAATTGATTAGTCTTGTGAGGCATTTTTAGAACATCGATCGGGATGGTTCATCGATCAGAATTAGAGAGACGTCATCCTTGGGCTAGAATTGATTAGCCTTTTGAGGCATTTTTAGAACATCGATCGGTATTAAAGAGACATCAGCTTTGGGCTGGAATTGATTCCGCAAAATGCTTTTAATTTATCATAAATTTTATATCTTGTTTTCTAACATGTTTAAGGAGTTTCATTAACTTCTCTTTGCTAACGACCCTTTGGGTTTCAGCCAATACACCTTTCCTTTCCTTGGGAGCTCAACGACTAATGAATTAAGAGCCTTAGCTTTCCTGGCTATTCTCCTTGTATCTACTATAGACCTTGAAAATATCAATATTCTAAGGAGGAGGCGGAGTTACCTGATGAGGTCGTTGTTTGCCTCGTATTTTGCCTAGCACGCGTGCTCTTTTGAGGAGTGTGGGTGCGACTAACGAGCTTTTGATTATGTGTGCCAATCGACTCGTCTTCTATTCTTTTCTCCTCCGGGCTAGCCTTACAATCGACTAGTCACCCTAAGGTCATTTGTCAAGCGTCGTTTCATTTTCCTAACTTGATGGGGAATGCTTCGTTTCTCGTATTTTGATGGTTGATGTTCCTTTTAACGCTTCAATTTCTGTACCTACATAATAAAGAGCTTCTGACATATGTCGTCCTCATTAATGCTCATAAAGCAAAATTGGAGTCGTCTATAAAAAAAGGCTTCTTTCCATTTTTTTCATGTTATCCCCTTTTATTTCTTCTTATAAATTTGTTTCCTCATGTCTATTGCATCTTGGCTATTGAGTTTGACCATGAGGCCTCCAAAATTTCTATGTGTCATCATCAAATTCACCATTTTAGGAAGATGAATGAAGAAAGCATCCCTTGTCTTGTTTGGATGTGGCTTGTGCTAACAAGCCATGCAATTTGTTATTCCAACGGCTCTTTTCTCCTAGCATAAGGCTTTCGCCTGATCATGGTTATGGATACGTATCCATACTTTCCTCTCTATTTATCCTGGCATTGCTCTGTTGTTGGAGGATTGCTATAAAAGGTGGTCTCGTTATAGAGGCGGTGGTCGAGGTAGCGGCAAGGCTCTTTTCCTCCTTTCTCCCTGTTGTCTTTTGTTTTTGTTTCTTCATTTCTTGTAATTAGCCTCATTCTTCTCTTCTTCTCCTCCTTGTTCTTCTTTCCTTTCTTTTTCTTTCTTTCATCTTTATTTTTTGTTTTATGGGAGAGCAAGCAGGGAGTTTCAGCCGTGTCTTTCCAGACAAGAAGAATGAAAGTCGATCAATAGGAATGCTATTTATGTAGATCATAGAAAAAGTACTATCTATGTACTTTGTATTTTTGGAATGAATATAAATTCTTTATTAATGCATATCTATTCTTTTGTATGTGTCTAGGCATTTTGTGATGGCAATAAAAGGGAATTGTTAAAACTAGTGAGAAGTTGATAACTTATACTGAAATAACGATGATTTGAGTAGCACTTATCTTTTTTCCAAAAGATGTTGCATCATTCCGAACGGTTTGTCGCCCTTTTTTTGTTTATCTTTATCATGCTCTATAATCTAGATTTTTCTCCTGAACGACGACCGTGGTCAGATTTTTATTGGGAGAGCCTCTAGATGTTTTATTTAATGGTAGTCTTCTTTTACTCTGTATTGGCCATTATGGTGAGACCAGTGGGCTGGCTTTAAATCATGTTGCCAATGGATCAGCGATATGTATACCGAGTAATCTTTAATATTTTTGGGAAGCATGAGAGGATGGCATCTTGACCGTTTGGTCCTTTAGCTCCTTTCATATATGTATTTTTTTTTTGCAAGCTTTGGTCTTCCTCTGTCTTTTGCTTTTCATACCTCCCTTCTAGGTCTTGACTTCGGACGGAGGGATCCCTCTAAAGATATAGATCAAACTCTTTTATCGAAAGGTGAAACTCTTTGCTATGACCGTTTTTATCTTAGGTAAATGTGACTCTTTTACAGAACGAGTTGTTCTATTCTTTTTAGCTCATTAAATTAATGCGTATTGACGATTATATCGATCTTTCGATCAGGACATTACATATCTTCGTCGATCTATTTTGGTCTGGATAGCACATGTTTTCGTCGACCTTTCGATCAGAATAGCACATGTTTTCGTTGACCTTTCGATCGGGATAGCACATGTTTTCATCGATCTTTTAATCGAAATTTTATTTATGTTGTCTTTGCATTCTTTTCTTGGAATGGGGACATCCTTTTAAGGCCTTCTTCACCTTAACCGTTTTTTTTGTATGACTTATTTTGGTCTTGTTCTTACCCTTTCTTGGATCGTCGGGAGGGGAGACATGCTCATTCGCATCTTCTTCTCATTTCCTTAGTCGGCTCTCCTCCAATTATCTTCATCCATAGGGCGTAATGTCGGTGCTGCTTTTTCTTTGGGATCTTTCTTCTCCAATTTGACTTTCTCTTCCCAATACCTTTCGTACCAAATGGGCCAGCGAACAAAAGGGCATTCTGAATACAATCTTTTAGCTCTAGTATCGGGCTCTACCTGATTCACTTTGAGACATAAAAGGGGAGCGATCGCTTTCTTCTCCCTAAAATGTCTCCTAGTATACTGGTTCAAAGAGTCCCGCAATCCCTTTGTGCGTTAGATCGAAAGAGGGATGTTTTGCCTTCTTTTAGCCTTAGCGCTTGGTTTTTTGCCTTCTTTTAGTCTTAGAGCTCCATTCTTACCTATCCAAGTGTCCGCGCGTTCTATGAGACCTCTATAGAGTTTGTACATCTCCTTCTTTTCTTTGTGGCATTTTATTCTTACCACTTGATGATCTCTCATGTAGTCTCGAGGACTTTTATGGAAACCTTATGTCCTACTTGTCACTTGATGATCTCTCATATAGTTTCAAGGACTTTTATGGAAATCTTGTGTCCCTGCAGTGTGACGATGAGAAACTTGGGTCTTTCTGCTCAGCCGTCGGCTCTCAATGAAAACACCAAATTATAACGCTCAAATTATCGTAAAAACGGGTGTCTTTACTTTATACTGAATGGGGGATAGGTTTGAGGAGTAAGGGATCAACTCCGATCAGGTCCTTCAGTTGGGAAACCTGCAACAATACTTAGCTCGATGGACTCGAGCTTCAACACTTCGATGCTCAAGTTAGCTATTAGGATAAGAAGAGGTAAAGAAGTTAATTTACTAAAAGAGAGAGAGCAAGAACGGTTGTCCTTCTTCGAGTGGAACCTATTATTTATAGTTCTAGGAAAGCTTAGAGCAGTGTGCTCAAAAATGCCCCTACTCTATAATGAGCATGGCCTATTTCTATAGGCAGCGGTGATGGGACAGTGGCATGTAGCAGTCTTTGTCAGTGAGATGTCCAGTCCGATCATACAACCTTGATTATTGAACTTTACCTCTCAGCTAGGTCCTCTTCCTGTGATGTTAGGCTGTTCAACTTTATTTTTTCGGGTGTTATCAAGGTCCATCAAAGGTCTCATTTATTTGCAGAACCTAAATTGCTGGTTTCTTGAAATTAAGATTGTTGGAAATGATTATCTTTATGGATAAATAGTTTATATGCATTAAATAGAAATAGTTTAGTTCTGAGATCTAATATTTATGTTTTGCATTCTATTTTGTTGGTTCTAATAGTCTTGGAATGGCCTGGTTTCTAATAGGAAAAATGAGTTGAGCTATCCTTTTTTAACAATGAGGATTGAAGTTAGGCATTTTAAAAAATAAAAATTCATCCTTTTCCATTTCTTCTTTCCCATCTTCTCTTCATGGCAATTGGAAAGAGAAGACAGCATGAATTGATTACCACACTCTCTCTTAGGGGAACTGGTGTCTTTTTATGAACTGTATAAACTAAATTTGATAATTGGCTCACTATTCTAAAAGAGAGCTGGAGACTTGGTTCCAATTCGAATTTCTCTACAATTACATAACAAATTGCATAAATTTAGTGAATTCAATTTGCAGTTATGCAAATTAAATTAAGAAGAATTGCCCTTTGTTGATAAATAAAAGCATATGGAGATAGAATACAGAGATGGAGAAGGAAGAGAAGACTAATGAAGTGGGAGGCGGAAGAAGATGGAAGAAACCATTGTGGAGGGGCTAAGATCGGAGAAGGGGACCGAAAATCGAAATCTAAAAAAAAATAATTTAGGGACCCATCTGAGGTGGCACTGAGTTAGCGATGACGTGTCCCTAATGCCTACCATATAAGCCAGTCCTAGACCCACATAATTGCCACATCATCTTTGTTATCTATATAGCTGACAAACCAATAACGGAAGGGAATTTTTGTACTCATTTTGTAGATTGAAGGGTATTTTCGCTCTAAAAAAAATTAAGGGGCACACTACAAGAAAAATTCATTTTCCCGACGGAATTGAGTGAATTTCCGTAGGAAAACCAAATTACCGATGGAATTTAGCGATGAAAAATGGCGAAGGAGATCCGGTTGTAGGCACTTTTTCCGTCGGTAAAATTACCAACGGAAATTATTCACCGTCGCTAATTCCGTTGGGAGATGCAGACCAAAAACTGTCGTCATTTGCTATATTTACCGACGAAATTATATTTTTCGTCGACAATTTTACCGACGGAAATAATTATTCCGTAGGCAAATTTCCGACGTAATGATAAATTTCGTAGGCAAATATAATGACGGTAATTATATTTCCGTCGGTAAATTTGCATTCTGCTAAAAAAATTTGCGACGGAATTATCCATCACTAAAAATATTATATATTTTTACAACTATTTAATAATTAGAGGGGGGGCAATGGTTTACAATCTTCAGTTTTGACCTATCTATTAAATTTGTTGCATAGCTATTGGGAAGGCCAAGAAAAAATATAAAATGATAAAAAATAACAGCATGGATAGTTCAATTGCAAATGCAAAGTACTGTGCTATACCCTTTACTAATAAAAGATATCTAAGAGTTAGAAAAAGATATTCTTCCATCTCAAAATTAATGCCTCACAGATTCTCATGCCATGTGTAAAAATTAAATATCAAATGCATAGCAATTATTATCTGTGTACTTACAGTCGAATATATATAATTATCAGCCCAAATTAAAATATACTCAAATCAAAGAATCAAAATGTCATTGCTTTACTATTCAATCAAGGTAAAAGCAGCAATGCTTATTTTTCACAATAATCCCTTTGTTATTTGGGTTTACTATCTATTGATCGTGTTCATCTGATTTCTCAAGAATGATAGTAAAAAAAATTTCCAACATCCAAAGCGGTGAAATATTATATGTGACATCAGATGTTGCATTCCTAATCATCTATCTATACCAAAACACCATGTTATTTTAAGTTTACTTGAAAATGGTTTAAAAAATTAAATGTAAATTTGTTGATCATTGAGAAATTAAATAAGAGTAGGATATAAATAGCAAACAAAATAAAAATGAAAGTACTAGTTTGGGACGGTGGGTGTATGTTTTTTGACAATAGATGCAACTGAATTAGGTTTATATGCATCCATATCAGTTTTATCTTACTTTAATTGGCCAAACTTTCTACCAATGCCCTCAAAATTCCATGTACCAGCACCTAAAGCATATAGCTCAGGATTAACTTGTCCAATGCTGAAAAGGAGGAGAAAAAAAATGTTGATCATTGAATTACTGTTGCATGAAGACACCATTATGCAATTGACCAAATTGTGGATACTTTTTGCGCAACACCTGCAGGTACAGTGAAAAGAATAAATGAGCTACTGTGTTTCTCTCTCTATCCCCAGAAAGCAACGTGTAGTATGCACCAAAATTTCCAGCAAGAACTTTGACAGAAAAGGTTGTATCAAACAGCAGTCAAAATTAACATTGCAAATTATATGTTACATTTAAAACAAAAAAGAATAAACCATCCAAAACTGCATAGGTGCTACAGGCTTGACACTTTTATCAAGCTCATTAAACAGATCACCAGGTAGAAAGACATAATGCGTTCAATATTCAAGCCATCAAATTATATATATATATATATATATATATATATATATATAAGTCCATAGAAAGCCTTGATAGTAAGAATCAAATGACATCATTGCACAAGCAGAATTAGCAATGAAGTATTAACAAAGCTGACAATTAAGATATGGGAATTTCTAGCCTTTAACCGTGGCTAAATATATAACCCCCAGTTTGTAGTACTAGTAGAATTATCACGACAAGAAACTGCAATTCCAAAGAAAAAACTCAACACTTAAATATAGATCCTGCTTCTAAATTTTGACCATATTGAACAAATCTAACTTTAAAGCTAATTAAAATAATTTCAGGTGTAAAATTAGTGTAGCCGTAATTTACATAAAGATAGTAAAATCATAGGTTTGCAAATCACAGCATAGTTATTCATCAGATCATCAACACACAAACCCCTTGGTTCCCATTTGAATTTTCATTTTCTAACAATTAATCCAACATATAAAGGCACTAGATAAAGAAAAGGAACTGACAGGATAACACGTGTTAAACATAATTTCAAGCAAATCAAAGAAAAATCACTACTCAGCTTTTGGATAAAAACCCTTTGAGTGATTAAAATATTACTCCCAACAACCTATAATTTTTGCATGTACCCTAGACTTCAGTAAAATAATATAAATTCGTTCATTATTTATTTTCCAACAAGAGAAAGAAATGAATTGTGCAGACCTGTCTAGTAGGAATAGTCTGATATCATCCAATACCAAGAATAAACTTTTATTTCTCCATGGATTGATAAATCAAAGGGATAATGCTCTGAATAAAATAACAAATCTTTAATCAAATGCCATTTTCACATTAAGTCACAGTATTATTTGAAGTTAAAGACGCTCATTATGTACTCACCGGACCGTCATCGGAGATTCGCCGGAGCTCCACCGGTGACGGTTTGACACTACAACTCTATAGATCGGGATCCACCGATTTCGTTTTTGGTGGTCACGCGCTCCAGCGCTGCCATGGTCGGCTAGAATCTCGCAAAAATCATCGGTGGCTTCTCCTGTCCGATCTACCAATCGTCGGTGAGTAAGAAGCAATGAAAGGCATCGAAAGATACACTTTGCTATTGGGAGTCATCCGGTGGTGGCCGTGATGCTGACTGCTGCCGTGGCTCGCCGGAACGGAGGGAAAGAAGTGGCAGCTCAGGAAGAGAACGGGGAAGGAAAGGAAAACGGCAGGACGCTGTGACTGGTACGAGCGGATGCCCAGGGAGTGGTGTCGACATGGTGACCGCCGGTGATCCACTACGCACCTGAACGGCAGGAGGATATGTCCGATGCCTCCCTACGCTTCCCGTTCCCTTTCTCATTTTTTTTTATTTCTTTTAAACATTTATGAGATCCAAATATAAAGACTTCTCTCCCTATTTACTTTTCCATATCCCACTTCTTATTCTTTCTTTTTCTTAATGGCCACACAAATGTTATTATAAATCCCGAAATTTCTAGGCCACTTTATTATTATTATTATTATTATTATTATTATTATTATTATTATTATTTATCTTTTTGTATATGTGACCCCACTAATTCTAGAAACTCTAGAAACCTAGCAAGATATTTTACTCTTATTATTATTATATGTATATATATTTATTCTAATTTCTTATTTTGGGTTAATATCTTTTACTTAAAATATAAAAATTTAATATAGTCATTAAATAAAAATTTATATGAATTTAGTTTAGATTAAAATTTATTATTAATATAGTCATTAAATAAAAATTTACATGAATTTAGTTTAGATTAAAATTTATTATTAATATAGTCATTAAATAAAATTTACATGAAAATTTACTGATACAAGAACAGATATAGACATTTTAAATGGTGAAATATATAAAGGGTTTATATTTGCCAACTCAAAATGTTGGCTTTTTACAGTAGTTATTCACTTGATTTTTTAATATAATACAATCAATTTTGATTTTGAAAATTTTCATTGAATTTTGAAAATAAGCTGCAAATACATTGACCGCGGCCTGAGGGATATAATTTAGAATAAGCAACACAACCTCTAATGTCAAAAAAGGCCCTAAAGAATCAACATAAACTAATTACATACTTTATTTTCTTTACAGTAGATATCTTGTCCTAAGGATAAGATATAACCTCTAATGTCTTCGACCTAAAATCATGTCAAGAACATTGACATACCTCAAGAGCTTAAAATGATAATAATGAGAAAAATCTTCACTTCTTGAAACTTTACAATGGAGAAGTCTGTTTTTTTTAAACCTCAAATTTAATTAGTATAGTAATTTTCATTTGTATTAATAAATTGATGAACGCCATAAATAAATACATTTTTGTACAAATGTTACGAAAGCATTAAATATCTTTGGGTTCAATGTTGTTCCATTGTATAGGTCTAATCACGAATAAATAAAATACAGATATAAAAAGATATCTTCTAAAATAAACTAAATTACATGCAATAAATGAAATAATCAAATTTACACATACTGCTATTTATAAATCATTATTAACTTAATCATATTATGAAATAATCAAAATTTATATATTATTTTAAAAAAATATAACAATTATAATTTATAACAATAATTGATTTTTATGAAAATTATCGACGGAATATTTGTTTCGTCGGCAAATTACCTACGGAATCATATTTCCGTAGGTAAATACCGATGGAATATAATTTTCGTAGGTAATTACCGACGGAATATTATTTCCGTAGGTAATTACCGACGGTATGTTATTTCCGTCGGTAAATTTCGTGGCCTATTTCAGGCGCGAAAATTGGCGCCAATTTAACGACGGAATTTTTTATATCCGTCGGTAGATTTTGGAGGGATAATTTCCCTCCTTTATTTACGACGGATTATTTATTCCGTCGGGAATAAGAATTTTGACTACAATTTTCCCTACGGAACAATTTTTTCCGTCGAGAATAAGAATTTTTCTTGTAGTGGCATTTTAGCTCTTCTGGGACAATATTAGGGGCATTTTAGTACTTTTTTGTTATTAAATTCACTTGAATATTTAATAACTTAAGATATTAAAAAAAGTATACTAAATATATTTTTATAACATTATTAGCGATAAATAATGAAAAAATGGTGTTATTATTTTTATGAGTTTTTAAAAAAAAAAAATTATGAGTAATTGTTAATAACTCCAATATTTACATTAGTTATGGGAATTTTAGTAAATTTATCAATAATTATATAATATAATCAAACCAAAATATTATCAACCCATGACAAATAAGTCTACTCAAACATTATTTTTACATAATTTTCGACGTCGGTTTCGGCGGTGAATCAAGTTGGTTAAATACTATTAATATTAATAGTAATTCATTATTCTTAACAATAGGGACTGATTGCGCAGTTAAAATAAAAGCGGAACCAGTTCACACAACAGCAAGGGAGATTGTTAGCTAATACGCATTATCGCACCCAGAGGAATTTAGGATATTCATAATAATGGGAAACAACGATCTAAAAAGTGGTAAATGGTTGAGATGTGTGGTCTCCACTATCTCCCTTCCACGCGTTAAAAGTATACTCTATAATACTAACTTTTAGAGTAATTATCCAAGTTCATTAAAACCATAATAGTTATTTAAGTATACACCGTAAAGTGTAATGGAAGACATTTTTTTGAAGGAAGTATAATGGGGCGCTTTACTAATAGTATATAATATATTTTTTTAAGGATGGAACAATATATTAATTTATTTGATTTCTGGAATTAAGCAGCTTATTTACCAGTTTTTCAAAATTCATAAATGAGGATCCACCGAGAGTAGAGGTAGCCAATTGAGCTTTATTTTTCCATCCCATGGCTTTCTTCTGAAGTTCTTTTCCTTTTTCCCTATTCATTAACCCATTCACTAGCCTTTCAATTTCACTTCTGTTAACCGAATTGCTTAGTTCCATTCCTATGCGCCACTTATTACAGCTAAACCAACAATTCGTCTGCTGGTCACCAAAGAAAGGCCAGCAAATCACGGGCACACCACCACACAAACTCTCTAAAGTGGAATTCCATCCATTGTGTGTCAAGAAGCCACCAATAGCAGGGTGGCTTAGGACTTCTCTCCGTGGGCACCAGCTTGCCAGGAGACCCCTTTCTTTTGTTTCTTCCAGGAATTCTCCAGGAACAATTGCCGATTCGCCCATCAGAACATCTGGTCTTATCACCCACAAGAAGTACTTCTTGCTGTTAGCCAGTCCCCAGGCAAATTCAATTAATTGCTCCGATGTCATCACTGTTATACTGCCAAAATTAACATAAACAACCGAGCGTGGCTGTTTCGAATCAAGCCATTCTAGGCAGCCAGGTTGTTCTTTCCAGAGATTGGATTTAAGTTGACTTGTCCTATTCTCTTTCAATTGATCCTCAAGAAGAAGATGGAGAGGACCGATAGTGTAAATAGGATTTGGAAGAATGGAAAAAAGATGCTCCAAAACTTCTTTTTCTAATTCATCAAATGAATTGCAAATAACACCTGAAGCTTTACCAGCATTTTCAACCTCACCCATGACGAAATTGAACACAATATCTTCGGGGTCTGTGGTTCTGAGAAAGCTTGGTAAATCTTTTAGGCGGATACCTTCCATGCCTGGGATCCAGTCAATCTCAGTTTCCAGGTATCCATTTGTCAGATAGCTTGCATCTGCATACGTAATGTAATTATTAATTTAAACGCCAAAAACAGTATTAGCCAAAAGGAGTTAGCCTAATAGCTAACACTCAATTAAAAGTGCAGTAAATTTCAGGTTCTTTTCCTCTTATTTGTATACATAAGTATGATGCCTTCCTTATTAAAAAAAAATCAGAAAACATTGTTATAGAAAATTTAATTTGTACCTTTCAAGGGGACAAAACCCTTTTCAACTAAGGGGCGATAGTGGAAGACGCCCATGAAACCACAAAGACTAGGCGGCCAGAAAAAGAAATTACGGATCCTGTGTTCCTGGGAAGCTTGAAGAGTGAAGCTCATAAAGCAATCAGAAACTATGCAAGTGATAGGAGGATTTTCTGTGGAATTTTTGAGCTTGGAGATAAGGTCTCTAAAGGGAGCTAAGCAATTTTTCTTGGTGGATGAACATAGAGATGGTACATCTTGGGTAGTGTCTGCCTTATCCGACGGAGGGAGGCCGTCAGGGATGGTTTCAAAACGGAAATTTGGGAGGCCAGCGAGGGATTGAGGCCCTATTGATTTCAAAAGACGTTGGTGATATTGTATTCGGTGTTGACAAAAGTGATATAGAAAGCCTTTAGGTGAAGAAGTTTAGCTAATTGAAGAATTGGGTTTATATGACCTTGAGCTGGGAAGGGGACACAAACTGCATGGGGATGATTATTTGGTGTTGAACCCATTTCTGTTTATCTTATTTCTTTTCTTAGGCTGCAAATAAAAACATGCCAAAACCTGTTTTTATAGATGACATTTTTGTTACAATTCAAACAGACTTGTATTGTTTTGTTAGATTAATGGAGATGCATATAGTTAGTAGAAGTCTTTTTCTGATAAGAACAGCGCACCTACTTTCTTACTTTTGCTTTTTATTTTTTTTGAACCATTCTATTGGCTCAGAACAAAAGGGTATGGGGTAAACAATAATGAAACATAGAAATTCACGAACAACTGCATTGTTTGGGTTTGTTATATATCTATATATACATGTCTCCTGCAGAAATATTGTATGCTTAATTCTTTGCTTAGGCTGAAAATAAAATATTGCAAAACCCGTTTATAAAGATGACTTAATTCGTTGCTCCTATTGAGATGCACTTTTTGTTCTAATTCGATCTCATAAACGAACGATTTGTCCAAGGCATTACTAAAAATCTGTTGAAGACAACGAGAGGAGAGGAAGAGTGGTGATGTTACTAACAAATAAGCGCATTTGTATCCTAATGAATATGTTCGTATAGACTCACAAAAGTTGGCATAGACATTACAATGGATTTACACTCGCTTTTTATGTGTGAAATGATACAATTTTATTTAATAAAACATTTATCACCAGAAGAAATACACAATAAAAATAAAATAGAGTTAACGTTGAGAAAATTTCAATTATATCACTTTATGCATATGAAACGAATCCACATTAATCATAGCGTCCGTGTAAATTTTTGCTAGCCTAGATTAGTATGTTGGATTAATAAATTTACAAGTTATAGTCTCAAATTGAGATTTTGGAAAAATTCAGCAGCCAAATTGACAAAATCTGACAAATTATATGTTGTTGTTTTTTTATATTAAACCTAATATGGACAGACAATTTGAATTCCGGAGTTTTTCTGTGGACTGGTGGATTTAATTTATGCAGCAGAAGCTTGCTTTCCCCTTAGAAAGAGATGATTCATATACCATGGCTGCATTCTGAATTCCCCCTCCTGGCAGTTTGTTTTTTTTTTATTTTCTGCCATTTTCTCCATTTTGGGTTTGCTGAGGACTTCTGCTCGTCTAGTCTGTTCCTGGCGTTCTCTTGCCGGTTTGTCCTCCTTGCGCCTAAATTTTGATCCATCCTGGTCTTGCTTTCTGGTCTGGGGGTTCTGGTATTTTCTGGTTTTGGGCCTTTGGGGTTTTTGGTTGGGACATCTCCGTTACCTCCTGTAAGCGGTATGGGATTTATGCTGTTTGTTGGGGATTTGTTCTTCTCGGATTTCTTTACTGCATAATGGCCTCTGCAGTTGGGTTGCTGGAATCTTGGAGCATCTGCTGGTTTTTGAGGACATCTTTGGCAGACCAAGGTTTCAACTCTACGGTCTGCTATTTTGTTTGTTCTGTTCTGTTTGCTTCCCCTATTTTAGTTTGTTGAGGAATTGGCAGGTTTTTTTGATGTTTGCTATCAGTTGCTGACCTTATTGTTTTCTTTTTGTAGGTCCCGAAAAACATTCAAGAAGGAGATGAATTGGGTGTTTTGAAATTTTCTGGCCAAATTTTTAAAGGAATGGAATTGTATGCAAGTATAAATTTCTGATAGCTTTTCTAACAAAGAATATAAAAAATGCAAGATAACAATAATAATAAATTTTGCAAGTTCTTTTTAAATTTCAAATATATTTTTGAAAAAGTGTGTTAAATTTGTTGTGAATATTTCAGAAATTCGTTTTACAGAAATTTGAAAACACAGATTTTTAGAATATAAAACAGAATTATAGAAGATAGAAAATAGAGCAGAAAAGTAAAGCACACACAGAATTTATAGTGGTTCGGCCAACCTGCCTACCTTCACTCCTCAAAAATCACTCTTGAACTTTTCTCTCCATTTCTAACTCTTTTAAGTGCAAAAGTTCAAGCCAATATACAATAGTATGTATATCTACCCACAATCTTTTTTTCAAGTAAAAGGTTGAAACACTTACTTGAAATTTTTTCTTAGGTTCTAGCCAACCCAACTCACAATCTTTCACAATAAAGATTCCTCACAAATAATTACAACAAATGCTATAATCAATTGAGAATGATATGTAAAGATGAAGTACAAAGATGAAAAGTGAGATTTAAAATAAATAAGCTTTCTCTTAAGAGTTAGAAAATCTTTCCAATATTTTCTCTAACCTTCTAAATGATCTAACATGTATTTATACCCAAAAACTTGGTTTGAAGTGAGAAAACACAAAACTAGCCGTTTATGACCGTTAAAGAACAGAACAGACGAATTTGCCTCTAACTAACCGTTATTTTGTCCAGTAGTGCGAAACAGATTTTCGATCAGAAAGTTGTCCAAATTTCTAATCCAATTTCTAATGACACAAATTCTGACGAACCATTTTCTGAAATATATTCTAAAGAAAACTAGTTTTAACTAAAAACGAAATTTATGACTTAAAAATATTTTTATACAATTTTAAGATTTAGAATATGTATGCATGAGAGATAAATTATACCTCAATTTGATCTTACAGTTTAATATCCTAAATTCCTATATACTAAGATATTCTTCAACTTAATCTTTATGAATTCATTCCATAATCTTCATTTTTTATAATTGCATCAGAAAGATATATAGAAATACCTGCACCACATGCTTAGAACAGATTTTTTAATAGAGTTTATTTAAGGTTTGATTATCATCAAAATTTGGATATGGCCTTGAGCCAATATTCTCCCCCTTTTTGATGATGAAAAAATCTTAATAAACTTCACTTAGAAGTCTTTATAGGTTAGTCTAAAAAAGCTCCCCCTGAATATATGCATGGGGTATTTACAGAAAAAATAAAATATGTAAAGTAAGTGTAAATCCTTGCAAAACTTCAGATTTTATCAATATATAAGCATGCCAGTGAATTTTGTAAAAATATAACTTAAGATTTGATAAGAAATATTTTTAAAGAAATCATACATCACAATAAATCAAATAGCATTAAAGCATCAGCATATTAAATTTTTAATAAATAAATAATTTTTCATCAACAAGAAAATTTTCAAAATTTTAGCAAATCATATAGCCATATAACAAATCATGCATATATTTTTCTCCATTTTTAATTATCGTTATTCATCAACGTTTCTCCATTATTCTCCCCCTTTTTGTCATCAATCAAAAAAGGAAGAGATCATATAACATACATAAAAAAAACTTAACAAACCCAAACTGATATAAAAATTCAAATATTATTAAGAAAAAATTACGCTACAAAATAATCATCCAAAATAACTAAATTTAATTATCCAAAATAAGTGAAAGAGAAAAATCTGTCCATCCTTGATTTTTTCCTCAACGTGGTCGACCGAAGTAGATCGTTCCAAAAAAAAATTGAGCACAATTAGGATGAATTTAGAGTAAAGATAGAGCCTTGAAAAATTACTTTGGAATTTTCTTTCTCAATTTCTAACCGAGAGATGTAGAACTCTCAAACTAGATCGGGATATAGCATGCTGTTTCAATGTGTGATTTAAAATCAAAGTGGCATTGAATTTTGAAGGAACGATTTTGGAACTTTATGAATCGAGATGATGAAGGCTTGGGTAGAAAAAGAAGACATCGGTGATGGCAATGGAGACCGGCGATGATGATGCTTGGCAACTATTTTTTATCGAACCATTTGCAGTAACGATTCAAATTAAGAAGGAATAAAAGAAAGAATAAGGGACGCTGAGTTCTTTGAAGAAAAGATGATTTGAATTTTAGAAGAAGATAAAATATTTAATCCAACTAATTGAAAGTTGTTTTACCCAAGTAAGAGATTTTTTTTTTAAAGATATGAGTTTCGTAAAAATCAAAGTATCATTTGCTTTTTGAAAAGTTGTTAAAAAATTAATAAAAACTTTAACTATAAATATGTGAAAGTTGGATTAACTTTTGCAAAAAAATCAAGAAATTATTATTTTAATTCCAAATAGATAACTTACGTGTAAACTATTTTACTTAAAAAAATTAAATAGGTGATTTGCACTTTAATTACTTTAATATGCCAAGTGTGAGTCCCGTTTTTCAAAAAAAATTATGAAGACACAATTTCAAAGGTAAATTAATTTTGTTGGAATAATCAAATATCACAATTTTAAAGTCAAAAAGTTAACCTTTTAAAAATAAGGCACGTTTTTCAAAGATAAAAGTTAATCATTTTTAAAGTAACAAATTTTTCAAAAACAACAAATCACATTTACAAGTGAATCACGTTTTAACATAAAAGAGTGAATTTGCTTTTTGTGAATTTTTCATTAAACAATTAATTTGTTGAAAAGTCTTTGACTTAGAATTTGTAAAAGTAACTTGTTGAATTTTATCAAATGAAGCACAATTTGTAAAAATAAAAGATTAATTTTTTTTAAAGGCAAATCACGTTTTTCTTCTTTCTTTTTAAGCAAATCACGTTTTCCTTTATTGAATTTTTCATTAAAAATAGATTTTTTTTAAATAAAATATTTGCTTTTGGAAATTAAGTAGAAAATTTTGACTAGAGACATGAATTTTGACTAAATCTGCAACTTAATCTAATACAGCACACAAACATTATCTCCCCAAGAAAAATTCAGATCTCAAAGAAATTTTAAATTTTTTTTTTGTAAACACCAATGTGTCAGGCAAAAGTTTTTCTTTTGAAGAATTTCTTTACTCTTTTTAGGAGTGATGAATTTTCCTTCAACCTTTTTATAAGATAATAAAAAAAAATTTGAAGGAAATTAATAAACCAATTTTACAAATGTAGATTCCGTTTTTCCAAGAAATCAAATATTTATGAAAAAAGCACAACTTTAAAAAAATCATACTTGCAATCACATTTTTGTCAAAAATTAAAAAAAAATATACTTTTTGAAAATTCCTAAAAAATAAATAATAAAGAATTAACTTTTTGAAAAAAAAAATGTTTGACTTGAAACTTGTAAAAGTAGCACACGATTTTTAGGTAGTAAAAAATAACTTTTTAAATTTTAAATTCAAAATTAAAATAATCAATGAAGTAGTTTGACTATTAAAAAATTATGCATGTTTATACTATCATATCACTTGGGAACTTATAATTTTGCAATTACCCAAATACGGGAATCAAAAATAAAAGAAATGTCAAGGCTGTCTCTATATAATTTTAAAACAACACACATAATGCTTAGGAATAACAAAGACAATTTGCATAAATCTTGATTTTTTTCTCATATATTTAACTTCTTCAACATGCAAACATCTTTTCAAAAAAAAATTCCAGCAGATCAAAGATAAAAATCATACAAAAAAATTAAAATTTGCTCTTAAAGATTTAAAGAAGACACACCTTTTTAATGAGAAAATAAATGCTCATATATATATATATATATATATATATATATATATATATATATATATATATATATATATATATATATATATATATATATATATATATATATATATATATATATATATATATCCATTGGAACAAAGAATTGTCCTTAGTTTAAAAGATAATAGTACCGTTTGAGCTGGATTCAATCTTTATTTTTCACCTCTAAAAAAAGTATAAAAAAAAAAAAAGAGAGAGAAGACATGGTAATGTTTTTATTCTTAAATTAGTAGATACAACGAGAAAAATGATGAAGTAGATGAAAGTGAAGATGGCCCATCATAATTGACTAAAATGAAAGAGAAGATGGTCCGTCATAATTAACTAACATTATAATACAAATTTTGTTCAAATTGGATACATGAAAATTTTATAAACCAAGCCAATAAAAAAACTGTCATCTAAAAATAAGTTGGTTAAAAAAATGAACGGAACTATAGTTAACATATATAGGTGGCACTTTGTCATTGGTTTGGTCCATAAAAAAATCATGAACTAGATTTAAACATGAATTTTTCAAATTAATTTTTAAACGGGAGGAGAGATATCTTCAAATAAGCCAAGACCTTCAAAGGATTGAGGAGGAGGAAAAGGTTGATGGCCAGATCCAAAAGCTTTAATATGATCTTTAAGAGATCTCTTGTGCTTGAAATCAGAACCACAAATACAAAGCCAACGTTTCCCACAATTTTTCTCATGGGTTCGCCAATCACCTTTGACAGCTAAGAATTTGCCACACTTTCTACACATAAAAGGTTTAAGGCCATGTTTCCTCTTGTAGTGAGTTTGCAATGTTCTAAAATCCTTCAATGGATTAGCCCTTGGGTGTTGTATGTTGTTTTTGCATCCTTCTGCACAACAGTAACACGGTATCCCTAACATGGCTCTTGGTTGGCTCCCTTTCAATGACTCCGCTCCTCTTCTATACTGTGACCCATGTCCCCACATGTGCATCTGAAACTAATTATTCTCATATCATCCTCCACTGAGATAGGAACCGAAAAGGCATAAACCATCCTTGTATTTCTTGATTATAATTCTTTTCCTATTCAGTCCCTCAACTTTTGTTATCTTACGTTCAATAAAATAATATTACTAATTTAAGAGTTCAAAACCAATATTTTTTTTATTAAGTGTCCATTATTAAAATAAATATTTAACGATTTTTAACATAACACAATAAAAGTTGAAGGGCTAATAATAAAAAACATGGGATAAAAATTATTTTATCTGTAAACTATTTGAAATTGAGCAATTGTTCCCTTTTAACTTTTTTAATCAATTTTTAGTATAGGAATTAATCATATAACGACGCGTGTTTTTTATTTTACAGGTAAAATATATTTATTTTTATAAGTTGATGGATGAAAATTACATATTTGAAAAGTATAAAATCGAAATCTTTCAATTTCAATAATTAAGAATGCTAAAAATCGATATATATATATATATATATATATATATATACACACACACACACAGATTTAAAGTCACTTTATTTTAAATATTTGAGGGGCGAAAAACGAACTTCTCCGTGAAAACATTATAGTTGAAGGATAATTTCTTGAGACAAAGAGAAATATAGTAAGAAGAGAAGTTATGGAACCTGGAGATTGTTGTAGCGATTGAAGGTCTTGAAGCAGACATGGCAAGAAAAATGAGTAAAGCCAATGAGAATTTGTTCAGGAGTTGGTATCCAGTATTGTTTAGCTGCAGCTACATGATTGGCATTTCCTTTATTAGTATTTGAATTTGTGGAGCTAAGAGAATGATCAGGAAGGCCAATGTGTAAGGCAACAGTAACTTCGTCTTTCTCTGCTTCACAATCACTGCTTATTGCTATAGGGTTTCCACAGCTGAATGGTTCACCTGGAAAAAGATCAAGCGGCTGGATATCGATGGTGTGTTTATTATTAGAAGAAGAAGCTGATAAAGTATCCATGATTGCATATGAAAGATTTTGAAAAGGTTTTTATAAGAAAAGATTAGTGCCATGCCTAGAGGTATACAAGGTAGGGGTAATTGGCTGGAGAATAATGTGGTTGAATGAAAATAACATTTGTTTAACGTATCATAAATCTATGCTGAAAATTTTGCTTATCCAGTTTTGGAATAGAGAGAAAATAACTTAAATTTCTATGGCCCATAGGAACTGAATTTGGCAACAATTGCACTACAGAAAGTTAAGAATCTATGGCAATGGATTACATAATCAGGTTATCTCTCAGCAGTCAACCCAGCCTTTGGCATTACTTGAAGAGAGAAGAGAAAATTTAGTGGAAAGATTTGAATTAATTATAGGGCTAGTGATGATTAGTTTCTAAATGTGGTCGTGCATGATTTGGACATCTAATTTATAATCATACCAAATAAGTGTTCTTCTTCTGCCTTAATTATGCTATCACTATAACTATAATTAATTGTAACACTCAAAACATTTGTGAGAATCTTCTCCTGTTGAAGGAAATTCACCAGTGAATATATATAAGAGCAAGGATTAACTATGTGATTTGCTTATAAATTACGGTGGCCATGTCATAAGCAACTTATGTCATTTTAATTTGCTTGCCATAGACATTTGTAATACCGATATAAATTAGAGTTCAGATGCAGTTGTACTGAGGTAAAACTTTTACTTGCATTGTTACATATGCATAATTACAGTCATTTTTTTAATACAAAAGTTTATTCGACATAAAGTTTGATAACTTTATGAATCAAGAAAGAATTAATTATTTATTTTTTCAATTTATAATTATTATTGTTATCATCAATATAATAATTTATACGAGTGTATTAAAATCCATCATAATCTTTTATAACATCATAAGACAATTCAATTATCATCTTAATATTTTGCTTGTAAGCATAAAAAATTACTCTTATCATGAAACCGAGAGAGTAACTATTTTTAAATATTGGACAATTTTTGTGAATTTATATATAGAGAGAGGGCAAAATCCATCATTGAATTGTGAAAATTTAATATCTTTATCATAAAAATTCTTATTTAAATCTTTATACTTTTATTTGAGATAACATGCAGTTTTTTTTTTTTTTTATGGACTGTTAGCGCATGCATTTTACTCGATGTTAAACGGTGCATCTAATAGCCATTCGTCTGAGTTTTCATCACCAATCGCTAAAACTTTCATCGGAGATAAATCCAAACACACCGAAGTGAAGCTGCTATCCTTAAAAGCCCACCGGTGGCCATTGCTCGTCTAAAATCCAATCAATTTCGCCAAAAAGTCAATTTAAAAATTCTTTTTGAAGAGAGAATGTAGGAGAAGGAGAAAAAAGATTAGGATTGAGAAAGGAAAAATTATAATGCGACAATTTTCAAATTTTTTTTCCTATGCACCATTTTCCTAAATATTTTTCAAAAATACTCCAAAAAAAAATCCCATGTTAAAAAAATTAAGAAAGGACAAATTAAACTGCAGCAAAGAATTAAGAAAATATTATTATATAGAAAGTCTTAGATTAATAAAAGTTTAAACAATAAAGTAATATATATGCTTTATATTAGTTTTTCATTTAATATAAAATTATTAATATGTATATATCATATTTTATATAGAAATGTTCTTGTATAAATATCCATTATTACCATTAACAATATTTGAGCCAAAAAGTCAAGGTTTTTATTAGATTACAAAATTAAAGTCAATGTGGGCTTCAATGTTAAAAAGATTTGACGAACATTTCTATTCTTACCCTATACATCCACGATAATTTACATATATTGCAACTTAACCAGAAATCACATATAAGTATAAATTAAATGGTTAAAAATCTAGTAATTTTTCTAATCGATTAGAATTTGATTTTTTTTGTTGCAAAAAGGATATAAAAATGTCATTAAAAAAAATCGAATTGGGAATCTTTTATATCTTTTATCGACCATTAGCTACAGCCTACAGGCCAATTTTTGGTGGTTTAAGGACTCTATTGTCAATTTTATCTTTGGAAGATGTAATTTAAAAAAAAAAAAACCTTAACATTATCAGTTTGATTTATTGGTCAACACATAATTAAAAATGCATAAATTAAAAAAATCCATGTCATGTAAATTTTTAAGTTAAACAAAGAGATCTCTTTTAACTTTTTTATCATTTACATAACATATATATATTAGAAGATCATATGTTTCAGTTTAATTGTGCATGTGTCATCCAAGAAGTGAAAAAGTAAAAAGAAAAAATTACAGAAAAGAAGGTGTGTCTAACACTTCTTGAATAAATCCAGTTCATTTCCATAGCTTAAAGAAGACAATAACAGAAATTAAGAAAAAAAAATACATATAAATCAATATGAATTGTATAATTAATCATACTCAAAGTTTATGGAAGTAATTTTGCATAATTAACATATTTATTTACTGCAATCAGAGATAATAAAACAAAGAAAAAATGAGAGAATATCCGAGGTTTTAACAAAATTTCTTATTGAGGGAATGCCGTTCCCTACTTCTGCTCATCCACATGTTGTAATTAAAAGATGTTAATCTTTTATATTTAATAAGAATGATTAACTCATCAAATTAACATGAAAGACAGAATAATAGCTGATGATTTGCCTTTTTTCTTTTTTAGGGAAATTAAAAACAAATAAAAATGTGCATAAGCTGGTTGATTAGTCCGGGATCCGTTTGGTGCTGTAGCTGGCCTGGGAGAGAAAAAGACTAATACATGATCTCCCTCTAGTGCAGTTGTGTACGTATCCACTTTATACTGCTACAGCCTTTGAGTGGAATGATAAAACCAATGCTGAGATTATAAAAATTGAGATGATGAAGACCACAAAGTTTTGGAGATTATACAAATTGATTAGATTTTTTTTATCCAATAATCATAATGTGTTTGTACTTTCAGAAGTAACCACAGCAGCAGCAGCTTCCGTTTCTGTGCTGGGTTGCTGTGGAGTCTGCTGTGAATCTGAACTCAAACAACAAAGCAATAAATGTCAAATAAGTCTATGCACAATTTACTACCATATTTACTTACTATACCAAAACATAATGTCAGTGACTCAGTGCTATTACATGATTAGTCTATAAATTTATTCTTGAACTTAATATCTAAAAAAATTCAGTGTTTGATAAAACAACTAATTTGATGTAATCAAACCGATATTAAATATATAAAAATTTTATTACTAAACTGGTTCATGAAAAGTTTATGAAATAAACTTAAGACAAATATTCGTTTTCATGGACCAAGTTAATCATAAATGCTAAATAGTTATTGTGACATATTATAGCTAGATTATTAATAGCAATTTGTGCGACACTACTTAGCCTATCCCATGTAGCAATATGCATTCTTATTAATAGCAATGTAATTTTACATAAAGTAACAGCGCTATATATATATTTATATACATATATATAAAAACACACAGAACATGCGTAGTGGGCCTGTTAATATAGAAGATCACTGAACTGCATATTCGGAATCAAATTCAGCCATCAATTGACACTGAAACCACATGCACTCACTATTTGTTTACACTCTATGATTCTCTGTCACTACTTTACATTGACCCATTTTTTGGGATATATATCAATAATCGGACAGCTCATCCACATGGTTTAGCGTACCCATGTGGCCCCCCTATATATGCCTCCTATTTATTATTATATATGTTATGTCTTAACAAAATTAAATAGGTAAAAGCTTCAAACTTTTATATGTTAGTGATAATGGTGGTTTATGGGCTAAAACATGCACTTCAGAAATATATATATATATATATACACATAATATTGATGAAGAAAGAAAAGAAAAGGAAGTGCGTACCAGGAGAAAGGGGGAAAGAAAGGGAATGGAGAGTAGGTGGAGGAGGATAAGTAGAGAAAGAAGGATCAAGAGGAGGAGTAGTAGGGTAGTAAAAAAAGGAGGGTCCTGCTGGTAATCGCTGTGTTGCAGAAACTGCTCCTCTTATAGGCTGCAAAGAATACCCATGATAATGGTATCCTGACCCCATCCCCATGCTACTTGATGCTGTTCCGTACATTTGATTATAGTATTGCCCCTGTTGCAATACTTGTGTGTTATATATTGCCTGCATTATTTTCACAATTACAGTACTATTATTATTATTATTGTTATTATTTTCAAAGGCAGTGTTACCGGTGATCACAAGTTTTAAATTTGAGTTTCGCAGTTATTTACCTGGTGGTACCCGTAGTCAGGAGAGTAGTGTGGATACCTGCAAAAGTCAAATTTATTTCTATTTACTTTAAAAGAAGTTTTTACTGAAAATTGCTTCTCTACTACGGGAAAGTGGTAGGATGATGAACTTATTGAAATAGGGCCCGCACTGATAGTAATTGTTACCAAAGATAATACTTCTTAATGCTTATGGATGGTTGGGTACTCATCAAATTAATCCCAATATCCCATGCATATATTTATGCTAATACATTTTTTGGACTTGGACCAATATCATACCCATACTCTACGCCCAGTTGCGAATAAAGTATAATATATATATAATATTTATGTCTATTCATATCCTAGTGACCTTCCTATAATGGAGACGATTGAACCACAACCCTTTGCCTATAATGTGGTGTCGTATTACACTATGTCGCTTTCAGTTTCCTTATTTAGCTCCTCGGAACTAGATAATATCAATTTGCTATATAAATGCGTCCCATTAATCCTTCACCATAATTAAATTATTAAATTTAATTAAATGGATGCCAAGTTTTCTTTAAAAAAAAATCTAATCAAGAGTATTTAAAAATAAAAAAGTTAAAAGCTTAAGCTAGTTCTACTCGTCTAATTAGCTTAAGTAAACAAAAGTATGTACTACTCTGTATTTGATAGTATGATTCCGTCCCTTAAGTAACAAAACCCTAGAATATTATGTTACAAAGCTTTAAAGACAGCGAGGTATATAAGAGAAAGTCAATCAAGACAAAATTAACTTTGTCGTATATAGTAACTTGGAGGGTATCGTTAGGTGTGAAAAATAAAGCCGGACTATGACCCAACATTTACAGAAAAGATGATGATATTAAGGAAGTGACAAAGCTTTCGTTTTCCTTTGTTTCGAACAAAGATATAAAGGATATAGTATTTTTTTTTTTTTAATCCAAGGAGAAAGCTATAATATAATATAAATGCATGATTAATGTTAAATCTTTGCGTTCATTTGTTCCAAGAATTCGATATGTTAAATCTTCCCCTTTTTGCATGACCAATTACCATATTATCCCAGTTTTGCAATTTCTCAGTTCTGATTTTCATAATTAAGAAAAAAAAATCATCTTACTGTAATGTGCATGTGAGCCGATCATGGGCTGTCTTAAGGTATATGTAAATTTAAATAGGTTATGCACTTCATGAGAGAAATATTGCAGTTACCTTATAATAATTCATTAATTACTAAGCCTCTATAACTTGTTTTAAAGTCTTTTTTTTTTTGTGGTGGGGAGTTAGTTAGTCAATTATGTGATTTGTTGTTTACAGGCTGATACCAACTGTCTTAAAAGATTTTAAAAAAAAAATTGAACATCCATGCCACTTTTTAAGGTATGGACCATTTTTCTTACAAGAAATGTGGACAATCAGAGGCCGAACACAGAAGAAAGCAACAACTAACCCGTAATGTGGATAGATGATAGGAGGTGGCGGAGGCGGAGCTGGAGGATGCAACGGCGTCGGTACCCCACTATACGACGGACTTCCTTGATACGGAGTACCACCTTGTGCTCTTCCTACATTTTTTAAAAATACAATAATTTAATTTTCAGCCCTGAGTAAAGAAAAAAATATGAAATTAAATTAAAATATTTCCAAGTTAGGACCTCGAGGAGGCGAAGGTCTAGGCCGACCAAGAGAAGCAATATTGCAATTAGCTCTTCTTCCATCAATCACAGGGTTTGGATCAGCACAAGCTCTTCTGGCCGATTCAGGATCACGAAATGTAACCTATTCATCATCATTTATATATATAACAAAATCTCAACGATGAAAGCTAAAAATAAAAGAAAAGGAATTAAAAAAACAACAAACTTACAAATCCATATCCTTTAGATTTCCCAGTGTTTTTATCAGTAATAATAACAGCTTCAAGAATCTCGCCAAACTGCTCAAAATATCGGCTCATTTCTTCAGTAGGAGTCTCCCAAGCTAATCCTCCGACAAACACTTTAGTAAACGTTGTATCTCCGAATTGAGATCGATAATGTGGGTAAGCCATGGCGTAAAAGAATTTACAAATACCATAAAATTGAAAACAACAAATGGATATCTCTCTTCATGCATGAAATCTTGATATACCACTTCTACAACAACAGAACTGTCTTCTCTTCCAACTCATTATATTGTCTCTGACTCAGCTCTATTCTTCACAAAAAGAATCATTACAGAGAAAATTTCAGACAGCAAAAACGATAGGTGGAGCTTTAGGACTATGATGTTGTTGGTTCTGATTTGATGAGCTTCTTGATGATTAAAAAATGGGTTGGGGTGAATTAAAAAAAAAAATGGAGAAAGAGAGAGAGAGAGAGAAATCCGACAGCTGCAAACTCTAATTTGCTGTCTACAAAGAAAGATAGTGAAGGGGTGAGTTTGTAAAATCGAATGACAGCTGCTTCACTAATTAAGCACTTCAAATCTGTCCTCTCTGTATATTGCATTAATAAATTTATCTGATTTCTCGGTTTTTTTTTTTCTTGTTTATGTATTTTTCGTGTCTCCGCCTCAGCTTTCCTACATCCACTAATTACACTCTTAAAATTTCATTAGTGTTAATATAAATTTTTTTTTTGTTTAGTTTGCTCATAATATCGTATAATCTGGTTGGATATGAGTTGTACCAACATTTGTACCCATGGTGGAACCTCTGTCACTTGACATATAGACTTTGCATCTACTTCCGATCAAACTAGTAATCATTGCGTTTATCAGAACTTGTTTGCAATTAGAGGTTAATTGTTTAACTATTTTATTTTATTAGTTAAATTCTGAGTGATGAATTTCCTAACATCGGTATCACTCAACAAGCATATGAATGCTGAATAAGAAGATATGAATATGTCTATTATTTTTTAATTCTATATTCTTCCTAACCGCCCTGCGTCAGAAGCTGTTAAGATGCCAACTCCCAACAGTATTAAACAGTTAGCATCTAAAATCAAAATCTTCCACAAATATATATATATATATATATATATATATATATATATATATATATATAAACAGTTTTCACTGATCCGGATAAGCAAATCATGCAATCAAGTGATTTTGGACAGCAAAAAAAAAGAAGAAGAAGAAGAAATTCACCATTATCAAAATGCATTCTTGTGAAATTATTTTCAATCAATCATTAAATATCTAATTAACATTGAAGACATATAAAATAAAATAAAACTCCTGTCAGATTCGAAGACATGCCCTAATTTTTTGCAGTTAGACATATAGGGAGAAGGCCTATCCGACACAACCAACCCATTTCCAACAAACTAAACATTTAGCTAGCTTACTAGCCTTTTACTCCTACCTGGCTGGTCCAATCACAATGCCAGTCCAATTTGTAGTGTCCGAACAAGTTATGAAAGAACATTCTTCACTTCACATGGATAGACAGGTAAACAAATATTTAAAATTTTAATTTCAATCTAAATAACTCGGTTGCCTACGCTTTTTTACCATTTGTAATCTGTAATGTGTACTAAAATGGACATATAACCAGCCTTTGTTATTTTATCCTTTCTTTCTCGCTTTATTTTTGTAACATGCGTATGGATTTTAAATTTATATTTTCATGCATTTCTCGCTTTTCTACATATGTCACTAAAATAAACTTTTAACAAGTGTCTAGCCAGTTGAATTAATCGATAATTATTCAATTCTTTTTTTATTAAAAAAAAAAGCAGCAGCAGAAAATATGTAATTACAACTTTATATACCATTAAAGGAAATTGAATATAAAATCTACTGCATTTTAATGCCACAAAAGTGGTTAACTTTTGAATCGGTTTTTGGGAAGTAAAAAATGCGGAGACAAAAGGTTAAAAGGCTTCTCAAAAGTTTCATTAAAAGGTGGGCAGTAGACAATTATTAGCGAGTCATGTGGCATTGCAATTTGCGAAGATGCATAGCAATGAGTGTATAGAATAAATCGCGTGCAAACAAGTGATTGCCTAGCTAAGGATTTAGTATGTTAGATGACATTCACCCCCCTTCCTTGTCATTAACCTACCGTTTTGGTCAACCATATTAAATAATTACCTCTGGTCAAACCAAATTAACTATTGTCAATTACAGCAAAATCAGAAGGCAAATTACTGTCACTAAACTCCTACAGTCTATGACACTTATTGTGAAATATGAACATACAAAATTAGCAATCTGCAACAAGAGCAGGGCAGGCTGGCAGCTACAAGTATAGAACCAAAGCAAAATTACAACTGTAATATCATATTCAATTAATTAGTCGTCAATGGAATTTTTTTTTTCTTTTTCTTATTCAAATTATCCCAGAAATGTTCATATATATCATCAACGCAATACAAGTGTTCTATTTTATAAGACCTTAATTTTTTTAGTAGATATTAAGACCGTCATTTAGTTAATGGTTTTTGTATTGGAGAAGACGATTTCAATGGCTACCAAACTAATTAATTTGGACAATTTATTAATATCCGCAAGATCTTATTGGATAATTCCTCTCCTAGTTGGTGAACAGTTAACCATACACTTTTTTTTCCAACCAAATTTGATATAATTAGAGTTAATTACGGAGAAATTATGCTAACATAGAGTAAAAAGTAGTATAGCAACTCATGAATTACCCACAAAAGTTTTCATATTCATTTTCAAATTTCAAATATCGTTTATCGGTAAGGTATTGAATTTTAACTATATCCCTTTAAAATTAACTCATACTATCTATATCCGTTTCAAATATGATTACTATTATCTCATAACGGTTTAAATACCCGTTTATTAATATTTTTTGAAAAATAAATATAAAATACAAATAATAAATTTATACTCAAACTATATCCATAAACAATTAAATTAAGTAAATTTAAACTATATCCTTCCAACCGCACGCACATTCCTAATTGGAGAAAAAATGGACACACATGTTTGTCATCTCATCTCCTAAACTTTCTTTATATTTGAGGCCAAAATCAAGAGAAAACAGATATTAAAAATAACTTCTTTTTATTTTATTTTATTGTATTGTATTTATTTGAAGTTGCCAGCATTAGAGACGAGGAGACAGCTACAAGGAGGTGTAGTTTTATTAAAACTGTACAAGTCCGTGAACTGTCAATGGCAGTCCTATCCACGTGGGGTCCTATCACTCTTTGGGAACAATGAGCTGGATTTTCCATTCTTTCATCTTCTAATTTCATTCCTTTTATCAATTTCAGCCACCAAATCAGCACTCTTCTATTTAATGCTTCTGCTCCCATTTACCCCCAAGTCCTTCTCTTTTAATTTATAAAGCAAGTTGATATTTATTTTTTTCTTTTGGTTCGACCAATTAAGTTGAGTTCTATTAATATTTTCGTGTTCTTTTATATCTCATCTTCTTTTCTTTTCTCGTGATGATGCCATTAATATTACTTTCTTGAATATATAGGCATATATAATTTCAGTTTCTTCAACGGGTCATTGATAATTGTTTGATAGTTAAAAAAAAAAGAAATTGAAATTAATAAATTAGAAAAGGTGTTGAAATTATAGGGAAATGGGGGACCGGAGCGTCAGCGTTTGAAGAATGAGGCTCCAGAATTATTTTTCACCAAACTCCCCATGTTCATATTATTATTGCTTATGAATGAAAAATGAATGTCTAGGGCATGCTGTGAATCCATAAGACAGAGAGGGCGCTCAATATATGATGCATAATGTTTTTCCAGATAGATAGGCAATACGATAATTATTTATCTCTTTACTGTTATTGGCACATGGAATTATGAGAACACCATTAGAGCAGGCATCCAGAGCCCACTATTGCAGACGAACGCCACTTCTGCTTTCCTCCAAAACTCAAAACTTATTAATATAAACGCTTCTTCTATGTTTCTTATAGTGGCTACTCTACTAGGTCATTATGTTCCATAAGCAAATGGATTGGGAAGAATTCTTTCTGGGTCTGATTAAAAATGTGTGGGCTGTGATTTAAATGGATCTTGAATGGACAGCGGGTCAAAATGGGCCTAGTAATTTCACTAAATTTTTTCTATTTTTTTATTACAAATGTATATTTTATATATAAAAAGAAAGTACATATAATATAACCTATAAAACACTTATTTTCATATTTACTTATACAAAAGTTAAAAGAAACTACACAAATATATAAAGCGGCTCTAAATGGATGAGTAATTTGCTGTTACTGTTAAATCTAAGCGGATCTTTATAAATCAAATCTAAAAATTTAGCCACTTTTTACTGTTAAATTGGATAAAATGTGCTAAACAATAGAATATGATTGCTAAACGATAAAATTCACCAATGATGTGGAAAGATAAAATCTTAATAAAAGGAAAAATATGGGCAAATTTGAGATGGAATTTTTTTGTTTTCCAACAAGAATCAAATATTATTAGTTTCAGCGGGCTTAAAGCCCAGTGGTCAAAGTTTGGTTCAAGTCCAATTACGGGTCACATGTTGGATTTAGCCCCAAAAGGCTAAAACCCATGAATGCATAAGGAATTTACCATTTATAACTTGGAACACTAATTAATTAAATTACTAATTCAATGACAGATTGGAATATTTCAAGTCAAATTTGTATGTTTTTCACCTTCTTAAAAGGATTTTTGTTTAGAACAAAGAATTGATTTCATTAAAGCAAATCAAGAATAACAATTCGGGATCAAATCCCATCCACGAAGAGTAGAAAAATAAATAAAGGATTTTGTGGGCTTATAAATTATCTTATCTTCTTACCCATTTCAAAGAATAAACATCTATTGTCTTCAGCAAATCCTTACATTCTGCAACACTAAATCCCAACTCATTATCATCCTCCTGTAATGAGCATATAGCAAGAGAAATTAGTAAAGAAAATACCAGCACCTTTTATATATGTATGACAACCCACTTGATGGTTTTGAAATTCTAAAAAAAAGAATTAAATAAAGTGCTTGTGATTGAAAAAAAAATACAATTTAATCCATTGTTAATTACTTTTGTGAAACTACAATTTTCTAATTATTTTATTAATTGAATGCTAAATTGAAATTCATCACCTAAAGTGAAACGATAAAATATCAACTAAAAAATATAGTTCTGGACTAACAAAGAAAAATGAGTTTGGTAAAGCGACTTTCGAGTTCATACTCTTATAAAGGATATGATAATGTGAGGGCAAATTCATAGAGTAACAATGTCTAGTTTTGCGGTTGTCTAATTAAGGAAGAAAAAGTCCATGAAAAAGTAAAGTAAAAGTAATTGTATTATACAAAATAACAAAGAGAATCATGTAAGTTTTGTTGCCCAATCTTATTACGTTTGCAAAGTGGACCTCAAAACGAAAACTATAGAGTAATTTATACCAAATATCCCCTTTTTAACCCTATTTTTTAAAAATGCAAACATTCCTTAAAAAAGCTTAAAATTATCAAAAATGCCCCTTTTTGATTTAAATCCTAAATACCATCTCCCATCATCGTGACCCATTCCGTCTCTTGATCCTCACTGATCCAAGAATTGATCCCCGTCTTTAGTCTTTATATTTATAAATAAAAGAAGAAAAATCTGACACATAAGGAAGTAAGGATTTGGCGATTCCATCAAATCGCAAATCGCATAGTTTGAATCAATTTGAAGAAATAGAGATACCCTTTACAATTTTGAGCAGAAATTTTTCATGTAATTCCTTTATAACAATTGTGGGATTTAATTAGTTCTGTTCTGTGTCTTTTCTATTCTTCTCCCATTAATGGCTATTCATTTGTTCAATTTTATATGCTAAATATCGTTGCTTTTCGCAGTTCAAAATTTTGAAAGTTCGTTTTCAAATTTCGGTTTCGAGAAGAGAGTTTTTGAAGAATGAAATCGTCTTCGATAATAACCCCAGAAGATGTACTGGAATCGCTCATGAATGATGGTACTATTGATGCTCTCAGATTGAAGATCATTAATCAGCTCAAAGCCAATGTATCTCTCTGTCTCTCTCTCTCAATGCCTTTTTTTTTCCTGAATTATGATTCAGGTTCTGTTTGTTTTCATGAAGGTTCTCTATTTTATCTCTTATTAATGTAATCTCTTTCATTTTTGGGTGTAGTATTATGCTCTTTGAGTATGACTAATAAAACTTGTGAACTCTAAGTTCTGATATATGTGAATTGGTCAGTTATATTGATGCAAAGGAATCGATAAATAATTTATTTTGGATTTCTTTTGCTTTAATAATGGTGTGCATTAATATGATGCTTGTGAAAATAATGGCTAATTTTGTTTCTTTTGCAAGAAGAGCTCAAAAGCACAACTATTAGAATGGCTGAACAGAGCAAGGTTTTAAATACACCTGGAGTTGAGAAACAGACCAAAAGAGAGTTATTTGATGCACTTCGACAGGAACTTGAGTAGGTGTTTCTGCTTTTCTGCTAAATTTTAGTTTAATATGCCAAAGCTTACAGTCCATTGGCTTGATGTACCTTAGTGAAGTGCATGCTGCGAAATATTGGGAAATTGTCATATGCAATTTTTTTTTTATCTCTCGACATGAGGTATCCTAAGCGGGCCCATACACAGACGGGAGGCACCTTTAAACTATACCACACTCAGACTAATCCCCATTCGCTGATTGTAGGCACCTCAAAGGGTGGGACAGCTGGCTCGAAAATTTAAGATTGCTCTATACCCAAGCTAATGATTGAGCTTTGGACCTTTGGTTAAGGGTGGATGAGTCCTTACCACTCAACCACATCCCCCGGGTTTGTCATATGCAATTTTTGTTCTTATTCTTTGTTCGAAAATTATCCAAATATTTTAATTCGGAGATATGACATTAAAAAAGAAAATGGCAGAGTTAAGATGGATTAGATTCTTTCCCCAAGAAACTCTTCACTCATTAGACTGGAGTCATTTTTCAAGATTTGTTGCAAGTCTACCAATGTATAAAAATTATACAAATTATTCAAACGGGCTTGTTATAATTATTAATAATTTTTTTTTATGAATTATTTGTTTTTGTTAAAGACTAAAGTACTGTAACTGCTTATACTTTAGAATGTTGTATGTTAAATAAATTAAATTTAATAAAAGTTACCGTAAAAAAATAAATTAATTAAAACAAAACTACTTATACTTTAGAATGCAAATATGATCTGAAATTTGGTATATCGTTTGGTATACTAGCCAATATACTAAATTTCAGAATGTAAAACATGTTCTAGAATTTGGTATATCAGGTATACCGGTTAGTATACCAAATTTCAGAATGCAAACATGTTCTAAAATTTGGTATACCGGACAATATATCAAATTTCAGAATATAAATCATATTTTGAAATTTTGTATATCGGATAGTATACCAGCCGGTATATCGGATAGTATACACCAAATTTCAAATTTTAAATATGTTGTGAAATTTGGTATACCGGCCGGTATACCAAATTCCAAAATACAAACTATGTTCTGTTTTTTTATACCAATTTTTGTATTAAAATATATAAGTCATATATTTAATTAAATATACTGTTTTTAACATTTTTCAATCAATGTAATACATAAAGCATACGCTGTGATATCGAAGCCTCTTATCTTTAATTCCAAGTAGAATCTCGTACTATTATCATCATTTATTTGTAATGAAAAATCTTTGACAAAATACTTTATATTAAAATAGGTTAATTCTATATTGATTTTCAATTGATCCAATAATATACCAACGAGATGTTCATAGCTGCAAGCATTTAGAATTAATATTTTTTTAATTTCAAATCCTTCAAATTTATTATCACCGTTACATTCTCCTTTATATTTAATTAAAACTGCAACTCCAGCCCTCTTTCTTTCTTTCATTGCCATCGATGCCTAGACTTCCAATGCTTTGAGGGAAAAAAAAACCAAAATTATATTCAATTTGTAAAGCCGTAGTTTAATTAAGTATTTTTTTTTTATTTTACAACAAATAAAATCACAAGCTTTGGGTTTAATACAATACCTCATTCCATGACCTGGACCGCATGTAATACCCCTAATATTAATGTGAGCTGAAACAACACTAATTGATATGCAATCATCATCTGTATTTCATTTTGAAAACAAAATTAATCAACATAAATATAAAAAAAATGAGAAAAAAAATGATGAAATTACCTGTTCCGATGGTGGAATTATTTATAAAAATATAAATGGCATGTTGAAGATGAATTCTGTCAGTGTTAGGGCTGTTCCCAGGGGCTTGGATGCTAAGATTAGAAGCATAAATCCAACTTGATCTTTCAAAGGCAATATGCATTTGTGGACTATTGTTGAAATTTAAGTCATTGATTTGTACATTTCTTGAGTGCGATATCACCAAACCCTATATATAATTTTGCATTCCATTAAACTAATTAATAACTCTTGTAAAAATAATTAAAATTTAAATATACGATGATTAAAGGGTATTTTTAAGTGTAATCCTTTTTTTTAGGAGTTTTACAAATATATGCGATTTCGAGAAGGTGTGTACTTCAACAGGCCCAGTAAGCTATGAAATGACTTCGTTACTGTTAAAATTTTAAAAGAAAAAGAACAGAAAATGAAACAATTTATTTTACCTGATTTTCCCTGAAAATACTTTCATGAACTCCAGGGATTCCAATAAAATACTAAAATGTAATTAAGATTAATATAACTTATGCAGCTAAAATGCATGTGGGGTGGTGGCGCAGTTGGCTAGCGCGTAGGTCTCATAGCTTCTGAGTTATCCTGAGGTCGAGAGTTCGAGCCTCTCTCACCCCAAGAATTTTTTTCATTTAATTTTGTATGTATACGGCCAACAAGCAGTTTGAGATGAAATATTGGATCTTGCTTTTCAGAATTCAATACAAAACTGCGTTGCGTTGTTTCATGGCATTTAATCTTTTCCCATGTGTCTTTTTCTTTTATCAATGTCGTCGGTGCTTTGTCTGTTTCCTCACGATATGCTAATATTATATTTTGACCATCTTTTGTTTCCTTCTCAAATATTCAGTCAATTCCCTCAAATCGGTGCTTAAATTCTGACTCCTCTTTATTCTACACCTATTTTAATCTAAACCAGCAATTTTCAGTACTTGTTGATGCTTAATTAAGCTTCCATTTCCGTCGAATTTAGGGTCCTCTTGTCAACCAAAAAAAAAAAAAAAAGCTTATAATAAAATAATATATACTAGCTATTTGCTTCGCTCCATTACCCTATGAGAGAGGTATGCGCACATATTCACAGTGGCATCATTTCATGCTTTGTACACATATTCACCTTCAATGCATAGCCTTCGCTTCATTGATCAGTGTAAGAATTTTTGGCTAATTTTTGGTAGTCTGCAACAATTTATTTGTATTTTGTTGCAGTAGTGTATGTTAGGACTTTAATTATGCATTAAGTGGGTTCTTTATTTGATAATCTATGATCTGCTAGCTGTATAGTGAAATAGACGGGTATTAATAATGAGCCAAAAGTAGGGCTGTTCAAAATTGGGATAACCCAATCAACCCAACCAAACCAATCCATAAAACCCACAATTTTTATAATTATAATGGGTTATTATAACCCATACAACCCATTTTAATATTTTATAAATATTTATATGGGTTATGGGTTATTATATAACCCAACCAATTAATCCACATTACACCCTTCTTCAAATACACTCTCAATTATACTTTTTTTTTACTCTTTTTTTTTCAATTTTTATTATTTCATTTAAATTTTGTTCAAAATCTATAAAATTTCTTCAAAAAATATAAATTACATATTTTTTATATTTTATTAATTATGCACTAAAAATAATAATTAATAGAGTGATAATATAAAATTATATACAGTTAATAAAAATAATATTTTATTGAATGGACATTAGAAAATGATTTTCTTTATAGTGTGTGAAAAAAAAATTGAAAGCTTTAAAAATTGACAAGTTGAATGAAATATAAAATAATAATAAAACTGACTTGATTAATGAATAAAGATACCGATTTAGCATCAAGTAACATGTCTGTTAACAGTCATAGGAGCAATTCAATGCGTTTGGGCTCGAGTCCATATTAACTACCAACTGAAGTCTTAATACGTTTTTGTTCACGTAATAGCAAACGGTGACGTACATCCTCATTTCACTTACAGTCGCACTTAATGCGACTAAATTAACTCCTAAAAAAGAAATCGGACTAAATAGTCAGCATCGACTTCATGCGAAATCGCAAGAGACATGAGGTCCATTTTTAAGTCTGCCTTTTCTTTACCCTTCTCGATCCTACAAGTGAACAGAAAATTATCTTTATTTTTTTACAATTTTTATTTACTTATAAATTTTATAAATTATAATCCTTTACCTTATATATTTCATTTGCGATAAATTCCATTCTGTAAGCAAATTCGTATCTTAAATTAAAATCATCAGTGAAATTTGGAATTGCTACTTTCTTATTTAAAATAAAATTAATTCTTTATATTTAAAAATATATAAATATAAATAATTTATATGTTTATAATATAATATAAAAACATTAACATAACCCATATAACCCACATAAACCAACCAATCCAACACAAAAATTTTAATATATAACCCACCTGGTTTGGATTGAACCCAATCCACTTAATAATTTCGGTGGGTTGGATAAAAAACCAATCGTAACCCATCCAACCCACATTTGAACACCCCTAGCCAAAAGCTTGAACAGGTTGGTTGAATGGAATCATCAATCACTGTCAAAACTGGGAATTTTTTTACCGTTTTTGCTATTGAATATTGCATTTAATCCTGAAGAAATATTGATAGTGATAGCGATAGGGATGTGAATGTATATAGGCATGGCCAATTTATCCTCCACCTACAATAATACTACACCTCCCTTGCTTATAATTTATAAATGTAACATTTCTGCGTACTGGATGGTTTGCCTGCTTTTAGAGCTTCTGGTTTTATAATTCAGTGGGACCACTAGAGCCTATTCATCCATTCTTACCAACAACATACGTAAAATGAATATTTTCCTTAAACATTATTCGATAATATTAGCTGATTATAAATTAAATTTACAAGGGAAGGGATGTAGTCTTGGAACAGCACATGGAATTTGATCATTAATTAAGAATGACGTAGAGAGGCGGCATGAGACAGTTACGTCCTATTGGAAAAAAACAAAAGAAAGAAAGAAAGAAAAGAATGGGACTCTTCATTCGGCTAACAAATCACCAAAGATAGGGTAGAAGCACCCCACATGGAGTGTGGGGTCCCTACACTTTTTTATGGATTGAGCCGTGGGCCGTTCTCTGCCATAATTTCTTAGAAGATTTCAGTTCATGTATATTTTTACAATAAGCTTCTTCAATTGCATTAATATTATTGTGCTAACAATTATTAATAAATCGAGGAATATGAACCCATTTGTTACATAACAAACTCCCCATGTTCTTATGATTGCACCATTCTCTGTGAAAATGGCACCTGCTGTTTCTGTAGAACATGGAAATAAATAAAATCACACTCTTGGCCCCCATTCATCTCAATAATGACCGATTTTCCACCAACTTTTTCATTGGGGTTAACTACTTCACTATCTAATCATGGGAAGCAGGCATTTCATTTTTATCAACTATGGCAACGCATCACCACTAGTGAATTGGACCATTTCAAATTGCCATTTGCCACATGGCTTCTAAGTTTTTCCTTAAAAAAAAAAAAAATTTATAAGAGTCACGCTCTATGAGAATGACACTATGTAAATCCATGATGTTATACTAATAAAAACTAATTGTAGTGTTATTATTTCCATTAAGTGGAAATTAATTAATTAACATTGAGAATGCTTGCTAATGAAGGTAGGGAAAGTCGAGAATTAAGCTAACCCATTATTTAGCCCAGCGAGCCAGCGGGCTTTTAATGTTTCCTCTTTGGGATCACTGGACCATTGTCACCTTCATTTGTCTGTTCTTACCCTTTCTTATTAATTATTATGATTTTTTTTTTCTGTTTTTCTCCTCATAATGGGTTACCCATGAATTCGTTGAATCCTTGTCACGGCACCATAGCAACGGAACTATAAATTTACGTTTGGAAAGCCAGATTTAAATATGGAAGAACTTCATAAATAAATACACTCAAAAATGATAGCTAGAGTTAATTTATTTTCAACATTTAATAGATATTTAATTAAAAACATGCAGACCGTACAAATTTACTCGAATATAGTAATTATGTAGTTAAGAGATCTCATGTTCTAGATCAGAAATTGAAATACGTGGCTGTAGGAGGTAAAGTCTATATAGGTAAATGGTTAAAATAAGCAAGTGATAGGAAATGATGAAGAGAATGGCATAAACAATAAGAGTTTATTATTATAATTGGACTAGTAACTTAAATTATTTTCTCAATTGTGATCAGGCAATATGTATTAACTATGAGAGCTGCTTCTTTAATTAGCTAGTATCGGCTAACTTTGAATTATTGAAGAAAAAAAAAATTGAAATATACAGCAATGGAAATCACTCAATAATTTAAATTAGGTTTATAATTAATTATAGTTCCATTATAAATTTATAGCTTAATTGGCATGATTAAGCTAAGGTGTAGGAGCACTAGGTTTTTGGTCTAGACGATAGTTGCGACTTTAGGGGATAATCACGTGGAATTATGAGCCTACTTAAGCAGAAAATTATTTCATTTTTTTTCCAATTTCAGTGCTTAGCTGCATACTTAATTCATAGATTTAGGTTACATCTTGTTTTAGATTTTATAGGTCAATTTGTTAGGCGGGTTTCTTCCGTGCACCCAAACCGACAATTTTATTTTGTTTTTTTTTTTTTTTGGCTTCTGACCTAAACTGAAAATGTGGAAGATCCCCAATTTATTTTCAACTATTATTCTTTTTACTCATTGTTTGACTCTTGAACAAATAATACACTAATTGTTAAAATTGTCTTAATTTTATAAAAAAAAATATTTTTAATAATAAAATATCTTCTTATGGATAAAAGAATTTAACTTTAATATTAATATAGTGATGATAAATAATAAATATAAATTTGAAATTCAAAATAATAGTCGCACTTTCTATTTTTGTATACTTTAAAAAAATTAAATATTTATTATTATTATTATAAAACATAATTTTATTACCTATTATTTATCATTATATCATTTTTTTCCTTAACTTTTGTAAAGTGACATTAAATTTAATTTTTGTGACCGGGGACCACTACTTTTGTAAAGTGACATTAAATTTAAATTTAAGTGTAAATTAAAATTTATAATTACTTTTTTTAAAAATTGAAAAAAATAAAGATAATATAAAATTATTTAAATTGATTATAAAATTATTTAATTTAAAAAATTAATTATAGATTTTAATTAATTAATGTATAAAAATTAATTGTAAATTTTAATCTTAAAAAATAGAAAAACAAAATTTAATATAATACTGTCCATAAAAATTGAACCCAAATCTTGAATTTATTATTGTGTAACTTTATCATTATGGTAAAGTAGTTCTTCTGTTACAAATGAAATGAATAATTATATTATTCATTTTCGTAGTCCCTTATTGTAAAAATGAACAAATAAATTCTATCATCATCAGTTTTTATTCTCTTATTGGCCTCATATTTTTATTTTTGCAGTAAATTGTTGTAAAAATAAAATGAGAGACTTTAATTTTTTAAATATTAAAAAAAATAATTCTTTTTTTTTAATTATATTTTTTAAAAAACACCAAATTTAAAGAAGTGCCCGTAGAGGCAGGAAAGTGACGAAAAAGAGGGTAATTGCATGAAAAAGTTGGAGAATTAATGGAAAAAATAGAATTACAGAAAAGGACAAGTAAAAGTAATAGCAGCAGCAAAGCAACCCCACAAATGGCAGCTTTTACAAGCGTTACCAGAGATATTATCATGCAAAAATGGAGAATTTATATCTACGCACCAATGGTAGAAATCTTTAGTACGGAGGTAAGTATATATTAATTAAAACATATGTATAGATAATGCACTTATGGCCTGTCTGCCATATATTATATATTATATATTATATATGTGTGTGTGGGTCCATCTAAGGAAGAGATGGAAATTTTGGATAGGATTTGGAGATGTAGGCCATTCTTCGCTTCTGGAATATGAAATTCCATGATCATGATATCATCCTTATGTAAATATTCTTCATTTTTCTAGTCGTTCCCGACATATCATATTATCCTTTCTCTCTCCGTCTATGTATCGTCCAAATTGAATTTTGATCAATTATTAAATTTTTAACTAGTGAAATTATGTAAATAGGTAATTTCCCATATATATTATCCCTTGATGATGAGACAAACTCTCTAGTGTCACCGAACACCTGATCATAACTCTATTTATAAGTTCAGAGTTCTTATTTGTTTAGTAATCTAGAAGTAGAGTTCCTTTTCGTGAAAAACTCTTATTTTTCTTGAATGGAATAATCATCATCTTTTCTAGTTTGAAGGAGAGGATAAGTGAAGATGTATCTATCTCTGATAATCCGGGGTGATTCCAGATTCTAGGTGGTACTAAACGAATTCCTTTGATGTTCGGTGTAACCACACATTTCGCTGAGATCATGCCAACCGAGCTATTAAGTCAGGCTAAACTGACTGTAAGAATAAACTGGGCTATAGCTAGGCCCTGTTATCATAAGCCCGACCCCCCCAAAGTTTATGACATTTATGTCGTTTACGTGTTTTGAAAAGTCCGCTTCAAGATTCGATGAGGTAATGCCTCAAATTATGTCACCATATTAAAGAGCAAGCAATCATGGCACTTGGATTGTCATGAAACAGCGATGGATGATGCGTTTGACAAGACAAGGGCTCTTCGATTTATGCACCAAGCAATTATGGTCTTCCATCCTGTCATTTGGGAAAGGTATTGGGCCTTCACATGTACGACAGATAAAGGCTTAGCTTCCCTATATCAACTCTTTTCAATTCTAAGTTTCCATTTCTTGCTGCGTTTGTCATTTTTCCTTTCTCTGCTCAATTCTTTGCTTCCTCCTCCTCATTTCCTTAGGCATTTTTTGTTTCGTTAAAAATTTCCTCTTTTTCCTTTTTCCATCCACGAATCTTGCTCAAACAAGTTTGTTCTACATTCCTTTTCTTTCCCTTTCTTCTCTTTTATAATTTAAAATACATCATGAGTATTTTAGAGGCTTTCGAAACTTCTAGGGAAGGATTTATAGTAGGCAAGGGATTGTTAAATAATAGTATATCGAGCTTCTCTAAAAGGGATTCTTCATCCCTCTCAGGGAACCAACCTTTCAATTTTGGCCGACCTATAGCCAAGAGAAGAAAAAACCTTAATAGCTTCTGCGAGTTAGGAGTACGAGCTCGACTATGAGAGAAGAAGAACTTCCTACCTTATCCGGGCAATTGGGGTGCTCGAATCAATACATTATAAGTGTGCCCAATTCTGCACAAAGGGTTGACATCCACTTTACAGGTAAGTGCAAAATAATGGTGCATGAGGCAGATATTGAGGCTGGGATTCGTCTTCCTTTGACTAAGTTTGAGGTAGACGTATTGAATTTTTATAGTGTGACGACTAGCCAACTTCATTCTAATGCCTATCGGACTCGATCCGACCTGCAAATGTGGTCGGCAGCACACGACATACCCTTGTCCCTTAAGCTTTTCTATGTTACCCATGTGGTGGGGTTACGGGTTATAGCCGAGGACCATAACTATATACAGGTTTGCACATTCAAACTATTATGTCATCTTCGAGCTGGATGGGTAGGCTCGCCGATCTTTCCACCTTAATAGGTTGCCTTGAGATTTCGATGAGGGGAATATTCACATCTTTTAGAGATTCTCTGACAATCCTAATGCCTTGAAAGCCTGCAGTGTGATTAAGTCAATTGCACTTCCATTGTCTATCAAGATTCATTGAACTAAAAAAATCCTTGATAAGTGCTTCCACCACCAGGGCATCCAAATGTGGTTGTTGAACATGAGATCCATCAGGTGTATAAATGGGTGAATGTGTTGGACTTGACAACGAATACTTCTTTAGCTTTCCTTTTCTTAGAATTATGGTAGGCGTCGTAGTGTTTTCCTCCTACTATCACATGAATTACTCCAGATGAGACTTTTTGTTTAATCCTGCCTTGCTCTTCTTCAGCTAAGGTGATGGCGACTTATGTCTTCTATCTTTATCTTTTTACTTCACAAACTGTGGTAGGCTGCCTCTTCGCACTCTGTGCTCTATCTCTTTTTTGAGACGGCTATATTCTTCTATTTCGTGGCCTTTGTCCTTGTTAAAAGTGCAGTAAAGGCTTTGATCTCTATTCGAATTTCTCTCATTGGCTTGGGCCAACTGACTCTCTCGTTCTATTTTATCCATGTTAGGATCTCCAATCTAATGGTGTTGAAAGGTGTGAACCTATCTTCTTTCTTATCTTCCAAGTAAAGAATGGCGACCGTATAAGCTCAGTTACATGAGCCAGTTCCTTTGTAAGTTCCTGATTCGTTTTGACCTCCATTTACTTTTTTTTGGGCTATTTTTCTCACATCCTCCCTCTTTGTACCTGTTTTCTTGTATGTATTATGTCATAAGTGATGAGCTTCGTCCATCTTGATATATTTATGAGCTGGGGACATGAGCTCGATAAAGTCGTTTAGCAATTTCTTGCTCAGTGAGTCACCAAAGTCTTGGCATCTCGTGTTCCAAATCAATGCATTTATTGCCACCTCAAGGTTAAGGTTCTGTATATCCATCACCACTATATTAAACCTCTCTATGTAAGTTCAGAGGTGCTCGCCTCTCTTTTGAAGTACTTAATTCAAATCGGCTGATACTTGGGTAAGTCGAATGGTAGCTACAAACTTTGCGGTGAATATATCGTTAAACCGTTCAAAATTCTCAATAGAGTGCTTGGAAAGGTTTTTGAACAAAATTTGAGTGGAATCAGTCAACATCTGTAGGAAGATTTTGCATAGCACGGCATCATCTGTGGTCAGCACTAGTATTGTATGATGAAATTGGTCCAGATAGGCTCGAGGGTTGGCATTTTCATTGTATTTAGATAAGTTGGGAAGCCAAATTTTTAGAAAAGAAATGGCCAGGATTTTTCAGGATAGAGGGGATTGGAAACTGCCCTGGTATTGTAAGGTTTTTTTTTATTTTGGTATTTCTGCATGCATTCTTTAAAGAGCCTCTCGAATTATTTAGCTGTGAAGGTGATGGTGGATTCGAGAGCAGGGGGAACTACTGAGGAGAAGGGGTCCCTAACAGGCAGCTAGAAAGGTTGTAAAGGTATAGGCTGTGGTGCTTGGACGGCTATGGCTGATAATGTTACCAGAAGGGATTGTGCTGTTCCTGAAGTAAGACAGGGGATGTTAGGAATGGCTGTTGCGGGAGGTGTTAGGTTTGCAGCATTGGTTGGTAGGATGAATTGCTGTGTGGGAGGGAAAGCTTGTTGATTTGTTTGGTCTGGTTGGTCCTCTAATGAGGCAGAGATAAGGCTCAAATTTGGGAAAAAGGTCTATGTTCCATGTTCACCATACCAAATGATGATGGGACGAAATCTTTAGTGTCACCGAGCACCTGATCTTAGCTCTATTTATAAGTCCGGAGTTCTTCTTTGTTTAGGCAGCTAGAAGTAGAGTTCCATTCCGTGAAACTACTGAGGAGAAGGGGTCCCTGGCAGGCAGCTAGGAAGGTTGTAAAGGTCTAGGCTATGGTGCTTGGGTGGCTATGGCTGATAATGTTACCAGAAGGAATTGTACTATTCCCAAAGTAAGGCCAGGGATGTTAGGAATGGTTGTTATATGAGGTGCCAGGTTTGGAGCATTGGTTAGTGGGATGAATTACTGTATGGGAGGGAGAGCTTGTTGATTTGTTTGGTCTGGTTGGTCCTCTAATGAGGTAGGGATAAGGCTCAAATTTGGTAAAAGGTCTATATTCAACTTTCACCGCACCAAATGATAATGGGATGAACTCTTTGGTGTCACTAAGCACCTGATCTTAGCTTTATTTATAAGTTTAGAGTTCTTATTTGTTTAGGCAACTAGAAGTAGAGTTCCATTACGTGAAACTACTGAGGAGAAGGGGTCCTTGGCAGGCAGCTAGGAAGGTTGTAAAGGTGTAGGCTGTGGTGCTTGGGCGGCTATGGCTGATAATGTTACAAGAAGGGATTGTGTTGTTCTCGAAATAAGGCCGAGGATGTTAGGAATGGCTGTTGTGGGAGGTGCTAGGTTTGGAGCATTGGTTGGTGGGATGAATTGCTGTGTGGGAGGGAGAGCTTGTTGATTTGTTTGGTCTGGTTGGTTCTCTAATGACGCAGGGATAAGGCTTAAATTTAGAAAAAGGTCTATGTTCCACGTTAACCGCACCAAATAATGATGAGACGAACTCTTTGGTGTCACCGAGCACCTGATCTTAGCTTTATTTATAAGTCCAGAGTTCTTCTTTATTTAGGCAGCTAGAGGTAGAGTTCCATTCCGTGAAAAAACTCTTATTCTCCTTAAATGGAATAATCCTCATCTTTCCTAATTTGAAGAATAGGATAAGGAAAGAGGTATCCATCTCTGATAACCTGGCGTGATTCCAAATTCTGGATGGTACTAAACGAATCCCTTTGATGTTCGGTGTAACGACACATTTCGCTGAGATGATACCAACCAAGCTATTAAGTTGGGCTAAACTAGCTGAAAGAATAAATTGGTATGTAGTTAGGCATTGTTATCATCCCTGCGAGCTCATGATTTAAAAATAAATTTAAAAATTAAAGAATTTTAGGGTACGAGTCATGAGAGATAATTTTGTAAATTTATTAAATATATTAAATATGGACCATTCGATAAAATTCATTAGCCTACAATACATTTGATATCTTGTGTAATCTATTAAAATTGAGGACAAAAATAATTTAATGTACCTTGGTCCTGAAATTGTTCGTGTAATATTAGAACATTACAAACATGATAAAAATAGAGAAAAGAAGACAATGGGTTGAAAAGGACAAACCTTTCTGTATATGGTTACGATCGCCCCACGAAAAGGCACCAAAGAGAAGCTTGTTTCTCTTTGGCGTATTTGCGGTGGGTTCCATAATTATTCTTACGCAATCAAAGTTAGACTCGTTAACTCAGTCGTACGTAAATTAAGTGAATCTATTTTCACTTATTGTAAAAATTCCACTATTTTGATTTGTGGTTTATCTTTGTTTGCTTTTATTATTAAGAAGTAGATTAAGCAATGGTGCCATTCTTTTTAGAAAGCAAGATTAAGTGGCAATTTTAATTATTTCATAATTTTATAAAGCTCGTCTCCTTGTTATCTTAAAATTATATTGCTATACGTAATTACTAATTAATGCTCGAATAGATATTCTATAAACCATACAAAAAAACAGATGAAAAAAAAAACATTTGAGAACACTTCAACGTAACTTCTTTATTTATTTAAAATTTAACACATGTACAGTCAAACTAGTTAAAATTGCATACAAAGTTAATATTGTAAATTGATATTTATTATTTGTAAAATAAAATGCACTTTATGCTAAATAAATTATCATTAAAATTTAAGTATCGAAATGAATACTAAAGTTGAATTTAAATATTTTTATATGCATTAAAAAAATCTATAAACAAGCAGAATGTGTTCCTTATTTTATTGAGATCGCATATAATATTACTTGATGTTAAAATTAAAATTATAACAGTCCAATATTTAAATTGAGTTCATGAGTTGCCAATTTATGATAAGTTATTAGAGAAAAATAATGAAATATTTACAAAGCAAAAATCGATATCATTATTAATTTCTTTTAATTATAAATGCGAGACGTATAATCTTATTACATGTTACCAGGAATTTTCACTATTTTTTTTATAAATAAATAAGTATTCTCTGGGATAAATTGTGGCATGACACGTAAATAATTTTAAAAATATTATATAAGTGCGCCTGGGCCGGTCGAATTGCAAACAAATTCTCTGCTGAAGAAATTCTCGTGACAAATTGTTTGTCCAGCTCAGCATCCTAAGACGCAGAATTTAATCTCGTGAATCTCTTTATATCCAAATTCCGCGTTCAAAGCACCACCGGCGCAAAAGGAGTTCTAATCTTCTGTGACATGTCTTGGTAGAACCGGTCCTTTATCAGCATACACGTCATCACGTCGGCCCACCGACAAAGCGACGCGGCAGCTGTGGTCCCTACTTCAATGAAATTAAATATTTTTCGTGGATATGGAACCAAAAATTGACGATCGTCGCATGCGAGCCTTTTCTCTCTCTTGAGTCTCGACATTAAAAAATGATTAATTGTATGGCAGCATTAATCAAAATCTTTAATTAGTAATTACATTGCATCTATCTTACCAGCACAAAAGATTACATCTTTGCCTCTTTCATGAAAATAAATTATTGCTCGTAATATTGTATCTAATAATAATAATAATAATAAAGCCTTTTTTATAAAGTAAATATTTAGGGTAACATAAATCAAGATTTTATTTGAAAGTCATATGCGAATAAAGAGCTTTATTCTTTGTTATTAAAAAAAATTTACTTAGAATTAAAATCTCTAATTAATAATCAAGATAAAGACAATTTAAATATTAATGTATCGTTTTTTGGTTAATATTTATTTTACAAAAATAAAAGAAGTAATTAATAATGTCCTTTTGCAATTTGGAGGTTTGTAAAAAATGACCAGTAATAAATTAAAAGTTGGAAAGCAGTAATTACGGGTTGAAAATCTGTCTTAGATTATAACTTTTGAACCACTCCACTCCATTTCATTTCCTCAACCCAACACACAATCAATCACTGCCCCAGAACACACATCGCATTTCTCTCCTTTCTCCCTACATCCTCTGCCTATTTATTAAAGTTATACTTCTCACTCGCTCTTTTCTTAACTTGATTACTCGCTCCGTAATATTATTTTTTATTTTATTTTATCGTATTTTAAATATTTTTTTCAGACTTTAAGGTATTAATGGTAATATAGACTAATATGAGGGAATTAGGTATACGCGATGTCCGCCAATTCCGGCGCAGGTCAAATGCGATCCCTTACCCACTTCAAATCAATTCTTTTTGACTGTATAATGTTTATTTATAAGGAATGCTCCCTCTTCCTGCCATTCATCTACGCATTTCTCATGGTAAATTCCTTTTGTGTTTTTGTGCATAAGTTTTTATATTTGTATTTTTCAACTACAAGTTACAATAAGTTGATTGGTCCGCCTAATTTCAATTAATATGATTTTAAATATTTCATACTTAAAATTTTAAATCTTTAAAGGGTTCATGTATAATAAGTTTATCTTCTTGGATAACAAAGCTTTATTTTCAATCAAATTGAACAAGGCACTGAATTTTTTTAATTTAGTTTGATCGCAAAGAGATTATTCCAAAATTTTTCAATCTAACGGTTTAAATATGTCAGGTCGTACAAAATTTTCAATCTAATGGTTCAAATACGTGCACGCTGAAAGCGCGAATTAACACGGAAACAAATCTGCATGTAACTGATAGTCTAATACTAAAATAAGAAATAATATTTTAATTGTTGTAAATGATAGGCGAGCCCAGGCAATGTAAAAAAAGAAAAATAACTGCAGGAGCACAGCTGTATTAAATAATCAAACATATATTTGCAGAAACTGTGAAAAAATGATGACTATATAGACACAGAGAGAGAGAGAGAGAGAGAGAGAGAGAGAGAGAGAGAGGAGCAATGCTGCTGCTAGTGGGGAACTGGGGATAAACGCGTCCCCAATTTAACTACATATCTCCTTTACAGAGATTAGTATATACCCTCTTCATATATAATAAGGATCCCTTTCAGCTTTCACGGGAGCTCTGTCGTGATTGGATCCATACAAAATCTCTCACTCCCAACTGACTCTATTGAAGATAGAGAGAGAGAGATAGAAAAATATGTAAATTTGGGAATTTGAAGTCAGGGAGATTATCAACAAACATCAAAGCTGCTGCCTCTGAGATTAACCAAACCAATTTCTGAATTCTTGCTGATTTTTGGGATTTTTTTTGCTATCTCTCTATTTCCATCGCCATCCTGTTGTCTTCTGTTGTACCCATTTAAGGTAGCGTTTCTTTTTTTTTTTCAAAGGTCTAATTTATTTGTACAATTTGTTGATTTTATCTTTTGCTAGATTTGGATAGACTGTGAATGGTTTGTTTCTGTTTTTGATATTTGCTACTTGAGTGATCTATTGGATTCTCTTGTTTTTTCTTTTTTGGATTTCTTTTGCTTTGGAGTGCTGAAACTGAAGTGGATTTCACTCTAAATTAAGCGGACCTTTTGCTTATTCATGGTTGAGGAATTCATTGAATCTGATTCTACTTATTCGAATACAAGAAAAAAAGAGCATCTTTGGAATTCTTGCTACTTGGTTTCTCCGAATCTTAATTTCTTTATTTTTCCATTTTCTGGGTTTAGCTTAGCTTCAGAATTGTCGGCGAACTTCATTCTCTCAAGAACTTGTAAATTTGTTCTAATAGCGCCATTTTTACTGGTTATGGATCCAGCATCATTATTTAGGAATTGATCTTTAACTAGATACTATTTCCTTCTTCTTTCTCAATTCAGCTCATTTCGGAATAAAACTATCAGTGATTTTGGCTCAACTGAATGCTTTAACTTTGCTCACCATTTGGGATTTGATTAACTTGAAAAAGGAACATTTCTTGGATTCCTGTTTCTACTGTTTCTTTAGCTCATTTAAAGAAATCTTAATTTGAATGTCTTTCTACGTGTGGACCATGCTCGATTAACTAACTTAGTAGTTTTATAACTGCTCATATATAAATTTTTCTGTTTTTATTGATGGGATTTCAGGTCAGAAAATGTCTAGGCCTCTGCATCGAGGCACATCACGGATCTCAGGGAATAGCAATGATTTATGGGACTCCCAAATGAAGGATAAAACAGAAAAGGAAGATTTGGATAGGAATCGTTCTTCAGATCAAAGTTTCTTATCCCTGAGGTTACCTTTTCGGGCACTTTTTCCTGATAATAGTTCTTCCAAATATGGGAGTACTGAAAATGGTTATTCATCAGATCCATTCAGCATTGGTACTCCGAGAAGCAGGCACAAATTTACATTGCAGCTATTGAAGTTTAGCTTATTTGTGATATTAGTTCTTGCTCTTACTGGGCCTTTCTGGTGGACTATCTCAATATCAACATCATCAAGAGTTCAAATACTTCATAATTATAGGAGACTTCAGGAGCAACTTGTTTCAGACCTATGGGATATTGGCGAGTTATCACTCGGTTCATCAAGGTTCAAGGAAGTTGAATTCTGTTCTCAGGAGTCTGAAAATTATGTCCCTTGTTTCAATGTTTCAGAGAATCTTGCTCTTGGTTTATCTGGTGGGAAAGAGAATGACCGTTATTGTGGCCAAGGGTCAAGACAAAGTTGTTTGGTGCTCCCACCAGTAAATTACAGGATTCCTCTGCGGTGGCCTACTGGAAAGGATGTCATCTGGGTTTCAAATGTTAAAATTACTGCACAGGAGGTACTTTCTTCTGGTAGTCTGACCAAGAGGTGCGAGAAATTCTTCCCCAAATAAGCTTCACTGAATTAAGCTTTTATTTAGTTAATGTTTCTGAATTTCTCTTTCCATTTCGGTTCCCAGGATGATGATGCTGGATGAAGAGCAAATTTCCTTTCATTCGGCCAATACATTCGATGGTGTTGAAGATTACTCGCATCAAATTGCTGAAATGATTGGATTGAGAAATGAATCTGGCTTCATACATGCTGGTGTAAGTCGATGTTCTGCATTTTTGTTTTGTGGTCTATGATGAGATAATTTACAAGGAGTTTATGATTATTAGGATGCAAAAACCAGATTATTATGCTGTATTGCTTTTATTTGTGGTTATGTCTCTTCTCACACATATGCCTCTATGTAGGTTTATTTGTAACTTGTATTTATTTCCTACTTTTTGCAGGTAAGAACCATTTTGGACATAGGATGCGGTTATGGTAGCGTTGGAGCACATCTGTTTCCAAAGCAGCTTTTAACCATGTGCCTTGCAAACTATGAGGCTTCAGGCAGTCAAGTTCAACTTACTCTTGAAAGAGGTCTTCCTGCAATGGTCGGTTCTTTTACTTCAAAACAGTTGCCATATCCTTCTCTTTCCTTTGATATGTTACATTGTGCACGATGTGGCATTGATTGGGACCGAAAAGGTACAAGCTCCAATTTGGTAGCTAATCTTGTTATTATATGGAATAATAGATTCATTTGTGGACGTGTTGCTGATTCCTAATTGTACCATTCTTGCAGAAGTCCTTACAACTTTTCCCTTGTCTCATGTTGTAATCTGTTGACTTTTTTTTTCATGTTATTTTTTTCTTTTCAATTATCTTTCCTAACCCGTGTTTTGAATTTTGAATCACGAAAAGAAATCTAGTCTACACTTATGCATAGAAGTGTTCATTGCTTAGCCAATTGTCATAAATGACCATCAAGAACAGCAATATCCTATTATCGTGTCCTGAAAAATTATTAACTGTCGTTCTTGTTTTAAATATCCAGTTGAAAAAGCAGTCAATATGACACATTGAATCAGTTTTGTTGATCTTAAAATGATAGATAAGTTTTTAGAACCGTGCTGCTAGCTTACATTTTAAAAAATAATGAAACATCAAAAGTAATTCAATATTATATTGCATGATACAGATGGTATATTCTTGATCGAAATTGATAGAGTTTTGAAGCCTGGTGGATACTTTGTCTGGACTTCACCTCTTATAAATGCTCGTAACAAAGAGAATTTGAAAAGGTGGAACTTTGTCAGAGATTTTGCAGAAAATATCTGTTGGGAGATGTTAAACAACCAAGAAGAAACTGTTGTTTGGAAAAAGACTACTAAAAAGAATTGCTATGCTTCCAGGTAAGGCAACTGCCTAGATAAATTTATTCAATATTCGATATTAATGATCACTGCTTGGCTTCGGCTTAGGTTAGATACGTAAATTAAAAACCAAAGAAAGGTTGCATTATTTGTTCAATTTGTTTTTGCTTGTAATAGAAGAATAACCTGAACATCAATGTCCCTGTTGGGCATTTGCTATGCATTGCAAATGAGTATGTAAGTAAATAGTTGGCATAAGAGTTATATCATATGCTGTATTATATGCTATGTGTATGTGCGTGTCTGCAACAAATATAGTCTTAGCATGTGAGAGTTGAGCATAATCCTAACTTACGGAACAAACTATGATTTGTTACTAGGAAACCCGGTTCAGGTCCTTCCATCTGCAGTAGAGGCCAAGATGTTGAATCTCCTTACTATCGGCCACTCCAAGCATGTATAGCCGGAACACAAAGTCGCCGTTGGATTCCTATAGCAGCGAGAACAACTTGGCCTTCTAGGTCTCATTTAAACAAGAATGAACTGGCAATATATGGTAATTCTCACTTTCTTCATAGTTTTTGGAACAGCATCTCCAGTAAAATAAACTTCAAAATATAGGGATTGAGGGCAAAATCTATAGCATTGTATATGTAATTGATTTTAGTTCTGTATTTTATTAGGTTTGCATGCAGAAGAATTCACAGAGGACAGTGAAGGCTGGAGAACAGCAGTCAGAAATTATTGGTCTCTTCTATCACCATTAATATTCTCCGATCATCCAAAGAGACCTGGTGATGAGGATCCTTCTCCACCATATAACATGCTCAGAAATGTGTTAGATATGAATGCTCATTTTGGTGGTTTTAATTCTGCACTGTTGGAAGCTGGGAAGTCTGTCTGGGTTATGAACGTGGTGCCAACTAGTGGACCTAACTACTTGCCCATGATTCTTGATAGGGGCTTTGTTGGTGTACTGCATGACTGGTAATTTCACTGTCCTCCCAGCGCAATTTTCAGTTTGCAGCTTATTGATGCAACTAATATTCCTTTTATATAATGGAGTATAAGAAGAGAAATCCAGTTTAAATGGTCCTTGAGGCATACACTATGACAATTAAATTCTGAGTGTTAATTTTTCATACGACTTAGAAATAAGAACTGTAGAAATTTAAGATTTTGTGCTAGAGAGGACTAAGCTAGCCTGGATAATTTGATGGTCAGTTTATTTGTCTGTCATGTTCCTCTTCCAGCTTTACTTCAATTCTCTGACCAGTTTTCTGAAATTCGTGGGTTGATTATCCTGAGTTGGTCATTACGGAGTGTGGACACAGATATATACGCGCCCACACACCACAAACAAAATATATTTTAATGTTGCAGCTAGTTGACAACACTATATTAATTTTCAACTCTTAAGTCAGTTAAATGCTTATGGAATTGAAAAGTTCACAGGGAAGCCTTTTGGTAGCCATGCTTGCTAAAAGACATGACATCACTAGGATTTTTGATAAAATTTTGTTAATTGTTTCTAAATTTTGGTAAATGTCAATTTTGCAATACTGGAAGGGGATTCATGCCATCACTTTTATGTGGTATTGGCCCTTCTCAGTAGATTAGAAAGATAAACTTAAGTTAATGCTTCTAGAATCTGTATTTTAATTCTGATTATTTGAAAGAATTTATATCCTAGTGATGTTTTGTGCTCTACTGATTGCATTTCTCATTTCAGGTGTGAAGCATTCCCAACATACCCCAGAACTTATGATTTAGTGCATGCAGTGGGACTTTTATCACTTGAAACTGGTCAGCAGCGTAGGTGCACCATGTTGGACATATTCACTGAAGTTGACCGAGTGCTTCGTCCAGAGGTATGCAGTCCACTTTCGGAGTTTTTGAGATCTTAAAAGTTTATTATTCTGGCTAAGGGTGGGGAAAACATTATCAACTTGACATTACCGAATTGTGGTAAACTAACTTTAATTTTCTAAGATAACAAGCTCTATTATGTCATTTATATGTGCATTGCGGTGTTGCTTCATCAGTTCAAACTTCATACATCTAGTTTTTATATACCTCATGCAAGTGTCAGATTCAAATGATTTTCACCAGCACTCGTATCCTATGAAGTTAATACTTAGCTGGATACTAGTGGAAATGACAGTATTACTTCTAGAGCTTGTAATCTTTCCTCGAGGATAATATGTATAGGTTTTCTACAAGTTACCACATGGCAGATTTCTGGTTATAAGAAACATATGTATTGGAAGTTCTGTACCTTCCACTTGGTCTGGTTTTGACAGAAACAAATTGTTTTTTGTCAAGGTATCTTTAGATTCACCTTCCAACGACCTGCTTCATTCATCTTCAAAATAGTCTCCTGTTTTTGTCATGTATTTGTGCATAAGTACTCTATAAGCAATACTGACTTGTAATATTCATTCCACCTAGGCACTTCATCCCAACCATTTTTACAGTGTCCTATTGTCATGTCAATTAACTTATGTTGCGTAAATTAGCTTCAGAAGTCTCAGCATCTGTTACAGAGTTTTGAAAATAGCATGTGCAAGGCCTTATTGCTTTTTCATATTTCATAGATTATAAGCATAGGTAAATCATTGATGCATTAACTGCTTATACTAAACTATTGTTGTTATTAAGTAAAGATGCCATTTCTTTTTGTTATACTGACGTTTTTGGTTGATGCAGGGATGGGTAATCATAAGAGATACAACTCCTCTCATCGAATCAGCAAGAGCTCTAGTTACAAAGCTGAAGTGGGAAGCGCGAGTGGTAGAAATTGAAAGTAGCAGCGATGAAAGGCTCCTTATCTGTCAGAAACCTTTCATCAAGAGACAAGCAAGCTCATAACAAGCTCCTCAAGGGTGCCCCTGAAGATAGATGATACTATTCACATTCATTTTGCAATGTTAATCACTGATATCATAAAGCTCCATCAATTGATGGAGAAGCCAAAAAATTTTGAACAGAGAAGAAACCAGAAAACAGAAAGGAAGCAGAACGAACACCGGTGGATCCAACCACCAACTCCTATGAAGCCGTAAGGTCTGCATAGGGCCATGTAATTACTCAGTTGAGTTGCCGAGCAAAGAACAAGTATAGAATCAGATTTGATCATCCATTTTCCATGCATTGTCACATTTTACATTTATACAACCACATGATTTTAGTTTGTGAAGATGATTACAGAATAAGAAGCCCCCTCCTGTTGTAGTATATAGAAATGCTTGGCAGTTCATTTACATTTATATGGAGGAATATCTAAATTATTATTATTTTTTTAATCACTGGATCTCCATTCTAATTTCTACTACCAAAGAGAGAAATGGACGTGTCCATGTGCTTCAGACACGTCTTCAATAATGTCAAATCAAATTTTATGTTTTCTGAGATTAAGATTTACAGAAATGTAATGTGATTACCCTTTTTCTGGGTTTGGAAGGCACAATGAGAAGTGTTATTACATTCTGGCCAAGAAGCTGATGTAGAGAGCTGTGAAAGCAGTGGCCCTGCATTTGCAGAATTGGATAAAAGTACCAAAAGAATTATCTGAATGACAGCTGTTGTACTTGGTATGTTCCAAATTGTCCTGTGCGTTCTGGTCGAGGAATTTAACTCGTGTCTTGGTAGTTAATACAGAAAACTAAAGACAGTCTAAACTTGCGCTTTAATACCTTTCTCTGTTAGTAGCAGCTCATGACCCACATACATTTTTGCGCAATTAAAATCATTTCCAACCCACAGAAAATTATCTGACCATGCAAACCAGGACCGTTTTAGTTGTCGATAAAACATATTTGGCATTTAAAGATTCAAATTTCTCAATAACCACTCATGAATCCCAGTACGAGATTAGGTATTGGTCAACAAATGATCATACCTACAATTGAGACAAGGTTCAAAACAGATAAAGGAAAAACTTGCCTGAATTACTATCGAGCCAATCAGAGACGGTTATTACCACTTTGGTCGAAACCATTTTATTATATAATGCAAGTCCCAAGTTCAGTTGAGGTAGCAGCTACCGACCTTAGCTCAGTTGGCAGAGCGGAGGAGTGTAGTGGGGAAATACCCGTTAGCCATCCTTAAGTTCCAAGTTCAGTTGAGATAGCAGCCACCGATCTTAGCTCAGTCCGCAGAGCGGAGGACTGTAGTGGGGAAATACCAGTTAGCCATCCTTTGGTCGCTGGTTCGAATCCGACGGGTCGGATTATTTTTTCTTCCCTTTTCGATTTTTCTCCCTCTCTTTATTTAGTTCTAGTCTGCTTTTTAAGAGTCTGCCGCAATATAAAAGCCCAAAAACTCTTCTCATTTCCAAAAATAATGGGTTGGCGCCTCTTCTTCTCCAAAATCACCCCCAATTGCAAAACCCTAATTTCACCTCTTATTGAAAACCCTAACCCCAATTCCTTCTCTCTCCCATATTCTACCTCTTTCCTGGTCACTAAGACTCCCAAAAAATTCAAGAAAAAGCGCAAAAAACCCGAATCCCCACGCACCAAACCCATCGAGCATTCCTCAACACGAAATCCCCATCTCGAATCCCTCGTGGAGCGGGATTCTTACTTCAGATTCCTTACCAAATCGAAGCAATTCCTCTCCCAACAACCCGACCATGTTCTCCTCCTTGACGACGCCGGTAAGCTCTATCGGGAGCTTGGCTTCCCTCGTGGACGTAAAATCGCCCGCTTCCTCCAGCGCCACCCGCTCATTTTTCAGACTTATCGGCACTCTGACAACAAAATGTGGCTTGGGTTCACCGATTTCATGGAGGAATTGCTCGAGGAAGAAAAATCGATTGTGGATTCCATGGAGAGTGATCGGGTTAATAAGGTTTTGAAATTGTTGATGATGTCCAAGGACAAGAGAATTCCTTTGAGTAAGATTCATCACTGTCGATGTTTATTTGGAATTCCTGATGATTTCAGAGACAGAGTAGTTAAGTATCCAGATTATTTTAGAATTGTTGTTGAAAATGATGGGAAGAGAGTTCTGGAATTGGCGAACTGGGACCCGAATTTGGCAGTCAGTGAATTGGAGAAAGATTTTGTTTTGAATGAGGATAAGGTCAAAAAGGCTTTCAAGTTTCCTTTGAAGCACGCAAAGGATTTGGATTTGGATGAATATGATAGTTGGAAGTTGAATCTTTTGAATACATTACCGTTGGTTTCGCCATACAGTGATGGGGCAAGACTGGAGCTTTGGAGTTTGGAAGCTGAGAAGTATAGGGTTGGGGTTTTGCACGAGTTTCTGAGCTTGACTTTGGAAAAAAGGGCATCAATACATCATATTGTGGAATTCAAGGAAGAATTTTGCTTGACTAAGCATACATATGATATGCTTAAGAAGCAGCCCAGGACGTTTTACCTTGCCGGGACCCTGATGAATTGGGTTGTGTTTCTTAGAGATGCTTATGATGAGCGTGGGAATTTGATTAATAAGGATCTGCAGGTGGTTTTCAATGAGAAGCTGTATAAGTATGCTCAAATGAAGGATGGAGAATTTGATACTAGCATAGGAGGATGATCCAGAGACCTGACACTCTTTTTTTTTTTTTTTGCGAGGATGGTTGACTACATTCATACATGCAAGAAACTCCTTCGCATCCATTCCTTTTCGATATGTTTACTGGAGCATTAAGCAGATCGAGATTGGAACCCCTGAAGTTGGATGAGACTATTCACAATGATGTACCTGGCATGGATCTCAGACAAATTCTATGCTGATATCATATAGCGAATGGGTATATTATTCATTGCATGCAGAGGGTTCTCTTTCTCCTCTCTGTTTATGGCTGGGAGCGTGAGGTTTCTTTATGGAACTAGTTTTGGAGGTTCGAGAACATGAAATCTTGTAGATAAATGTGTGGGAACTTATTCTGAAATATGTCCATAATCATGAGAGAATTCAATGAACTTGTAGTTCTGTGTAATGTGAAGGCAAGGAGAGTAGCTGTTTATCCAAAGTCCATTCAGAAAGTTTAACATATTCATGTACTTTCACACTTACATATACAGAGATTAGACTTCGACATTGTAAGAAAGAATATCTCATTATGGTCTGCTGGACTCTAGATAAGCACTATCAGTCTTCCAAGATTTTCAGAAGATGAAATTTTACTTCCAATCTTTCACCATTCCACCTCTGTCCCTTCACAGTTGCAGATAATCCAAAAGCAACACATTTACTTCGGAAGCAACCGGAACATGTCATGTTTCTTTTGCTTTCTCGAAGCTAATGAAGTGATAGAAGTGTCCTTCAATCATTATCTTCTCTTTCGGGTAAGACATACATCCCCATTGCAGAAAGGCAACAGATTTTAGCAAGGCTTGCTTGCGAGCTGCAGACATTGGGACCCCACTACCATTTGAGTTTGCCCTCTAAAATCTGATGAGGTCTTCTTACCCTTCAGATTAGGTCTGTCCTTGCTGTTTTTCGCGTAAGCCCTGGAGTCGTTCTCAACTTGTACTGCATTATTTTGCCTCTATTATAATCATTTTTTCTCTGACCAAATGCAGTCTCGACTGGCTTTTATTTGGTAAATTATTTGTAATGGCCTGCAGTGTTTGTTTAAGTCTTACTGTTGTTTTTCTTTTTCTAGTCGCATCCGTACATAAGCGAAAGTTTCAAAATTGCTGCTTTAGCTTCTTTCACATTGTTTTCCCCGTGGGATAGTACGTCTTTATAATGTACCCTTCATTTCTAGTTGGTAGAAAAGAATAAAACATCACGTGTTGAGTAGAATTAAAAGGATTACTAATCATCTTCTGCTTTAGAGACAGTTGGCTGTTCGATCTCTCAAGGGTCCTGACCCCGAAATTGCCTTTTCTTTTTATTATATGGATGGAGTGGACCTTCACGGTGACGAGACAATGTACATAGCTGGCAGTTAGGAGTTACTGACGTGAAGTCCAACTAGAATGCAACCTTTTGCAGCTTAATAAGTGAAGGGCCGTTGTCCACGCCGAAGATGGAAGCCACATGCCATGGCCTGTCTATCGCCATGTTTGATTTGGTTCGATATTTGATTTTGTGTTTGCGTAGATAATATCCCATCGAGGAATCAATTCCCTGAAGACCACATGTTTTCTGAAATATGAAATAGACAAAGGATCTGGATAAGGGCAGACTTGACATGGTAATTATTCAGGAAATAATTATGTCTAAACTACATTCATGTCTTTATCCATGAACCAAATGAGCAACAGAATGGAATGCTAGGCCAGAATACATACTCCAATCGTAAATTTGAGATTAGCCTGAACAAACATAGAAATGCCCATTGCATCACATTGTCCCACCACAAAAACCAGACACAACCCAAAGTATCAAAAAAACTATTAAAAAAAAAAAAACATCACGACTCTGGCGTCTTTTGAAAGTAGACTTGCATATGATGACAAAACATTTATCGAGAGGAAGAAGCAGGAACGGATGACGCTGTCTTTAGGTGATGAGTTCGGCTCTTTGACCTGCTCCTATGTTTCTGCTTTGCACCAACTGTGCTTCTGTACATGGTGGAGGAGGCTGAACTGCCTGCACTTGCTCTCTTCGCGGCTCTTCTGCGAGAGCTCAAACTACTACCAGTCCCAAGGGCTGCTTTGGCAACACTATCAGTAAGAACCTCTCGTGCTCTTTGGGGTTTGATGGGTTGCTTGTTAAGGTACACTAGCTTTGTAAGAAGACCACATACTGCCTTGCGAAGCTGGTCATCGCTGATGTTGTTCAGAATTGGATTGCCCAACAGATTCAGAGCTTGCAGTGAATTGTAGTTAGCAACAAGCTGGCCCAGAGCTTTTGTTGTTGTTATCTTGTTGAAACTTAGGTCTAAGACTGTAAGCTTCAGGAGCCTGTGCAACCCCTCCACACCACTAATCTTGTTCCCAGCAAGATAGAGTTCTTTGATCATTGTACAATTTGAAAGCCCTGGTATAATTCAAATTCAAAGTGCATATTAGAACTATAAAATGGCACAATCATTGACACGGTAACAGATCAATTAAAAAGAATTACCCTGTCCAATTCGAGAAATGCGATTATAACTGAGATTAAGTACTCGCAATCGGGTCAATTCTCTGAGTCCTTCAATGATACTGATTTTATTTTTGCACAAATCAAGTGTGTGAAGCCCTTTTGGCAGAGATCCCGGGCAAATATAGACTGCAGAAAAGGATGAGAGACCACGTTAATTCCAATTAAGTATTTTATAGCCACTTGATAATTTATTGGCTTCGGCTAAATGCATACCTAAGAAATTGTTTGACAAGTTAATAGAGCGAAGACTGGTGAAGCATGATATGCTGGGTATGGCTTTTAATCCAATACCCGAGATGTGTGCCACAGTAGAAGAAGAATTCAGGGACTGGATCACAGCATTAGCATGTAAAATCTCCTCTGAAAGATGAGTGTCTGGATGTCGAGCCAAGTTGGCCAAACTTCTTCCTGGTGATTTCCCAGTCTCAGGAGAGGGTGGATAGACAATGCAGTCACCAATGGCACCTGCATCATTCTCATCATAAGTATGAGTAGGTGGTGCTTGAGTCTCGAGTTCTTTTACCCATTCATCCACTCTTGCAAAGGGGGATGGTTCAACTGGTAAAGCAACCCACTACTTCTGAGTCCAGAGACCAGAAACCTCAGGCTGAAAACCATCCCAACTTTGACTATCATCTTCGATGTTGTTGGAACCCTTGTACAAAGATTCTCCAGTAAAAGATCCAGGTGATTGCATGTTGCTAGGTGAATTAGCTCTATTTGGCTCAATGGTATCAGAAAAATATCCACATTGCTGGTTTAAAGCAGTAACAATTTGTGGCTTTGGTTTCACTATCTGGGGTCTATGCAGGTTTCTATGACTCCAGAGGAACAATTTCCACCATAGCTTTCTGCTCCTGGAAGGTAAAACTTGGCTCGAAGAATGCTTCTTTAACATTACTCTGTCAGCACTGCGATGACTTGTTATTGATGTAGGGCTGCCAGGATCCTTCAGGTTCGCATTCATTTCTAGATACTCACCAGAATACTGGGATTTTGGAGGAGTTAGCCGATCAGCCATTTTCTTAAGCACTTTGCGGCTTTCCACATTGGAGCAGGACCTCTGTAGCTTTGGAGAACCCCAGAACTCATCCTTTCCTATCCCGGGATCACTGGTATGTCCAATCTGGATCTCATCCATACTTTTTTCATTATCTTTCTGAGCTTTGTTATCAAATTGTTCGTTGACTGTGATATCAGCTGTGTACTTAAAGCCTGGACTTTCCAAAGCAATCTCTGCACCTGATCCAGACGTATGGTGCTGGAGATCAAAATCAGACAATTCCCTCTTCATTGAGGCATTCTCTTCGTGCTCATCTTCCCCCTCATATGCAATCTCCGGGGCTTCATACCCTCCAAGACTTTCGTGACCCCTCTTCTTGACACTCTGAGAATCCTTTCCTGAATGTACCGAGTCAACAGATACACTAAAAGATGATGTTTTCAACTCATAGCACTCAAAAGGTTTCACTGGATGCTCAAGCCTAATTTTGAGAGTCCTCCGTGCCTTATCGAATTCAATAAGTCCTGGTCGCTCCTTATCATACTAAAATCAAAACAAACAAGGAAAAGATATAAGCAAGCAAATCGGAACTTATTTAATACATAAAAGCAAAGAGCAAAAATTTCTAAACAATCACAAATTCAATAAATTCTAACCTTCTTTTTCCTGTTCTCTTGATTCAGCCCAAAGCAGCACGTGAATTTTCCCATTTTGATGAAATTATTAAACACAACTCCTCCAGAAATCTGTTTTATCTTTCTATTGCTTTCCTGATTCCTTCACTATTTTTTAGGAGTTAAGATTGATGCTACAATTTACATCCCTAATGGGTGATAATTAAGATATAAAATTGCGCAGTATTTGAAAAGCTAGGGATCACATAGAAGAAATCAAGATTTAGCCATAATCAATAGGAAGGTGCCAAAGCAATGAGCGAGCGCAAAAGGACTGAGAAGATGATGAAGAAGAAGGACAACCAGAAAACAGAAAACCACCGTCTGCTGCTCTGGTTGGAGCAAGAATCACAAGATTGTCGGCCAGAGTTGTACGGGCAACAGCTTCTCTCCAGAAGCTCCACGATATCTTTCTTCAATACCTTCCCTGTTATTAAAAAGGGGGGAAAAAAGAATTGCAGATCCAATTCAATCACGTATAACTTATAAACAATTAAACAAACAACAGAAACGCACAAAAAATACCATTAACAAAGGGAAATCGAGAAACCGGCATTAATAAAAAGAGGAAAAGAACCATTGCCAGGAAAACAAAACCGTGTAAGAAATATTGAAGAAGCATATATCAAACATATTGCCACGAACCGAAGGTTCTAACCCAAAATTGAATTCTCCGCATTCATTGCAAGAAAACACGCGATGAACGTTTTAAAACGAGAAAAACGTCAGTTAAAACATACCTATTAAAGCAGAACAAATCGGGGAAATTTGAATAACTACAAGCAGAGCCAATTTTAGGAGTAGAGAGAGAGAGAGAGAGAGAGAGAGAGAGAAGAAATAGGATGAATTGGAAGAAGGGCGGCAAGCACTAGAAATAGGGTAGAATTGGGCTAAGAGACAAGAAAAGGGCCAAAGGATATTTGCAGGTGGTGGGCGGTGAAGTAGGCATGAGATGAGACGAGCACGCGCAAGTTACACGGTTTCTGTTAGTTTATTTTTTACTACCTTGTTTGGATTTTGATTTAGAACAACGGCTATATAACTGATAGGGGAAATATAAATGAATATCACCATTTTTCTCATCTCCTTATTTGGATATAAGTATGATTTATAAGAAATAAATAGCGAGAATAACATGTAAATTACCCTCTTACAGGACATTATGTCACTGATTACGTGTTGTTTTTTTTTTTTACTTTTTTAAGTACTATATAGAGTTATGTAAAAAAAAAAAAGTACCGTGTAGAGTTATTATATTGTAATTAATTTTTATACTGGTTTTTCAATTAAAATATTTAATATTTATTTTGTATTAAAAAAAATTAGATGCCAACAATTATTTGTATCTGCCCAGCATCAAGCCTCCACCTTGTAATAAACCCTGCCAACAACCAATTTCTTGCCCAACTGGGTAGGTCTGCAAACATAATTAAATGGATTTCTTTACAAGTTTAATCTTTCATGGATGAAAATCTTTATAAATCACTCAAGCAAAAAAAAAAAAAAGCGTCTATCAACATTAACAATATATATAATTTCTCCATATAAAGAGAAATAAATTTATGACATGTCAATGTAACAATGTTATTAAAAATTATGAGTTTATAAAAAAAAATTATGAGAATCTATAATTTATTCCTTCAACTTTACAATCACTTAATAGGACATTAAAAACTCACATATTAAACCATCAAAAATTGATGTTATAGCTAGTATTCGATAAAAAATATTTCAAAAATTTTTAATTCAATTCCTTTTAATGAATAACCGAACTAATTAATTTATTTTGATTATAATTTACTCCGTATTTATATTTTTCACTAATGTTACATTCATATCATCTAATTTGATCATTAAAATATTCGTAAATTTTATGAGTTTTTTCTTTTTATTTGATTTCAAAATGGAGATTGTCTTATATATATATATATATATATATATATATATATATATATATATATATATATATATATATATATCAGTTTATAATTTCTTTTACTGTTTTAAACATGAGAAAAAATTGTAATCCTTTTATTTGTTTCCTTAATGATGCAACATGTTTTACTATTTTAGTCTCGTTAAAAAAAGTGTGTATTATAAAGGAAATTGGCAAAAGTTTATGTTGTTTTACTACTTATATATTTAGATGAAGAGAAATTAAAAAATAATATACAGAATCTATAAGTTTCAGCTGTTTAAGTCAGATATTTATAAGATAATTAAGACTGTATAATTTTTAATTCAAGTTATCGTTTGGATCCCTTATAATAATAATAATAATAAATACAGAGAAAAAATAAAAACATAATGCAAGTGAAGCTGAGATTAAAATCCATTTTCCTTTTTATTCTATTTCCAATGATTTTCATTCAACCAAACAAAGCATAAACAAACTGGACAAACTAGAACCACAATTACAACCTGTAGGGACAGTGGGACTTGCCAAGGTCGCCCCAAGAATCACGCCACCTGTTATTCCTGCATCCTGTTGGCCCCACACAAACCTTTCAATCTATAATATTTTTCTAAAAATTGATACGTCCTTAGATTTGCCTAATTTATTAAATAAATTGAATTGTAAATTACTTAAAATTTTATATATTATAGAAGTATTAAATTTTATAATATTATTTTTTAATTTTTAAAATTTTTTTATTAAAAATAAAAAAGTATATACATACAAACCGTAAAAATATTTTTATATATACAAAATTAAAGTTTACAAGTTATTTTTAATATATTAAAAAATTTAGGATTTTTTTGAAACTTATTGAAAATTTAAGATTGAAATTTATAAATTTTGAATATTATATAATATTTGTAGAATATACTCTCTTTGCATAATTTTTACTCACCTCCACTTTTTTTTTTTAACATCGTGGTTAATATATAAATTATTTATTGTATTTTTATTTAATTTTAAATTATTAATTATAATTTAAAATTTATATTTTTTTACAAATTTATATTTTAATAATATTTAATATTTAATTACACATCCTATATATATAGGAACTTTTTTATAAATAATGTTTTTTTAAAAAAAAAATTTAGAAAAATGGGATGTGTCAGAAATTATTTAGAGGGTTTGAGGTATTTTTCTGAACACGCAGCAAAACGCTGTGTTATAGCATTGGAGCGCGTTTTGCGATGGTGGGGCCCACTCGACTGACTACGCAATACGTGGCTGCGTCATCAGGAGCATCGTTGAATGTACGCCACGTGTTGCGCGTTCGTTGATGATGCAGCAACTGGCTGCATTGTCGTTCGTGCAGCCAATCCCCCCTCTCGCTTCTCGACACGTGTCGCTCCCCCATTGATGACGAAGTAGGATGCTGTGTTCTCAGAATTCTGCCTCCCTATAAATTCAGTCGATTGAATACTTTGTGCCCATGTATTTTCTTCGATAAGTAAGAAATATGATCTAAATTTTCTAGTTGAAATATAATAATATATTTTCTTAAAAATTTTTACTACAATATTATTAAATTTTAAAGATCGATTGGTGGTACAGGTATTTTATTCTAATCTATTTTTGTTAGTTTAATTTATTAATGATAGGTGTAATATAATATTATTAATATATTTTGTAATTTATTTATTTGTGAACAGAATAGAATTGTCAGATCGACAGTAACAAGATTGCATGGATTATAATAATCGATTACAGATATTTATTTAATTTGAATGTACTTTTTATTGTCATATTTGTTAACATGGCATTTGATAAATGTAAAAGAATATTTACTAATGCTATAAATTATCAATAATGTATTTATTAATTAATATGTTAATGATTGTTAGACTATTATATCAATGTAAATTTTAAATTATTTGTTGGTTAACAGAAATTAATTGAGAGATTGAAATCGCAGCTATTGCAGTCATTGATTAGAAATATTTTTTTAATTTAGTGTAATTTTATTATCATATATAGTAGTATAAAAGTTGATAAAATTGACAGTCAATAATTAAAAAGGCAAAGAATTTGGATGTTCATGACTTTGCTATTGAGTATAAAATTTTAGGAGAAAATAGTAATTAAAGTAGACATGGTAGACAAATAATACTTAGTAAATGAAAATTAATGTAAATAAAAATTTGATATGAAAATTAATTCTATAATTTAATTATTTTTTTTACTTATAGGTAGGTGAAAAATGTCATCATATATTGAAATTTATTTGCATACGGGAGGAGACATCAGTTATGGAACTGCAAGATTTGAATATGACATATCAGCACCGAATGTCATCACAAGGAAATTAATACTTAAAAACAAGCCAACTCTTGCTGAACTGCGCCATAAAATTCATGTTAAAATGGATTTAGGCATGAATGACGTGATTTCGAGAATCATATACAAGAGTCCGGTGTATAATGGAGGATCGTTATATTGGATGGCGGTAGACTTAGCTGATGATGATGACATAGATGCAATATATGATAATTTAAGGAGATATGAACATTATACATTGGTGGAATTAATCATTTTAGTAGTTGGATTCAGTCAACCAAGAAATCATAACAATTATCAGATTGCACATGAAAGCTTTCAAATGGAAAACATAGGGACACCTCAACAAGTGTATGTTAATGAAATTGGTCCTAGTCAGCCGGGGCAGTCAGTAAGTCGACAAGACATTGAAATATTTTCTCAATTTAGGGGAGATAATATTTCAAGTCAGGCGAGACAATCTCAACGTCGACGGGATGGTGACTTGATTGAAAGGGAATTATCAATCAATTCTGGAGCAGATCATATACGAACGCAAGCAAGCCAAATTTCTGATGTATATACAAGGAAATCTCGTCCATCGTTAAGTCGAAGGATGGATAATTTTCTAAGTAAATCCATCTTCGAACGTAGATCAGGAAGTCATTTACCTGATAGAAATTTTACACTGGTTGTTGATGTTATTATTGCTGCTATTAAACAACAATTTAATTATGATGTATCGTACAGTAAGGCCTGATATGGAAAGATGAGAGCGTTGGAATCTATTTTTGGAGGTTATGTTGAATCATTTGAGAGGTTACCGGGGTTCTTACTTGCTTTACAAAAGTACAATTCCGGGACAGTTTATGAACTTGATTTACAGGATACAGAAAATTCAAGGGTTAAGCAGTTTCGACGGGTATTTTGGAGTTTTAAACCTGTGATTGATGGGTTCAGTCATTGCAAGCCTATTTTATTGATTGATGGCACATTTTTGACAGGAAAATTCCAGCAGACTCTTTTGATAACAAGTTCTGTTGATGGTAATGACATGTTATTTTTAGTTGCATTTGCGATTGTGGAGTCTGACATGGTAATGACATGGTAATGACAAAAATGTAGATTTTGTATACATACATGGTAACAATCATAATTAACATTTATACTTTTAAAAAAAAATAAATGAACAATATCACATACCGAAGAAACCATTGCAGCTCCAACCTGTGTTGTCCATCTTTTTATCCGTTCTACATACCATTGCATATATTGTGATCTTGGATGCAATGGAAAATTGAGAACACGACCGCTAATAACCCGACTATGTCTATTGTGCCACTCAAAAAAAAGTTGCAAATTTAATTTTCCAATTTTTATTTGTGTTTTCCCTTAAATCAATTGAATGCACCTCATCATTTTTTTACGGTGCTTCTGGAATCGACTGATCCATACCAAATTGTCTCATACACCTATCAGGTTGGTGCCACTCAATAATATTGTAGCATATTAGTGGCACAACTGATCTCCAACTTGCATGTCCACTGGTGCAATATTGAGGCAGCAAGTGCATCACATTTTTATACGGTTCCCATACCATCTACATATAAAATATAATAAATAAATTAATTTTTTTTTCTGGTTCTCAATAATACAAAAAATACTTATTCTTTAATAATAAATATAAACCTGATCATAGCGTTGCAAGTCTAATTTCTCGCGGTACTGCTTAACATTTTTATTGTTGTTGTTCCTTAAGTCCAAATGGGATAGCCACCTATTACAAATTAAATTATGAAATTAGTCAACAGCATTGTAAATCATAAAAGAACTAACAAATAGGTCAATAAAATTTACCTATAATCATATGGTCTAGCCTGATCTATAACAACCGGGTTAACAAAACACCGTCCAAATTGAGGGATTCTTTTCCATGCCCACATTTGGATTAACTGGTGATATCCACCGAGTCCATTTGCATCAGGTCGGGTCGCACGACATAACTCCCTATAAAGCCATGCCAAAACTGCTGAACCCCAGCTATACTCACCAGTTTCAGCTAAATTCTCCAACTGTGGAAGCCACATCAAATGTACATAATTATTAACCTGTCCGGGACACAGTAGTCCACCAATGCAACGCAAGATCCATGCACGGACACAGCATTATATATGATATTCCGTAGCATGGGTCGGTAAGTGGCTAAATTCTTCAGTCAATCACCTCATTCTTAATTTTAGTCCTCTCAAATTTTCTTCTGGGGGAACAATGCCCAAGAGCCGACCACACATCTCCTGATAGTCATGATTTAAATGTCCTGTAATAGGTCATCCTTCCACAGGTAAGCCAGTGAGTATCTGTATATCTTTCAGAGTTATTATAGTTTTGCCAATGGCCAGATGAAAAGTATGTGTCTCTAGCCTCCACCTCTCGACAAGAGCAGTTATCATGTCAGGATTAACATTCATAACACCGATCTGAGAGACACCATAGAAACCTGATAAATGTAGGTAAGGTATGATTCTTTCATCAATGTTCCTATAGTGACGCTCAACACTAGCTCTACGTGCAAATAGAACATCCGATTTAGCCTGAAATGAATTAATTAATTTCATAAACAGACATAATATATATATATTTAAAAATATTATAATTTTTAATTTTAATTTATAATATACTTACGTTTCCATTCCATACCGCATCAGTTCGATGCTTGCCATTCAAAGTAAGCAGCTCATCATTAATTGGTTCCGGATTAATATATAGTCGTGCGTCAGAAGATTCCATTTTTTATAACCTATGTCTTAATACACTGATATGTGTTACATATGCACTTTTAATAAAATTATTTATTATATAATATTTGAACACTTTTAATAAAATATTCTAAATAAAATTATTAATATTTACATTTAATAAATTTGTATTCCCTACATACATGCATGACTATTATCATTAATGAATTAAATATCTTAATAAAAAATTAAGATAGCATAAATTTCACCCACAACCAAAAATTACAGTATTTACCATATCATACTAAATTTTAATTTTGTAATTTATAGCATTTTAATACATCAAATTAAATTTTTTTCCAAATAAATTAAAATATTAACTTACCTTCATTAAAAAAACCTATAAATTATATTCAAATATTACGATTAAATATTAAATTCTGGACAACTAAATTATTGCACATTAATATATGGACATAAAATTATAAATAATAAATGAAAGTATTAACTTATTTTTTTCTTGACTTTTTCAATTTAGTCAATAAAAATATCTCCATATTACATAATAATATTATCTTTAAATATTTAATAATTTAATTTTATTAAATTATTATAAATTATACTTACCTTTAATTTTGAAGATCAAGTATTATAGTTGTTACCTTCAAAATGTGATAGAATTTCAAATGCAAAATGGTTCAAGCAAGAAGTAAGATGCAACATGCAAAATGCATTTGAAAACTAAAATGAAGGCCGGTGAGTGATTGAAAACTAGATAGAATGAATGAAGGAGAGTGAAAGATAAGGGAGAGAAGTAAATGGAGTTAAATTCGGGTAAAATAAAGGGAAGTAGGGGTAATAATTGCGGTCAACAAGATTTGATACATTAGAAGGGACAGGTCTGATAACGCAGCAAATTGTTGCGTCATTCGTGTATGATCGACACGTGGCATGTAGGGGAGGGGACGACTGACAACGCAGCCATTTGCTGCGTCATCAACGAATGCGCGACACGTGGTGCATGTTCAACGGCGCTCCTGATGATGCAGCCACGTGTTGCGTCATCATTCGAGTGGGCCCCACCATCGTAAAATGCACTCCGACACTATAATACTGTATTTTGCCGCGTGTTCAGAAAAATACCCATTCTTCTAAATAATTTTTGATATATTCCATTTTTTTAAATTTTTTGTAAAAAATATTATTTATAAAAAAGTTCTAATAGGAGTTTTATGGAATTGTACGGCTCCCACTTGAAGTACGAATTTCTTACCAAGTTTTTGATTGGTTTTCATCGTAAGCTGATGCCACGACGATTGACTTGCAAAAATATTCTACAACTTTGACAGAGCTAAGAAACAATCAATATTATTTAAATATTGAAACTAATATAGTAATTGAATCCTTAATCTTAAGTAATTAAATGCCGTTGAAGATGTTTTAACTGTTGATAATCTCACCTACCATAAATTTTATCAATGGAGAGACAAATGAAAAAACCAATTAATTAACTAATTATCGAAACATGAAAAAAAAACTTATAAAAAGTATAACTAATATGTTGTTAAAAAAAACACTAATATGTTGAAATAAGCTATTTTACAAAATAATTGAAATAAAAAAAAATTATATATTTTCAAACATATACTTGAGTGGCTTTGATATTAATTTTCATTATATCCTATTTGTTTATAAAATGCAATTTAAATTCAATCTAATTTGTCAATAATTCATATTTAAATTGAATTGCAAAGTGAGGTAATTTTTCAATCCGTTATATGTGAACAATCCATTTATAATAATTTTATATTATTATTTTTTATATAATATGAATATAAAAAAATTATTTTTATAAACTATATTACATATTTTTTTTATTTTTAATGAACAAAATTTAAACAAATAAAAAAATATCATCAATATTGACATGTTTAATTATCACTCAATCAATTTTATAACTCAATTTGATTGAACAGCAAAATTTCAACTATAATTTAATTTATTTAAAATCTAACTTATCATGATATGAATGCATTTGATCTGATCCGTTCTCCATCCATAATTAGACCAGTATTTTAAGGGAAGTTTTAATCATGAGAGTCTAATTGATGTATGTATTTATGCATACGTAACTTGATTTGGCTTTGAACTATTACAAATGTAAGTTCATCCAAACTCCAACACAAACGTGTATATTCACTGTTACTAAACCAAAATTTGCACGGCAACTATTATAGCCAGCGACCATACTCGTCGTCATCCTAATTTCTCATTCCCTTATGCTTTAATATATTCCTATTTATGTAAGTTACAACCAAACCCATCACTGGATTTAGTCATCATTAAAAATATATGCTTTTTATATATTCCTAATGGACCAAATTCATGTAATTAATTTAGCAATTAAAATCCAACCAAATCCACCATTGGATTTGGATGGATTTATGAAAATGAACTCCGCTGTCAACATATTTTTACAGTTGGTAATTTATTTCCGGTGAAAAGTTACTGGGGCAGATAGGAATGATCGCTGAGCGAGACGGAGGCAGGGAGTGCCTCCCCACCTACTGCCCCGCACAAGGGAGGGGTGGGGACCGATAGTATTTCGAGGAAAAAATTCTTTCCGTCTCCATTCCCGCGGGGATTCCTGTTTTCACATAAAAAATATTTTTTATTTTTTTAAAAAATTTAATTATAACTAAAATATAATATTTAATAATTAATTATAATTGAAATATAATATTTAATAATTAAAATATAAATTCAATTACAAATTAAATTAATATAAATTTTAATAATTAATAAAACTAAAATTAAATATAATTTAAAATTAAATTTATAAATATAATTAAATTTAGTAATTAAATTTTGGAGACGGATACCATAATTTTCGTTCTCGTTTTGAATTTTAAGTCGAGAAATATTTTTTTTATCTCCGTCTCCACAAAAAAAATTTTTGAAAATTTTTTACCTCATTCAAGATGATTTTTTACCAAAAATGAAAATTCTCCGGCCGTGATCATCCCTAGGGGCAAATGAATCAAGTTGTAACAGATTTGGTGTAAATCCTTTTTAATGAGCAAATCAAATCAAATCAAGTTAAAGTTGCTAATGGAATAAAATTTTGGCAATGCCCAATAATTATGGGCAAATCAATAAAAGTCAGGAAAGATTTCATGGGTGCGTCAAAAAGATGATTTATCTCAAAGACCGGCCAATTGGTTCCCAGTAATATGTCTGTGGTTCAGCTTTGAGATGCCATTTTTATCACCTTTATGTCGACATACGCTCCCATCTTGCATTCAATTTCTTTAACACACCATAATCTCACCTCCACTACTTAATTGTTTATTTTAATAATATTTCTTTAAAATAAAAATATTCCTTTATCTTAAATTAATAGGAAATCTCAAATTAATCCCTTCTAAAAAATATTATTAATTTTTAGATTTTAAATTTAACAATTACAATGTAAACATGGACTAGCGTTGAAAGACTTTGAATGCATTTGTTTGGCATTGCTTTCGAAAGGATAAAAAATTAATTATTAAATAAAAAATTAATTATGAAATAAAAATATATATTTAATAAATGTTAATTTTTGAAAAATTAATTTCGTCAAAAATAAAAAAAAATTTTATTAGAAAAAGCTACAAATTGAAATTTTTCAAAAAATTTGAATTTTAATTTTTCAGAATAGCTGATTTAAATTTATTTTAGACAAAAATATTTCTTATTTTATTTGATAACGATAATTATGTCTAATATAAAAAAAAGAAGATGAGGATACATATAATGTTTTTTATTTACAATTGGATTTACCAAATTGACACTGTTAGTCTTCAAAAAAAATATATATTATCTTATTTTCTTTCACTTCCATTTAAAATTTACTCTATTTTTATCATCATTTATAATCAATAGCTTTATCAGCACGTAAATAATACAAAAACTGAAAATTTATTATAATATTTTTCTATAAAATTCTTAGTAATTCAATTTAAAAAAATTAATTTCTAATTGTAATATTTTTCAACTGACTATTAAAAATTAGAAATTCTAATTAATTGGTAAAAATTTTAATGAATAAATTGATTGATTAATTAATTAATAATAAAAGTAATGATAACATGTATAATGGAGGCGTGCATAGACTTTCACATTAACAGAAAAAATGTACATCGTTAAATCAAGACAAATAAAAAAATCTACAAAATAACAATTTAAACATATAATATAAAAAGTTATTTTTAATTATATTATTTATCAAATAATTTATAAACTATTTTTAAATTTATAAATTATTTTAAATTTTATTTATCAAATAATAATTTATTTTTTAAAATATAATTTTTATTGATTGAAAAAATTGTTTTTATAAGTTTTGTCAAAATTACTTTATTTATGCGGAAAATTGATTTTGAAGCAACGGTGTTTAATGGATTTGGTTTACATGGACAAAACACTATATACTTGTGGAACTATTGGGCGGAGCCGATATTAGAAGGTCCAATCCAAAATTCACACGACGCCGTTTCATTTAATGCTAGTTTAAATGCATCAAATTACGGAGAAACCCATCCCCGTCTAAAACTCGTAGCCCTTCGACTCTCTCTGCCACCCCCACACTAATCTCTCTAGTTTCTACTGACGCCTCCTTATCTGGATCGCTTCTCGTTAACGGAATCTGCACCTCCTCCATGTCATGGCTGCCGCGACCGTCGACTCTTCAGCCTCTGACCACCACATAAACCACATACACTCCGAGTCCATGCCTTTAATCGACCTAAGCCTTCTCTCTCAATCCGAGCTCTTCTCCCTCTCTCTGTGCTCCTCCTCCTCTTCTATTCACCATCACCAAAACGATGCTGACGTTTCCACTCTCAAGATTGATCGCTCCGTATTTAACGAATCCGCCGGCAGTCGCAAGCAAACCTTCTCTCGCCTTCGTCTTGCTCCTCGTAACAACTCGCAATTCTCTGCCTCTACGATTAAATCTCCCATTCCTAACCAATATTCGGAACTGAGTTTAGACGAGGAGAGTTCTCAAATAGTTTCTGTTCTCAAGTCGCTCTTCCGTGCCGACTCACGTAAGGTCGACGATAATGATGATAACCTAGTTTCTGTTCCCATCCAATTTGATTCATTACTTGATTCCAATGAGGCATTACGTGACGTTTCAATGCCCATTTCTTATCCTACTGCGAAGAAAAGAAAACGAGGCAGGCCGCGGAGAAATGAGAGCATTTACAATCATTGTAATGATGATCAGGTAAGTGAGAGTATTGCTGCCGAGGAGAAAGTGGTGGAGAAAGAGAAGGTAGAGGCTGTGCGGCCGAACGTGAACGGAGCGAAGATAGAATCTATGACAATGGAGGATCCGTATGTTGAGGAACTGAGGAGGAGAACGATGGGGATGCATACACGAGAGCAGTTGTTAGAGTTTTTACAGGGTTTCAATGGGGAATGGCTTAGCAAAAGGAAGAAGCGGAAAATTGTGGATGCGAGTGTTCTTGGTAATGTGTTGCCACTAGGGTGGAAGATAATGCTTTGCATCAAAAATAGAGCTGGTTACTTCTGGACAACTTGTAAAAGATACATAAGGTTTTTGGCTATTTTGTTTTTAGATTTTATACCTTACTTTTGATCTTTTGGGTCTATATTTACTGTTTTACTCGCATAGGTGCAATTTCTTTTTTTTGCGTTCTTGGTATAAGCATATGGATAATTGGTGTCCAGATTGTCTTGGATAATGTGTACTTAATAAATTGCAGCTGGGAAAGAAAATGTCACAATATGGACAAAAATAAACATTGAGATTTTCGGGTGCTAAGGGCCTAAGGCAATTTAATTTTGATTTATAGTTGCTTTTCAAAGGAGAAAGTTTTTTCTTGTCGTCTAATCTCATAACTTTTATAGACATTTGAAATGAAGTGCTTGATGATCTTATGTTTATACTTGCCAAGTTTTGAAGTTAATTCTCTATCGTTGAACCCGAAATCGTATTTTCTTTTATTACTATATACCCCAGATATGTTCTTAGTAAATTTTTGTCAAAAACTTACTGTTAGGCATTTATTGTATCATATGAAAAAACTTGTTGGAATTGATTCAAACTGTATATTATCTACAGCAAACAGAAAATTGAAGGACATTGTAGATATATAGTGATCATTTGCATTTACTTGCTCCAATACCAAATTGACTGGCTTCCTGCCTAGTGAGCATTTGCTTATCGATGTACAGCATATTTTCTCATTTAAAAAAATTTAAGAGGAATTTATGATTTTCATGCATCTCCAGGCAACTTGGAATTTCATGTAGATGCCCATTGTTTTTGTGGGCCTCCTGACGCTTAATTGAAGTAGAAGTTGTGAATTTAATAGGTTGGTTCTAGATTGGTTTATGAATGCTTGGATCTTGAGATTGTTATATCTGAGTCCAAGATTTAATTGATTTATTTCCGTTGAGAATCGTAAAAATTTATCAGGAGAATAAAAAAGCTTTCTACAGTATCTATTGTATTTTTCTGTTTAGAAAAAAAAAAGAATTATAATGGGAATTTTCTTTTCAAGTTCCTTCCACAATTAAAATATGCATTAATTGTCACTAATGTTGAGTTTTGTTTCCCTTCAGGATGGACATGTACATGTGCCTGGAACAAATATAGATGCTGTGGAATTTTTATTTGACTTTCTATTTCAGAGTTAATTGATCTATGCTGTATGTGGTTATTTCTGGAAGTAATATATCTGTGCGATGTTGAGTCTATTGCTTATTAATAGGAAGTTATGATAAATTAGGGCATGCCTTTCGGGACATATTTTTCATGACTGCTCTTTGAGTTGGTTTTCTGTCTTTGTTACTGTCTTCTTCTGTTATGTTAACTTCTATAGGACGAAGGACCTTTATCCATGAATTTTGTTTTCTGCCCTCAGATTTGTAAGTTTGATTTTGTAATTCTTACCTCTGCTAATTCAATACTATCCAGCCCTAATGGGCAGCAGTTTATTTCCTGCAAGGAAGCTTCATCATATTTAAAACTCTCACTTGGACTTCAAGACGCAATCCAGCAAAATTTTGGTCCTGTTGATGGTGATGTTCAGTTGATGGAAAAAGTATCTTCTGGGAATGTAAGTTCCTCATAACATTTATTTTTATGTATTCAATTTTCCTCTGATATTTGTATTGACAAAGTATGCTACAGGCTGCTGATCTCACCCCTAAAGTTGACAAGAATGAAGGTGCTGTTGTCAGCTGTCCAGAATTTCCTGTTGCTGAATCTGTTGATCATGAGAAGCAAATTCTCTCATTGAAGGTAGGGATTTCTGGACAGGTCCATACAGTAGGCAAATATAATTGCCATAAATGCACTGCTGTTTTTAATGAGGCAGATGACTTGCTGCAACACCTGCTCTCGTCTCATCAACGGGCCCAAAAGAGGCTTGGACAAGGAACATTCCTGAATGAAGAGGTGATAATTAAAAGTGGAAAGTATGAATGTCAATTTTGTCATAAGCCTTTTGAAGAAAGGCATCGCTACAATGGTCACCTTGGGAACCACATAAAAGACTATTTTAAGAGAATAGAAGCTTCAGGTGAAGCTATGACAATCCGAAGGAGGACTACACCTGCATTGGTTGCAGTTCATCCCAATAATGTGAAGATTCAAGGGTCAACTGAAATTGATATGGCTGTTGGTGCTGAAACCAACGATGAACTAAGTTATTGTGTTCCAAACTGTAAAATAAAAGAAAAGACTACTGTTGAATCTTACTGTGGCAAGCAGGGCATGGTTTGTAGCATCATTGGTGATAAAGCAGGAAATGCAATTGATGTTGCTGTTGGAACTAGCACTTGTATAGGTCCTGAGTCAGCTGTGGCAAATAATGACAATATTTCTATTTGTAAATCCTGCAACGAAACCAGTGTTCCTAAGTGCACCTTAGAAGGAATCAATAGTAGCAATAACATCCAGAAAGCAGGTTCTCAGCACTGTTCAATTACTGTTGGTACGGAGCAAATATCTGCAGTTGAAGACTCTGTGAATCAGGTACGCAAAAGCTTGATTGAGGGATGCCATCAGGAGTGGGGTCCTGATAATGCTTTGCTTGCCCCAAACTCAATAGAGAAAGTCTTTGATGGTGAAGACATCAAAGATAGAGCTCCTTCTAGTATGATAAATGGCATGAAAATTCATGGAAAGGACTTAGTTGGGAATGATACAGTACAAGATAATTGTTCAGCACAAGAGGATGTTGCTGCCAATTTCAAGGAGCAGATAAATTCTCAAGGCTTTTCGCTTATTTCTTCTCTTAGTGACCAAAGATATGCTTCTGTAGATAATGTGCGTGAGCTTTCAACTTCAACCGCATTGGATATGATGTGTGAAAGAGGTTGTGAAGAGGGTCTACCTTCATGCTTAAATGAGAAAACATGTATTTCCAATGGTAAGGTGAACAAAATTTCTTCTGGGACACTGAAAGAGTCCAGATTTGATGAGAGGGGTAATTCTGGCAATAATGAATTAACTGGTTTTGGCAGCAAAAATGTAACCATTGAGGATAGTGTGACTAGCAATCAACTGGAGAGCAGTTTGGAATGCCCGGTTAATCCAATATTGAATGAGAATATCTCTTATACTGAAAATGGTATGAATCGGACTTCCAAATGCACCAGAGAGAAACACTGGCAAGAAAAGAGTTCTGAAGGTAGGCAGCTCGCTTTATTTGGTTGTAAGCAATACCTTGGTTCTAAAAATGATATATCTAAAATTTCTCCCGAGACAACAAAGGTGTCCAATCATGAGAAAGTCCTATGCTTAAACAATAGCATGTGTAGTAATGATATTGATCACATTGCAGGACATGTAACATCTATTGAGCCACAAAACAGTTCCAGCAACTCTTTAGTTGTTCCATCTGGGAATGAAATGACATTTGCATTAAAAGATAATGAAGTATTGAATGGCACATCAAAGAACCTTGAACAGAATAAAATTTCTGACAGCAATGCACATAAAACATTTTGTGATGGGCAAATTCTTAGTAACGAGAATGATCTGAACAAGGCTTCTTTGATCATGGTGAATCAGCCTCAATATAAGGAAGTGAAAAGCTCATATAATGAGAAGACACACACTGCTTTTGACCGTAGTCACATTGAATGGGATGCAGATGGTGGGAAAAGCACCATGCAAGAAAGTTGTTCTAAGGATTCTTCCCTTGATATTTCTCTGAGTCAACAGAAAGTTGCTGTGGAAAATAATGTGACTGGTTTTTGCAGCAGTCCTTTGGAGGAGAACAAACGGACTTCAGAGGGGTTTCTTTATCTCTCTAATAGTGGGCTAGACAGTGTTGGAGATAATTCAAACAGGGTTTTGACATGCAAAGTTGAAGGAGAGCCTAGATTGGAGGACTTCAATCTTAGGAAGAATGGCTTAGTGACTGCTTTTAGCAGCGACAGCCAAGGTAGTGAAAATGCCATATCTGAGTTCACGTTGAAAACTAATGAAGAAAATAACTTGGTTACTAGTTTTTCTGATGCCTCTTCTCGATTTGTGCATTCATCAGGCTTCTTTTCGACATCTGACCTAATTTCAGATAAGGTACGAGGAATGGGGTTTGAGGTACTATAAACTGTAAACTGCGATAAATTATTATTTAAATGAATTGCCTAATCTTTTTGACAGTGGAAATACCTGTTGACTGTGTGTATAAAAAAAGATCATAAAGTTCATATATATATATATATATATATATATATATATATATATATATATATATATATTCTTTTAATACCAAGTTAGTTGATTTATATCATTCATGACATGATAGAATATATATATATATATATATATATATATATATATATAAAATTTGAATACATGTGTTATTAACATAATTTGTTTTTCTTGAATGCTACATTTTAAATTTCTAAAGTGTGGAATTGAGTATGTATTGTTGAGAAATTTTCAATTTAGATAAGTGCTATCTTATGGGCAGGGCCTATGTAGTTGGAATTTTTCGCATATTTTCTTAGATTGGTGATATATTTGAGGTGTATTGAAAAATACTTGTACCTTATACGTGAAAAGTCTATGCCTAAATTATGGAACATAATATTGATTAATCAACTATAAGAAGTGTCACTTTGGAGATATTTTTTTTTTTCCTTTTTTCCAACTAGCAATTCTTTTTACCCTTGATTGATGGCAGGGTTCCCTTTCCCTTTAGAGGGTTCAGATTAATTTCTGGTATGGAGCATCTTTGAGTACTTGGGAGGGAGCGTTTTGCCACGCTTTGTAGATTTATCCGGTGCAACTCTGGATTAATTGAACTAGTGGGTTTCAGATACTGGATAATTATTCATAAAAAAAAAAAATAGGTACACTACTATTTATATGCAGGAGCATTAGGAGATAATACCAATCATATTTCATCCGACTATTACCCTAGTTCTTCGTCATTCAAAATTTTTACCTTCTTTATATACTTTGATATGTAATTGTTACTTCAGGTTTTGCTGATCAGTTTTGTTTTATTTTCAGTTTTCATAACATTCTGTGCTTGAAATTGCTTCGAAACATTAACATTGAAATTGTTGATGTGCTTTATCTTTTTAGTGTTTATTTCTCTCTTTTCTAGTCAGAATCTGAATAATGCAGGGGTACACTAACATTTTATGTCTAACAGGGCGCATCAGGTGTTTGTGTTGATATCTTCAGGGATTGATGAATTTAAAGCAACTTGTAGCTTTTTGGCTTATGTTTTACTTGTGTTGGTTGATTTGGTTGATAGAATTCACGATATATGATATTTTTATTGATGGACAGGGTGGGAATGAACTCTTTGGCGAGAAGTTTAGTGGCATATCAGGTTTTGAAGGGCTTAGATCGGGAAACATGGAGAATATGGAATATAACTCTATGACTAATCATGCGGATGAGTCTGATGTCTTCTCGTGTGACACAGAGATTGCTCAAGGGCTTGGTTCCTCTGTGTGGCTTGACAAGGAAGCCTTACCTTTGCTACCGAAGATAGCAAGCAGGCGCCTTGTTCCTGCACTGTGTGTCTGGTGCAGAAATGAGTTCCATCATGAGGCTTTTGAATCTGGAGCACAAATTGGATCAATGAGTTTTACATGTGCAGACTGCAAGGCCAAGTTCTCTGGCCAATTCAATATGATATAGACTGAGTTGTCCCTGCACAATATGAGCCACACGGGGTTATACTCTTGTGTGTGCCTAAATTTGGATCAAGGCAAGAGATTCACTATGAGGTAACTTCTATATTTTAAGATTTTATTTGCTCGAAATTGCATCAAAGTTTCTCAGGTTTCCACAATCCCTGATGGTCTTTATGTATTGTGTCTTCCGTCAGTGATCTGGTGGGGGTCAAATTGTCAATTTACATGATAGAATGAAGTTCAAGGTTCTGTTGGATCTATTTCTGGATATCAACTATTTTTTCTTTGTGCATCACTCATGATTGTTCTTATAGAAAAATTGAAGTCTCATACTTTTCAATCAAAGTACTTTGTCAGAGGTTGAGTCATTTTGCAAAGCCAGTGTTGGTGCTAATGTAACATGATGCATCATACATTAACTGACATTTTCTTTAATCGCATGGGACGATTTCACTCAGTTCAATTTTGTTCTTAAGTTTTCCCTGCAGTACCACAATTACGATGTCATGTCTATATATATTTTTTGAGTTGTGGACAGATTGAACCATGCTGACAAGCTTATGAGAAGATAGTTTTATGATACTTAACCTTGCCTATGGTTTTGACCTGAGAAGAATTTATTATGCATCCTTGGAATAATTATGTATTCTATGAGGAGCTTACGGTTTTGTTTTCTGAGTGTTCTAAACAATTTATGAAGACAGTTGCTTTTGTACATAAAAAATTGATTCTTTTAACCCCAAAGTGGTCACATCAGTTATTTCTCTTGACGTTTCCTATGGTGGCTTTTCTTATTCAAGAGAAATGCATTCTGTGTCTTGATGATTTTTCCTGAAATCATTTGTTATGAAGAAAATGAGAAAGAATTTACATCTTAAATCATCTGAGCACAAGACACATCTTAAATATACTCAATCAAATCTATCAGACTAGCTGGTACAGTTTAATTCCATTTTTTGTCTGTGATAATGTGCTTGTGGAAATTGCCTACGCTGAGGTAGGTTCTTTGTTATGAGCTATGATTCATGTTATATTTCAATTTACCACCTAGGATATATTACCTGCACCCCCTTAAATTCTTTTTGTTTTGTGTGGATGCTTATTGATAGTTGATTTGTTTCCATGTAGAAAACAATTGCACATTTTTCTTCCTTTAAATAATAACTGTCTGCAAGTCCTGAACCAGTTTTCAAAAGAGCAATGAATGGCATTTTTTTTTTCCAGCAGATGGCACATATGACAATGGTTTTTGGCCTACAGCTACTGCTACAGCCACTACGTACAAGAGGCTGATTTTGAAGGTCTGCTGTGATTGTTTTTCTCTTTGACAAAGCCGTTATTCTTTTTATCAGTATAGGGTGCTAATTTTTGCAATTTTTTGATGATCTTGTGATGATCCTATTTTACCATCACAAGAAAGGTTTAGGAAGGCCAATTTGATGACTAATTAATTTAGTGGCTGAACAGGGCATGGATTAAACAGCATGACCTTTGTCGGCCTTTCTAGCTGATATAACTATGATAAGAACTGTTATATGCTAATGATACTGCATTCTATTGTAGGTGCCTAGATATTCATGATTCAGCAGTTAATCTAATCATTATTATTGCCATCTTGATGACCTCTATTACTACCATAATCATAGTCGTCTCATCATCTTCTTCTTCTTTCATCTTGAAAGTGGTAGAGAAGGTTCAGTTTTCCTCCTTTTTTGTTTTTGCAATAATGCACAGGGATAAACAAAATGTTCCTTTATTTGCTGCAAATGGGAAGCAGATCTTATATTTTGTCTTTGTGCAAGGAAATAGATAGGTAACGATATTTCTATTTAGGCTCGTCCATTTTGTTCTATTCACGAAATATAGGACCATTTAGTCTGTGCTCGTTCCATTTTCTCCTATCAACGGAGATGTACCATGTACGCCATAGATTACAGAGTTTTTATCTCTCATTTACCTTTTATTTGGTCGGTGTAGATGGTTTAATTATAAATATGAAAAAGAACTGGTCTCATTGCTTGAATGGTGTCATGCTGTAAAAGTCTTCCTTATTGATGAGATAGGTGAAGCAAAAATTTCCTTATTGTAACACAACTTTGTCACTGTGGTTATACTGAGCAGTAAGAATGAGGGGTAATTTAGTCGCGGAAGATCAATGAACTTGATACCGTAATTGATACTTTGGTGCACATTCTGACAGCTATTTTAGGGCAAAAATATTCTCATATTAAAATTTCTGCTGGATTGATTTATGAGAAATCATTTTCCAGTTTTGTTGCATTACTCCCTGTAGTTTGCTTATACCCTACTGATAATACACTATTTAAAGCCCATGCTAACTTAAACGCTCTATGCCCATTTTACAAGAATAGTTGTTCACATAAGATAAGTCCCATCAAATGTGTGTGCTGTCTAATCAAGTTTACATGTTGCCAACTAATTTGATCGGTCTGTCAAGCTATACTCAGTTCAATAAGATACGGACAATCAAATAATTATATGATTATATCCTCAGTCTATTAGCTAGTTCCACTTGAGTACTTCTGTTGGTAGATTTACTCTTACCTCTATCTTATAAATAATTCAATTCTTTAAAGATTTTAGATATTGCACTCTTAATTTATTTTCTCTGTATAAAATTTTCACTAACTTAAATTTTAGAGTGTTAACGTCCGGTTCGATTGCGGTAACCTTTTTGCAGGTTTTAGACCATAGTCAATTCAATCGGCTCCTACTTGATTTACTTATTTTTAGGATTATCACTTAGATGGACAAGGTTTGTTGTTTAATCAAAAAATATTATTCTAAATGTAACACTTCCAAAAATGAATTACATGATACATATATGAAGATTCAAGCAACATAAAGACAAGGGTCTTAGTTCTTGTCCTAGTGCATGCTAAGAGGGTTGGGTTTTTATGGGCGCATTGTGTCCAGCCTAATCCAAACATAGGAGGATGTGATTTGGAGATTAAGCATTTAAACCGTTAGATGGTTAAAATAAGCGTGATATAACGGATTGAATGATATTTTTTATTTAATATTCATATATGCCGCTTATGATACGGCCGATGTACAAATTGCTACCCTAATACTAATAATTTCAATCTAAAATATATTGCCCTAATATTAATAATTTTAATTTAAAATCAATTACAAAATAAGCTATCTGACTTTATCCAACTTTTGTAGGTCATTCTTTGAGGTTAGACAAAATTTAAATATTATAAAATTAGAATTAGCCTATATGCATATTGATAATACTTATTATTTCGGACCAATATTTTAGATCCAATGCCTAGTAAAAATAGCATCCCAGTCAATTAATTTATCAACTTGCTTGGAGGGGTCAGTCCAATTGAATTGCTAACAATGGAATCTGGCAGTCGTATCCTTGAAATGCCTCCTTCACCCATCATTTCATCTAATGGTATCAAATCTATTAGGCTACGTATTCAAATACCTACTATATCTACCAACCATCACCTTTTATAAATAGCATCATTGTTGAAAAATTAAGGTAATGTTATTTTAAAATCTTATTTTTTTATAAAAATCTTATTAACTTAGTATCGGAGTTTTTATTTCGGACCAACCGAGCATTTTTTTTTCTTCTAAATCTCATTTAATTTTTTGGTTTGATCAGATTTTTCTTCGTTCAGAATTTTCTTCCCTTTTTAGATATTTTGAGAAATATCAAGTATGTCCGCATATAATTTTTTTTGGCAAAGTTAAGATTTATCTGATAATGTATTTTTGATTCTACTTGAGAAGACTGTTGGGTTCAATTCAAAGCGGTAGATGGGATATTCATGAGAGGTAAATGGAGGAGACGACTTTTTTAAACGTTTTTCATTAATTTTGATCAAGTGACTTGGCTTTTCGGGGACGGTGTTAAGCGGAACGAGTACAAGTTGAGCAATGAGCACCGAGTTCGAGTGGCTTTAGCAAATAAAGACTATTGACACGTGTTAGGACTTTTAGTGCTGAACCGAATACTCAGAGTCTTCCCCATCAAAACGGCACCGTTGCTCTCCTTCGTTATCGACTTCATCTCACCTTCCTCTTCCTCCTGCACCTTCCAAAACCAGACTCACAATATATTATATTTATCTTTTAATTTTTTTTTTAAAGAAGAATCCTAACCTATTTCCTGTCTTTCACCCGACACCAGTGTTTTAAAGAATCGTATTTTGATTGTTGACGTTTCGATTCCTACTAAAAATAATGATATTTTCTCTCCATTTACGATCTCGCTTAGCTCGCTAAAATGCGCCTCTTTCTCTCGTTTAACCCTATTCTTTTAATCTTTTCTCGACTATCTTGACTCTTTTTTGTGGATTCTTAGTTTTTAGTAAGGTCCTTGTTTGGATTTTTTTCTCTCTTCTCTCTCTTTTTTTTCCCTTTTTTTGTGATGGGAGCTAGGGTTTGGCAAAGGCAGATCCGTATGCTCTGCGTGCTTGTGATCGTATGGGGGAGGTTAATTTCCGCCGCCGCTGCCGCTGCCGCCGACCCTAGTAGGGTTTCGATTTGTCATAGGGAGTCTGTTATGGATTCGATCATTGGATTTTTAGATCGAAGTTGCGTTCTTGATGGCAGTGATGGTTCTCCTGGTTTCATTGGTGTCACCGAGGTAACTGAATTTTTTTTTAAAATTTTTCTTTTGAGGTTTTCCAAATTGTAATGAAATTTAATTGCTTTTCTTTGTTTTTGGGATTACTGGTTCCTGCCCATAGTTGTAAAAGATTCTTTCTTTTTGTTTTTTTTTTTCCTTCCGTTTTTGGAACTTGAAATAGTAGTTCAGCAATATGGCTATGTACAGGACTGGTTTGATTTTACTCCAATTTCTGTATTTTCCTTTGTGTTTAGCGAAGCTGCTAGGCTGAGTTCAGTTAAAAATTTCTTGCTTCTTGTTGCAAATTTTAACCTGGTTATGTTGAACCAAAATGCTAACAGAATTACTTTTACTAGAAATATTTTCTGTTTCTTCTCAAGCTCCAAAACTTGTGTTTCTATTGGCATGGCTTATTTTGCTCCAAACATAAATCAGCTGTAGTACTTGTCTGGAGATTTTTGTGGTGACTCTAGTTTTTCTATCGCCATTGAAGTTGGAAATTGAAAGAGATTATTAATGTGATAATAGGAACTTACTGGATGGAAGAGATTTATTGTTTTTTTTTCCTTTTCACTATTTTATTTATTTATTTTTTGGCATTGATGGGGAAGTATTTGTGAGCTATATGATTATGCAGGATTGCTTTCTGTGTTATGTATTTGTTTTGTTATTAATGAAATTCATGTTTCTTCCTGTGAAGGGCGATGAGGTTTCATTGCAGAAGGGATTGAATATGGTTTACACACACACTCACAAATATGTAGCTGTGCTCTTCTATGCATCATGGTGCCCTTTCTCTAGGACTTTTAGACCAAGCTTCTCCCTCCTTTCTTCGTTGTATCCCACCATCCCCCATTTTGCCATTGAAGAGTCGTCCATCAGACCAAGGTTTGTAATCCAAGATCATCTTCTCAGTGTTTTTATATTTTCTTAGAAAATTAGCTGGGGCTTGGCAGTGCGTGTCTTTGTCTATTGATTATAGAATTGATTGATTTCTGCAGCATACTGTCAAAATATGGAGTTCATGGATTTCCAACACTGTTTCTATTAAATTCTACTATGCGCGAGCGATATCATGGTTCCCGGACTCTGGGTTCTCTTGTTGCTTTTTATACTGATGTGACAGGTATGACTTTTTTCTAGGTTGCATGGTTCTATTTTGATGTGTGTGGACAATCTTTTAATTTAGAAAATAAGTACGGATGACTATACACACAATTTAAAGGCCTATGGCTTCCTCTTGGTAGTTAATTATTTGTTGGATATTGCAGAAGTCATGTCTTCGGTGAATACTCCACGAGGATTCCTACATATAACATTTACCTTTCTTATTAGATTAACAGAGCATAATTTCTTTGGCTGCCTTTTCTTGATTTTCCAGCTATTATTTTTCTCATCTGCAATGCATTCCTAAGTAGCTTTTCAGCCTGGTAATATCCACACAGGAGTAGCTTTCCAAAGGGGCCTGATTATCATTATTGTGTTCTTGGTTTTAGGCATCAAGACTGCCTCGCTGGATAAAGGATCTCTAGACAAAATCATGCGCCCATCAAACCATGAAAAGCACGACAACAATGAGCAGGAGGGCTGCCCATTTTCATGGGCAAGATCTCCGGAGAATTTATTTAGACAGGAGACATATTTGGCTTTGGCAACTGCATTTGTTCTTGTGAGATTGATTCATTTATTCTTCCCAATTCTGCTTGAATGTGCTCAAGTTGCTTGGCAAAGGCGTACACAAAACTTGAGACTGGGGAGCTTGTTGGAGCATCCGCGGGCATATCTTAACCGTATGATACATGTCCTTAATTTTCTCAAGGAGCCTTGCCGGAAGAGTAATTTACAGGAAGGAGCAATGAATGCCAGGGCGTGGGCTTCCAAGTCACTTGCAACGGTGTCAATAGGGGATGGAAGCACCAGCAGGGGTGCACTGATGAGCGAATGTCGATGAACATCAACATTTCTGAAACATGGGAATAGATATTTGATAATTCTTATGAAGGATTTGGCAGCACGTTGTCTATTCTGCAAGGATTTACTTACTCAGAATCATCTTGGCATCCCTGATTATAGTTAATTTGAATGTTTATGACTGTGAAATGTGTTGACATTGTAGCAATTATTTCTCATTTGTTCATATTGTTTAGTACACAATTAATTTTGCCATTAAGGAAACATAAATTGAAATCTAATATGTATATATCTCATAATTGATAGACTTGATATCTGCTTGCCGATCTTCATCCATTGTGGACGTTGGATGTATCTGAACATGTGTTTGGGAGAGTTTGAAATTATATTTGGAGAATGCATTGTTAGATGTGAAGCTATAGTATTTTATAATGCTTTTTTAATCAAAGCATGTCAACAATTTGTTAGAATGCATATTTCAATAAAAACGAGCTAGCTAATTCTAATGGCAACCTACCCGTTGGCCGCATCCTGCATTACTACCATTCTTCACTGCGAAACAATCTTAGCTGGGTATTGCTATTTAGGCTTTCCAGAAACCATAAAACTTTTTGATATAATCGGCTAATAGATTACAGAGGCTAAATAAATATTTTATATTATACAGTGCGAACATAATATGCACCTAGGGAACGCGAGATCCAGGTGTCGTTGCAACCTATGGAATAAAGGATTTGCCAAAAGAAAACTACCAAACAAATTACACAATGTTAAACAAACTTTCCCGAGTATTCCAAGCATGTCATCAGGCCTCACCATAAATATAAAAAGTTCCCTATTTTAACATTTATCAGCTTCCTCGTCTAGAAGCAAACTTCATATCATTTACTGCAAAAGAAGTAAACGGCTAATGTGGAAAGACCATCTTCTGGAGTAGGTAAACTCATCTGAGAAGGACTCGCAGTTTCTTACCTCCAAAAAAAAGTTATGAAAGAGTTAGCTTTAGGACGCCATTCATTTTGCACAGTTTCGGCATCCTTCTTCACAATCTACCAATACCAATTTCAATTCTTTAAAATTTAAGCCATGCTCTAACCGATCAAGCACCTTCTCAATATCATAAATCAGAAATCCATAGTACGGCAGTTGAATCCAAACATGGGATGGCTTTCATTAGTTACAAGTAACCCCGTCCGCTTCAAGTGCTGCTAAAGATTTTCTGCTCAACAGAAAGAAACTGTTACAGGTCATGTGAGGGAAATCTTGCTTTATCTTTGTTTATGATTATATTGCATGTTATACAACTACAGACATACCTTCTAGGATTTTTCCTCCAGCAAGGTGCACAATACTGATTACAACAAATGTAAAACCAGTCAGATGTGCTGTATCCGCATCCTCAACGTACTTTTGGTACAAATCAGCTGGTAGTTTACTGATGAGAACATATTATTTAGCATCAGCATAGCCTGCAAGCAGTGCGTCATAAAACAATGTTAGAGTCAAAACATAAAGCAAGAAGAAGAAATAGAAAAAATAAAAGAAGAATGGAACCTTGTCATAGTACAGGCACTAAGAAACTGCATAATGAAGGAATCACAGGTCCATGTTCCACTTGATTCAACAAATATTCTCTTATTAATATAAAAGCAAAAATATATCGGGACTGCATAACTCATCTCAATATCTAATGGCACCATAACTCCAACTCAAACCTAATCTGCTTGTGTTATGGTGAGTAACACGTACATATACATAAACGTTTGAATACTAAGCTGGGTGTGAAAGAGATGCGCATTGTTTATTGAATCCACAGATCAAAGGTAGTGATTGTAGATGTACAATTGAGATAGGTAGGAGGCAAAATGCTTTAATAAGTTAATGCTACTGCCATTTGACTGGATACAAGAGTTGAAGCTGCTTATAATAGAAGATGTAGCAACTCATAGCAAAAGCAACAAAGTTCAGCAACAAAAGATGAACTAAATGCCCAGTTTCTTTTATTGCCAAAGCATAAATGGATATGCATTTGAGAAAGGACTTCTGCTCTACAGCCAGGGGCATTCCCTTGCTACATTAATCAAAGCATATTATATCAACCAAGCATACGATCATTTCAAACTTAATATAGAAAAAGAAAAGAAGAATTCATTTACATTGATTATCTAAAGATTCTGTCGGTGAATGATTCTAAGTTGGTTAAAATATCTGATCCTATTTTACTGTATATTTTTAGGTTTATGTTTATACTTCACCAAGTCAATAATTAGTTGTTGATATTTTTTTTGAATTCAAGTTTTAATGGGTTTCTATCTCTGTTAGGGGATTAGTTTGTTAGCATATTTTTTTTTATTGTTTTTTGTTATTTATATTATTATAAATGTAAGTTTGAGAATTAATAAAAATATTCACATATCATTCTCGTTACCTCCTTTTCTTTATAAAATTTACTTTCTCTTCTATTAAACACCCAACGTGGTATTAGGGCACTTTATGATCTTTAGGGGCTTGTGAATGTTCAAAAGAAAGCACCGCCATGGTGTTTAGCATGTTGAGAATTAAACTAAATTTTATAAATAAAAAAATAATAAACAAATGAAGAAAAAACAAGACTTGAGAAGGTGAAATAAGATGTTGGATGCAATTTGTTGCAGCTATTTTTTTGTGATTGTCCAATAAAAAATTTGAATCATTGTATGGTGGGTATTAATTAAAAATATAAAAATAAAAATAAAAATTATTAAAGATCTGTGACAGTAAATTGAAACTAAATGTGTGGTTTCAATTTTGTTTTTAGCTCTATAAATAAGAGCTATTATCAAAATGTAAGTGTGAGACGGAGAATATAAGAAAGTGTAGAAAACTATTAATAGTTTATACAATAAAGTTACTTAGTGTGTACTTCTTTTATGTCCTCTTCCCTCCAACAAAGTGGTATAAGAGCCAAAATTGAGAGAGTTATGATATTGTTCTCTCTAAAATGTTATATTTTCTCAAATTAAGTGTGTGAGAGACTAAAAAAAATGGTTATCGATTCAAACATCTCCTTTCATTTCCCTCAGCTTACCAAAATCAATTACACAAATTGGTATATAAGAATGAAGGCAATACTTGGATCCCAAGATGTTTGGGACACCGTTAAAAAGGCTACGAAGTTCCAGCAGATGAATCGCAGCTATCTCCAGCAGAAAAAGATAATCTATATAAAAATCATAAAAGCGATCAAAAGGCGCTAACACTCAATCATCAAAGCTTAGATGAAGTAATGTTTGAAAAGGCAGCAGAAGCTACCACCTCTAAACAAGCATGGGAAATTCTTCGAATTTCTCTTTAAGGTGAAGAGAAAGTAAAAAAAGTTAGACTCAAATATTAAGAGGAGAGTTCGAGACAATGAAGATGAAGGAGACAGAGGCGATTACTGATTACTCATCCCGAGTAAAATCAGTTGTGAATCAAATGTGACAGTATGGTGAAAGAATTGAAGAGTCCAGAATTGTTGAAAAAATTTTGCGATCACTAAAACCAAAATTTGATTACATAATGTTGGCTATGGAAGAATCCAGAGACATGAGCCATGACTGTAGACGAAGTTGTAGGATCATTGCAAGCACATGAAGAAAGGCTAGATAAAAGAAAAGAAGAATCAACAGAACAAGTCTTGGCAATAAAAACTTCATTTAAAGACAAAGAAAGTAGCTGAGAAGGAAGTCATTCCGGGAAAGGGTGCGGTAAAGGTTGAGAAGGAAATGGAAAAACAAGAGGACATGGTAGAAGTTAACCAATAGGAAGAGGTGACAATAGTTACAACAACTATGACATAAGCACTCAATCCACAAGAGGCAGAGGCCGTGGACATGGAAGAGGAAAAGGAAATTGGAGGCCAAATGATTGACAGAATAAATATAATATTTAGCTTTAATTACAACTGCTCCAAGTACAGTTATTACGCATCAGAATGTTAGAGTCCTCCCAAAGAGGTAGAGGAGAAGGCTAACAATATCCAAGATGAAAATGTGACAAGCACAGTGGTACTTACCTTGAAGGAGAAAAAAAGCATGAAACTAACTTATGGTATCTTGACAATGCTACAAGCAATCATATGTGTGGAGACAAAAAGATCTTTGTGGAGCTTGATGAATTTGTTAGTGGTAATGTACGTAGTATTTGGAGATTCCTTAAAGATATCAATCAACGGCAAAAGAACCATTCTTATTCGGCTAAAGAATGGTGTTCACCAATTCATCAACCATGTCTATTATGTTCCAAACATGAAAAGCAACATTTTGAGTTTAGGACAACTTTTAGAGAAAAATTATGAAGTTCATATGGTGAATCGAAAATTATTGTTGTTGAATGAGAAAAAGGAGCTAATTGCAAGAGTGCCCATGTTAAAGAACAGAATGTTTACGATCAACATCCACGCTGATGTGGCCAAATGTTTAAAAGCTTATGTTAAGAGCTCCTCTTAGCTTTGGCATTTAAGGTTTGGGCATCTTAACTTTAGAGGGCTAAAGTTGCTGGATCATAAAAAGATGGTGCATGGCTTGCCTTTCATTGATCAACTACATCAACTATGTGAAGAATGTCTTGTTAGAAAGCAATACATAACAAGTTTCCCAAAGGAGTCTATGTTAAGAGCAAGAGCACCACTTAAGCTTGTTCAAGCAGATATGTGTGGACCAATCACTCCAATGTCTTTGGGTCACAATAAATATTTTTTACTCTTCATTGATGACTATAGTAGAAAGACATGGGTTTATTGTTTGAAGGAGAAATTTAAAGTTTTTGGAGCATTCAAGAAATTCAAAGCACTTGTTGAAAAAGAAAGTGGTTATTTCATCAAGGCTTTAAGATCCGATAGAGATGGTGAATTCATGTCCAATGCATTTAAAAGTTTTTGTGAAGAACATGGTGTAAATATCGTGACCTAAGGCAACCTAGATCAGGGTTACCTGTGTTAGAGAGTATGCCCTAGAGCCCATATTAATAGGGATGTATTTCATACGTATGAACTCATTTTATTTATGAGAAGGCAACATTCATTTATTAATGCTATGTTTAATTACATGTGCTTGTTTAGCTTAAATTAATAAATGAAGTCCTTGGTATTATAAACACAGTGCAAAGGCAATCATGAAAGAATTCATGATATGAGATATCTATTGCATGTAAATGTGATAATACCTAAAAATTCCTAGTCATAGTATTAACAAGATAGGACATTGTTAATACGGATAGACTAGCATATGTTATGCTTCTTGAAAAGTTCAAGCAGTGGTTCTCATAACTGCGATCACGAGAGATGATCAAAGGTAACATATAGATGCTTGTTAGAAAAACAAGTTCATTAAAAACCTACCAAAAGAATCCTCATATGGATATTAAATTTATGTCAATAAGGAATCTCTTTATAGTAGTGGTGTAAATATCTTTAGACTTGAGATCACCAAAGTTATCTTAAGTAATGAGTGGTATACTTGACTCTATAACGGCTTGCCTCCAACAGGGGGTGAACATAGTTAGGAGATTGGGTATATCAGGACCTACTTAAAGGTAGTTGAGTAATCGATAAAGGATTCACCATTCCGGGTTTATAAAGGAAAGTTATCTCGCATGATTCTATAATTGTCTTGTTCAAAGAATCTTTGGCCAGAGTAGGATGCCAAGGTGGATAGTGATTCACGAAGGGCATTTTAAAACAATGGTTAAATTAATAGAACATTTATTTTTAGGTTCATATGAGTTGACATAACTGGTGGAGGTTTTGGATCTGTCATGAAAAGAGAAAAATGATTGGGATCTGAATCATCAATATCAGAGAAAGAATCATTAGAATCTGAGGAAGAAGAATCCTCAGTAGTAGAGGGAACAGTGAAAGATGAGATAGCAAGAAGGACTTGCAAAGATTTTTGTTTTAAAGAGGTGATCAACAGGTTGGAAGAAGTAGTGTTAAGAGGTTGGATCATGTGAGAAGGAGGAGGTTCAGAGATCTGAACACCCTTTTGCTTTGGATCAACAAAGGGTATGGGTGATGAGGTGGTAGGAATATGAGGAGTAGATGCAGTGGTGATAGAAGTAGGTTCTATAACAGGTGGGTTAGAGTCAAGAGACCTTTTAGGTTGCTTATGAAATTATTGCTGCATAAAAAGTTCATGAGCATAGCCTAACTTATTAAGATCTGCTTGAGAAGGTTCAGAGTAGGGTGGAACTTGGAAAGAAGGTTGATGGGTATATGGTGTGAGAGATGGATTGTATAAGGGAAAAACGAGTGTAAGAGGGGCTGGAAGAGGAGATCTGGAAACATTTTTTTTATGGTAGCAATTTTTGCTTTCAGCCAAGTAACTTCAATAGCTTTCTGCTAAAAAGTAGCATCATATGTGCGTTAAGCAATAGAGGACATGAGCTGCTTATCAAGATCAACAACTTTAACTTGTAGTTAAGAAAGCAACTGATAAGTAGCAAAATTCTGATAAGAGAGTTTGATATCTAAAGTATCAACACGAGAAAAGACATGATCAACTTTAGTCTCAATTCTGTGAAGAAATTTATTTTTAGCAAGAGCATTTTCTGACTGCTAATTAAGGACAACTTCTGCAGGTGGAACTGATTTGGGAACACCATCAATGGAGATTCCTGGAGATTTAACAAAAAGGAGTAGCGCAGATCTTTGTGCTTGGATTGATAGATTCTTACAAAGAAGGAAATTCATTAGTATAAGGTGCAGTTGGTTGATACATAAACACAGATAGAGAAAGGTGAGACTGGATAGATTTAGATTGCCAACAAAGAGATTGGGTAGCACAAGAAGTAGATGTTCTAGATGAAGATTTGGATGGTTTGCAAGGCATATGAGAATATAAAGAGGGTGGTGTGGAAGGTGTAAAATGAGAAGGTGGAGTGTATTGGATAGCATAATCATATTTTTCAGAAGGTTCTCTAAGAGGACCAATAGAAAGGTCATCATCCTTATCAAGATGATCTTGAAAACAAGCTTCAGAAGAACACTTTTTCTTAAACTTTTTGCATTGTCGGCGAAGGTCTTCATCATCAAAGTAATATGCTTCAAAAAAGGCATCTTCACAATCATCACAGTGACATTCTCCCCAGAAACAATGACCATTATGCTGGAAAGCGTAAATAGGAAAGCCATCAGCTCCAAAGGCTTCAATAAGAATATCTTCATGCTCATAGGAAGAGATTGACTGCATCATAAACTGTGTGGAAAAAATAGAGGCAGTAGAGGATTCAATAGACTAATCAAAAGGAGATTGGAAATGAGTTTCAACCAAACCATCTTTCTTTTTGATAAAAAGAGGTTTAGTAGATTGGACAGGTTGCTTCTGTTGATGAATCTTTTCATAGTTGGTGAGCCAAGACTGAGGGAAATATTCTAACAGCTGGTCCTTTGTGAGTTGCTTGGAAATTTGCACGTAGGTAGGAACCTGATTTGAATCAGCACTAATCAACAAAGCATCAGAGGAACATGGAAAAGAAATATCCATGGCATGATTCTGGACTCTATAAATCATCTAATAATGCAGAGTAACAACATTGTTGGTTTTTACTTGCTTAGCACTAGAGATCTGGATTTGGACTTGTAAAAAGTCGAGAACATGAGGATCATCAAGGCATAAATTAAAATTGGGGTAAAAAGTAAACATCACTGTACCAACATTAAAAGATGTCTGGACAATACCAATAACAGCCTGTTGGTATTCAAGATACCGAAAGTCAAATAAAGCAATCCTGGCAAAGAAAGGAAGTCCTTTTCTACCATTATAAGTGACTACAATACGAATAGCTCTAAAATGAAGGTGAGTAAAACCTTGACGAAGCCATTGTTGAAGAAATTCACGAGGAATTTCTAGATTAATAAATTGTTCTTGACCAATAGCTTTAATGGGACACTGATTAAAGGAGGAAGACTGGACATATTCCTTAACTTGAGAGGGTTGTTGACGAATAAGGGATTCAAGGCTAGAAAACACATTTGTATGGTGTTTAGCAAAAGCATCATAAGGATTAAGAAAAGGAATTTTTGTATCTGAAACTTGAGCAGACTCAGGAAGAAATGAAAACTCATACAAGTAATTTATTTTCTTAGTAGTAGCTGGCTTAACAGAAAGAGAAAGAGAAGGAGGAGTTCTAACAACAGACATGAGGAATGCAAGGTGTTCTTACCATTACAACAATTTTAAAACAAACAATCTGAAGGCTCTTATACCAATTAGTTAGGGATTTATGCATCTAACATTGTCAGGTATGACTATCAATCACAACGGCAACTCTTGGCCAACAACAGGACTGTCCTCTTAGGCAACTGCTAGATACATAGAACCTGGGAAACTAATAGCAGGATCCCATATTGCTATTGTAGAATGAAGCAATGATAAGAACGAAAAAGAACTTAAAAACTCATATTGGTAAAATACAAAGGCAAATATTATTTCTGAAGGTTTAGATTATCACTGAAAACTTATCTTACAACTGATACAAAACACGTTTATATAGAGCTTCATCTAGTGGAAGATTTCATCACACCTTACATCATAGCACACTAGCACACCTTTTAACAAGATGAGAAGGAATCTTTCCCTTTACAATACAAAAGCAAACTTTAATAAAGATACTTTAAATAAAAGAGGATAAGATGCTGCTTTAGTCACTTCTTGATGGGCTTGTGAGAGGGAGACATATTCATGTCTTCTGGGTTCGAGATGTCTAGTGATGGATCCCAATCATGTTCAACTTTTTTGTAATGGTCTCAACATCGGCCTGGCAGTAAATAGTAAATTTCGATGGTGAATAGTGCATTCGGGCCATAAATTGGACCCGAAAGTAAAAAATATTTTATTTGACCATCGCAAAATATTGGTCATGGTGAGTCCAAAATTGAAATTTGAAGTGAAACCAAGGTCAAATAGGCCTAAAAAAGTCAAAAATACGAAAAAGGTAGAGAGTCATTTTTCCTGGTAGGGACTTGATTTTGCATAAATTTTTAAAAATAGTAAATGAACTCCAAAAATTGCCATATTTTTCAGATCTTCATGAAATTTTATGAAGAATATTTTGGTGTAAAAAAATAATTTTTTCGGCGATGTCGACGGTTGTCGAATCGAACCAGTTTGGTTGAATCGGACAGGTAATGGACTCCGATTGAGCCAAAATTTTGTGTACTACCTAATTTTGATGTAATAAGAATTATGAAATCAAATTTGGAGTGATTTGAAGTGAGGAAATAGGAGAAATCACTTTGGACTTTGAATTAGGTTATTATTGGGCTTTAATTAATTAGTTAAGCCCAATAACCAATCCAAGCCCATTCCACCCTTAAAGAGGAGATATAAATAGATGGAATTTTCTGGGACTCACCAGCAGCTTCATCTTCTTCTCCACGTTTTCTTCTTGGCCGACCACTCCTCACCATTTTTGTTAAGTTTTTCTTCTTTTCTCCCTCCATTTAACACTAAATTAAGCCTTAGAATAGTAATTTCTGCCATCCTAGTTAAGTTTAGTGCCCTCCTCTCTTCAAAAGAAGGAAGAAAATCAAGGAAATCAAGAGAGAGAGTTTAGGGTTTCATTTGGGGTAAGTGAAACCAATGGGTTAAATTTCTTTTTAAGGTTCCTATTTATGTTTTTGGGTGTCTAGATTTCATTTTTGATGTTAATTTTAGCATTTGAGGTCAAGAAAATAGAGTTTTTATGTGTTGAAATTTTGGCTTCCTTAGGGAATCAAGGTGATTTGCAAGCTTCCAAGGCTAAAGGCAAGGAAAAGGAAGTTTAGGCAACCTAGAGCAAGAAGGAAAGATTAGTGACTAATAAATCTTGATATTTCCTTTGATTTTGGCTATGTAACCTTTATGTAACTTAGGGTAAAAGAGATAAAATGATGTTTAATTGAAAGTAATGGTAGATTAGTGTTATGAGACCTTAAATAAGTGTGTTTAAATGCTTGAATGAAGTGTTACATGAAAATAAAGTGTGGGTCCTTTGTTGGCTGAACAAATCACTAAAAAAAACTAAGGTTTATTTTGTAAATTTTGATGATTTTATGCTTCAAAATCATAGTAGAAATGAAATAACATGCTTGAGAATTTTTATGAAATTTATAGAAATTAAATGAATATTTTAGAGACAATTTTCAATTATGTAAGTAATGAAATTGTTGAATTAATGTGAAATAATGAGCAATTTGACGAGAAAGTGAATGACTTTGGTGAATTATGGTAAAATAATTCACAAATCATGTGAAGGAATTGAAAAGAATAAATAATAAGTTAAATGAGTATTTTTAAGTAATGAAATAATAAGAAAATTAAGTTTGATTGAAATTTTTGTGAAAATATGCCCTTAGAAATAGTCTGGTAGTAAAAGCCTAGTTCAGGATATAATTGGCTAGCCATAGGGACATCTGTACCGCGGTACAAGTCATGACGACTTGCTTAGTTATGATAGGATCACTGATCTCCATAGCTTCTGTTTGTATTTGGTATCTGCTATGTGTAAAAGTGGTCTTTGAGATCATTTTTCAGTCTGTATGTGACCCGTAGGGTCCACGTCCTTAGTATCCAGTCTGAGAATTTTTGTCGGTACTGTACTAGGGGCATGAAAGTGATGATAAGTTAAAAGAAATGAAAAGAATGATAAAAATGAAGTTTAAAATGGAAAAAGGGTTTAAATGAAAGAAAATGAAAGTTCAGGGGCAAAATAATAATTTTGTCAAAGTGGGTAATTAATAAGTAAAAATAAGTAAGAAATGGTTAACGAGGGCAAAATAGTAATTTTGGAGGTTTAATAGTGTCGAAAAAATAAAGTTTTCATGGTATAGGGATTAAAATGTAATTTTACCCAAAAATAGTATAATAAAGCATAAATGATGAATAAGGAAAGAAACTATGTAATAAGAATGAAAATAAATGACTATAATGACAAATTTGTAAATATTAAGACAAAAAGGACATTTTTGGAATTTAGTAAGATTTTGAGGACTAAATGGAGAATTTGCCAAAAGTTATGTAATAAATGTGAAAAAGTGTAAATAATGTGAAAAACAACTGTTTTTATTTGAATTTGATTAAGATGCGTTTAATTGTATTTATTTTAAAAATTTAATTCATATGATCATATTATAATTGAGGAATAAATATTGCAAAGAAAGTATTAGGATTGTTTGTCACCGCTGGGCATAAGTTATGCTCAGCATGTAGTTTCTGCTGCATGCAGGTACCAAGTTAGAGGAGCAGTGATGCACAAATGGAAGAAGTTATTTTATTTAGTAGCTTGTAGGTTTTAGCATGTATATAAATAGACTGTTATGTATGAATACAGGATTATGTAAAGATATGTAAACGTATGTGTGTGCATGTGGTTATGATCTGTTTAAAGTTGATGGTTGATTGATGGGAATTTTGAAGAATGAGATGATTGTTTTAGAATTATTGTGCCTCTGAGAGTCTGTGTTTGTCTGTTTTTCAGGGGGATAGTTAGATTTACAGCCGTTATATTGTCGAAATTTTATTATGTGAATAGTAATCCGGGACAGTTATAGGTCATTGAATACCTAAGTAAATTGGTAATATTGAATTTTAGTATTATTTTAAAGTTATTATAAAAGAAAAAAAATTTTACCGATTTGCACGCACTGTTCAGTTAGATCGGAGTGATAAGGGTGTTACATTTTTCTTTTCCTTTTTCCTTAGTGGGATAGGTCGTATCAAGTTCTTTGGCAAAAGTAGTCAAATAATCTTGAGTGGTAGGGTCTGCTAGTTCTTCAAAGTCATTGTCAAAAAGACTTAAAGAATGATATGGATCTTGTGAGTCTTGAAACAGAGAATCAAGGAAATTAGGACGAACAGATGACTCAGACGTATCCAAGACAGGTGGATGAAAGGCAGCAAGAGTGATGTTGTTGAATTCACATAAGGTCTTATAAAGAGCTTGAAAAAGTGATGGATCAGCTAAAGGATAAGGATTTTCAAAAGTATGCCAATGGAAAGCCTGTTGCTGAGTCCAGAGAATTTGGTGAGAAGGATTCCATACATATGGCCTGGTGAAGAAATAGATAACAGTGTAGGCTTGTGCTTCTACTTCAGGTTTTTTCCAGAGGTTAAGGTCTTGAATCCTTATGAAAAATTCACGATGCCACCAGGACAAATGAGCATACCATTCAAGGAATTGCCAATGGAGAGAATTATGATTACCCGATTCAATTAAGATTTCATATGTCTCAATTAAAGGAAACAAGATGGCATGAGTGTAGAGCACTGAGAGGCACTAAAGGAACCAAATTTCTTTCGGGTAAAAAGGAGAAGTACGATAGAACTGAAATAGGATAGCCCATGGTTGATCAGTCTGAAAGAAATTATGGTCAGGGGGAAGATTTCTCAATATGGACAGGAACTTAATAGGTCACATACATATAAAGTAGGAAACAAAATAGTAAAAAATTACAAGGATAATAATATTTGATATTATTATGGGAGAAGAAAAATAAATAAGAAAATAATTAATTAAATAGTTTAATTAATTATGCATATGCAGAAAAGTTCACGAAATTTTTTGGAAATATTCTAAAATGATGGACCTAATTTAAATATTATATTTCATTATTAAATATTATTAGATTATAATTATTATAGGGCTGAAATAATATTAATAGGTCAATTGAAGAAATAACTACTAGCCCAGAAAATTAGTTTCTAAGCAAAAGCCCTCTAAAGAAAGGTTTCTGCACAGAACCTAGATAGAAAGTTTTAGAGGCTTAATTTTTGGACTAAAATAAATTAAATATGTTTCATAATAGTTATGAAGGCTACATATTTAATTTGGTTAGATTTGAAATTTATTTGGATAATTAAATCTAAGTGTGTGCACAAAGACCCATTTTTATGAGTTAAGTGTAAGATCTTTTATGAAAGGGCCTAGATTAGATTTTAATTAAGCATAAATTAATTAGTTATATTCCAACAGCCCATTTAGTATTTTTCAAGAAGTTTGAAAGGCCAAATCCCATTAAATGTAGGCTTTTAAATTTAAAAGGCCCAAACCCATTAAAAGTGGTCTATAAAAGCCTAACACATGTGAGATTATGTAAAATAAATGTTATCCTTATCTATTTCTCCATCCCTATCCAGATTTCCTTGCTAGCTTCAAGGAAATTTCATGGTCCTTGTGTTTTCGATCAGATCTGGTTCATTTAGATCATCTCTAGTGTAGATTACTGTTGGAGGTATTCTAATTTGGACACTATAGTTTGCGACAACCCGGTGAGAAGAAAAATCAACTATTCAACAACTCTCAAAAGTGATTTTCATTATTATCTTTAACATATATATTGTATATTCATGGCAAGATCCTTTTATTGGTTAAAAATTTAAAATTCCGCTCATATATATGATGTATTTAACTAATCTATAACCAACAACCTGATGATGAGGAAATAATATATTTCTGATAAAAAATACGAATCTCAAATCTAGATTTTTCACATTGTTTATGAGAATTTTATGATTTGCAAAAGTGTTTTTAGATGTTTTAACAAAAGAGCACTAAAAATCTTGATTTTGGCCTTTAGTAATGACAGATGTTCTTCTGTCATGTGAGGGACGGCGGTCTGTGACCACTTCCTGTCTGTTTAGCTAAGATTATGAGCATTTTTATAAATTCAAGCTTTTCGTCTGAGGGACGCCATTTATGGTTATATTTCCAAATTTTCCACATTTTTTGTTTTTAAAAATGGAAAGATGGGATTTTTGGGGGATTTGGCTCAAATTTTGAGGGATTAATCCTCCATACTTGGAGAGTTAGAGTTGAAATGTAATTCCAACTCCTCCCTAAGTATAAGACATCATAAAATTATTGTTTTTAGGGGGAGATCATTCTTGAAAAAAGGAGAACACAGTGCTGGGAGAAGAGGAAGTCAAATCTTTTCTCTCTAGGGCAAAAGTTTTACACACTCTTTTGATCCAGTAAAAACACACACAAAATTGTTTTATTTTCTTAAATACAAAAGGCAAGGTCAGAGTTGAGATCTGAACTTTAAAATATACAAAATCAAAATATTTCTTGAGGGTAATATTGTAATGGCCTCAACGCCGGTCTGGCCGTGAACAGTAAATTCCGATGGTGAATAGTACACCCAGACCGTAAAACGGACCCGAAAGTGAAAAATATTTTATTTGACTATCGGAAAGTATTGGTCATGTTGAGTCCGGGGTTGAAATTTGAAGTGAAATCGAGGTCAAATAGACCTCCGAAAGTCGAAAATACGAAAAAGGTAGCGAATCAATTTCCCTGATAGGGAATGTGACTTGATTTTGCATAAATTTTTAAAAATAGCAAATGAACTCCAAAAATTGTCATATTTTTCAGATCTTCATGATATTTCATATAGAATATTTTGGTATAAAGAAATGAATTTTTCGGCGATGTCGACAGTTGTCGAATCGAACCAGTTCAGTTGAATCGGACCAGTAACGGACTCCGATTGAGCCAAAATTTTGTGTACTACCTAATTTGGATGTGATAAGAATTATGGAATTGAAATTGGAGTGATTTGGAGTGAGAAAATGGGAGAAATAATTTTGGACTTTAAATTAGGTGTTAATGGGCTTTAACTAATTAACTAAGCCCATTAACCTAAATTAAGCCCACCAAGCCCATAGACCAACATATATAAAGGGAGAATTTTCTGGAATAGGACAGCAAATCATCTTCTTCCTCTTCTCTCTCCCTTGGCCGAACCACTCTCCACCATTGTTGTGTGAGTTTTCTTCAATTTTCTCTCCATTTCACACCAAATCAAACCACCTAATAGAAATTTCTGCCTCTCTAGTTAAGTGTTGTGACCTTCTCTCTTCAAATCAAGGAAAGAAATCAAGAAAAATAAGGAGAGAGAGTTTAGGGTTTCATTTGAGGTAAGTGAAACCAATGGGTTAAAATTATTTTTAAGGTGCCTACTTATGTTTTTGGGTGCCTAGACTTCATTTATGATGTTATTTTTAGCATTTGAGGTTGAAAAATTAGAGTTCTAATGGCTTGAAAATTCGGCTTCCATAGGGAATCAAGGAGACTTGCAAGCTTCCAAGGCTAAAGGCAAGGAAAAGGAAGCTTAGGCATCCTAGAACAAGAAAGAAAGGTTAGTGGCTAACGAATCTTAGTATTTCCTTTGATTTTAGTCATTAAACCTTTATGTAACTTAATGAAAATATGACATAATTGATGTTTAATTTAAAGTAATGATAGAATAATGTTAAGAGACCTTAAATGAGTGTGTTTAAATGCCTAAATGATTTTATTGAATAATTGTATGACATACTTACCTTGATGGCCGAATTGTATCCTAAAGAGAACCTAAGTGTATTTTGTGAATTTTGATGAATTTAAGCTTTTAAATAATACTAGAAATGAAATAATATGCTTAGGAGTTTTTATGGAATTTATTGAAATTAAATGAATATTTTAGAGAATATTTTCAATTATGTAAGTAATGAAAATATGGCATTTATATGAAATAAAATGCAATTTGATGAGAGAGTGAATGATTTTGGTGAATTATGGTAGAATAATTCACAATCTATGTGAAAGAATGGAAAGAAATGACTACGAGAAATTTCGAGTAATGAAAAAATGAAAACGTTAAAGTTTAATTGAAATTTTTATGAAATTGTGCCCTTAGAATTAGTCTGGCAGTAAAAGCCTAGCTCAGGATATAATTGGCTAGCCATAGGGACATCTGTACCGCGGTGCAAGTCACGACGACTTGCTTAGTTATGGTAGGATCACTGATCACCATAGCTTCTGTTTGTACCTGGTATCTGCTACGTGGAAAAATGGTCGTTGAGATCATTTTTCAGTCTATATGTGGCCCATGGGGGTCCACGTCCCGAGTATCCAGTCTGAGAATTTCTGTCGGTACTGTACTAGGGGCATAAAATGAAATGAAAGTGAAAATAAGTTAAAAGAAATGAAAAGAATAATGAAAATGAAGTTTAAAGTGGAAAAAGGACTTAAATGAAAGAAAATGAAAGTTTAGGGGCAAAATGGTAATTTTGCCAAATTGGGTAATTAATAAGTAAAAATAAATGAGAAATGATTATCAAGGGCAAAATAGTAATTTTGGAGACCTAACAAGGTCAATAAGATAAGATTTTATAGTACAAGGACTAAACTGTAATTTTACCCAAAAGTAGTGAAATAAGGAATAAATGATGAATAACGGTGAAACTAATGTAAAGGAAATGAAAGTAAATGACTATAATGGCAAAATCGTAAATATTAAGGAAAAAGAACATTTTTGGAATTTAGCAAAATTTTGAGGACTAAAAAGAGAATTAGTCAACCGTCATGAATTAAAAGAAAAAGATAAAAATGTAAATAATGTGAAAAACCACTGTTTTCACTAAAATATGCTGAAAATGTACTTATTGTGAAATTAATTGATTAAATAAAGTATATTAAAGAAATAAATATTGCAAAGAAAGTATTAGGATTGTTAGACACCACTGGGCATAGTTTATGCTCAGCATGTAGTTTTACTGCATGCAGGTACAGAGCTGGAGGAGCAATGATGCACAATTGAAGGGACAATAAATTTTGTTATTTAGTAAATTATGTAGACTTTGGCATGTATATAAATGACTAATATGTATAAATATTTGGATATGTAAAGATATGTAAACATATATGTGTATGATTGTGATAATGATCTGTTTGAAGTATTGGATGTTTGATGGAGATTTTGGAGAAAAGGAAATGATTGTTATAGAAGTGTTGTGCCTCTGAGAGGCTGTGTGTTGTCTGATTTTTCAGGAGGCTAGGCAAATACAGCCGTTATACTGTCGAAATTTTATTATATGAATAGTAACCCGGAACAATTATAAGTCATCGAATACCTAAGTAATTGGTAATATCGAATTTTGGTGTTATTTAAATGTTAATTAAAAGAAAAAAATTTTCGGTTTACGTGCACTGTTCCTTTAGCGTGCACTGTTCCGTTAGATCGGAGTGATAAGGGTGTTACAATTTTATTGGTATCAGAGCAAAGGTTTAGACGGTTCTAAGATCGGAGTGGGTATTAATTGATTTATCTGTATATACATGCCAATTATGTTTGGGAAGTAAATGTTTTGGAACTAATGTGCATCTGCTCCTTCTTGTTTTATAGTGAAAAGATGTCTACTGACCGAGGACAACAGTCAGCTGACAGCAGGAGTGAGGCATCGAGTAATATTGGGCGACAAGAGTCCCCACAACAGAACCCTCCTCTTGTAGCACCGCCTCCTTTCCCTCAGCCGGACTTCCTTGATTTGATGGCTGACTACATTCAGCAGAGACTGCAGGTAGCTCCAGCTCCGGTGCCGCCTCAGCCTACAGTAGTACATATTCAGCCAGCCTCGCCTAGGCGGAGACCTATCCTGGAACAATTAAAGAGATTGGGGGCAGAAGATTTTTTTGGCAGAGAACCTTTGACACCTGCAGTGGCTGAAGAATGGATATACAAGATAAAGAGATTGTTTGAGATAACCCACAGCCCACTGGAAGAAAAATTTGAAGGTGTTGTAGCATTGCTTCAGGGTCCTGCATTCATTTGGTGGGATTCCGTCAGAAGACATACTCCTGCAGATCAGTTGAGTTGGGAGTATTTTGTGGACCAGTTTGAGAAGAAATACATTGGGTCCGAGTATAAGGCCACTATGCAAGAGGCTTTTTGGAGATTAAAGCTGTAACACCCTTATACCGCCGTACAATATACGCGATAATCGGATGTCAAACCCTACATGAAACAGTAAATTTTTTTTTACCAGTACTGATAAACATACTTGTATAAAGATACTTTAAAATATAATCATTAATTGCATATTGTCTCTCAATAATAACAAACAGATTTCTTATACTATGAACATATACTTGCATAGTAATTATATTTTTCCGTACCTACATATACATGCCAAAATTAATTCCTATCTTGTTCCTTTTTCTTGAATTTGACTACTCCTGTAATACCAGCCAGTGAAATCCTATCGTCTTCATAACCTGCGCGCAGTCAACAAACTACGCGCTGAGCATCGAAACGCTCAGTGGTGGATACGTATCCCAAACTTTCCATAATAAAGTGCAGAAATACACATTCACACTTGCATGAATTTACTCATACGTACATTCATTCAATGTACATACATACGTAGCATATAAATGCGTTCACCTACCTATACAAACATACAACCACATACTTTACATACATGCACATACCGTACATACATACTTAGCATATCATACATGCATACATATGCATACATATAACATACATATATATGCATACATATACATACAAATATATACATACATATACATATCATATATACATACATATACATATTATACTTTTTCACTCTTTTCATTTTAGGTTTTTTTTTTATCTTAAATTTAAATTTAAATTTTCATTTTACACTTTTAACATTTTCTTATCATTATGTCCCTAGTACAGACCCGGCAAAAAACTCTCAGACCGGATATATGGGACGTAGACCCCACAGGGCCACGACAGAATGAGAAATGACCCCCAAAAATCATTCCTCATATAACATATGAACATATGACAGTACGTATGATATATATACTATGGAGATCAACGATTCAACCATAGTAAAGCAAGTCGCCATGACTTGCACCGCGGTACAGGTATCCCTATGGCTAGCCAATTATATCCTGAACTAGGTTTTACTGCCTGACTCTTTCTAAGGGCACACGTTCACTTACTTTTCATTTTCTTATTCAATTATTTATTCTTTACAATACTTTTCAATACTTGTCATTTCTGTAACAGTACATTACATTTGCAGTCTATCTTCTTTACACAATTAGTGAATTATTTCACAATAATTTACCATTTAATCAATAAATTATGCAGTAGTTCATCATAATTTCATATTTTTCAAATAAATACCTAACTAAAATTTATTCCAACAATATTCGTTTAATTTCCATAAATTCTATAAAAATTTATGGACATCCATACTCACTTGTACTATCATTGTACAGCTTAATTACCTTAAAATAACTAAAGATTTCATAGTCTTCCTTTTACCTTCCATTCGGCCATAACTAAAAGTTCACCATATACATACATAATACACACATTATTAAACATATATTACATTGTACACTAATTTCATTTAATACTATCTTTCGTGTAATATCATTATTTATAGTTTTATTTGCTTATATGCTTCTCATCTATAATTTACTAACTTGTATTATAAATATTATAATCCCAAATGCTCATTTTATCAAATCTATCACATTATTTCTATATTACTTTTAATGTTATTATTATCAATTATTCACGTTTTAATTCATTTATTATTTATCTTACAAGTCTTTCACGTTTCCATATATACCCATTTGTCTTATTCCATATAATTTATGCCATAAATAAATTTATATTATTTATGCTTGAAATTTGCATTTCCTTAAGTATTAAATTAACATTACTATGGTTCTTATCTTTGTTCTTTACATATAATTTATTAAAATAATCATGTATATTCTGTACGTACATATTTAGTTTATTATTGTCATATTTATTACATGCTCATACATTCATATATATACATACATATTTACATGCATTTATAATCATATACGTACATATTTATCTACCTATATCTATACACATATACGTATATACACGTCTACGTATACATATACGCATAATTTTATACATATATTTAATTATTAAACTTATTTATTCTCAATAATTATTTTTATTTTGCTTATTACTAATTATTTTACATAGTAATTCTTACATTAACTAAATTATCAATTAGTCTTACAATTTTTATTAAATTACGATTACACCCTTTTTCTATTAATTTATTTACCAAGATATCATTATTTATCTAATTATCATTAATTCAATATTTACTTGTAAAATTACCATTTAATCCCTAAACTTGCTAAATTACCATTTAGTCCTTAAAATTGCTAATTTACTGTTTAGTCTTTCAATTTCTCATAAATTTCAAAAATACCCTTTATTTTATTTTATTTATAAAATTGCCATCAATTATTCATGTTTCACTACTAAGTCCTTATTTATTGGTAAAATTTCAATTTAGTCTCTAAACTTATTTTCATACTTAAATTCTTATTTCAATTATCATTTTCTTTTCCAATTTCATCTTAATTCATTTAAACTCATTTGTTATTCAATATTTGGCAATATTTTTCTTTTGCCCCTAAACTTATAATTCTTTTCATTTAAGTCATCATTTTTTTTATTAATTTATTTTCCATTCTTTTTTATTCCAATTATTTAATTGGATTATCTTAAGATTGTTTATGCCATAAATTCAATTTTTCTCATTAAAACTCAATATTTTTACTATACATAATATAAAATTTAACTTAAAAATATTCTATTACATTCCAAAAATTCTCATTAAATTAATTTAGCATTAAAGTTATTCCTTCCTCCAATTTATAACATTTTCATCACAAACTAACCAAAAGAAACACACACACCCACACACATAAAATTCGGCCAACTCACAAATTTGAGCATTCCAAATTCCTTTCTTCCAAATAAATATTTTATTCATCAATTTAGGCCTCCAATTTCACATATATCATATTAATTCAATTTATCATGCATAATTTCACATAATCACACATATACATAAACAAATCTTCATGTAAAAATTATGGAAATTGAGGGATAATATATCCACTAACCTCAAATTTATCTCTTTCACACCTTGGTCCTTGCTTCCTCCATTTCTCCTTTAAAAGCTTTAATTCCATCAATATTTTTCTATTATGGCTGAAATTTCAAGGCAAGAATCCATCATTTTCTTGCTTTCTTTGCTCAATATAACTACAAAATATTACTCTACAACCTTAAATCTATCTATACAAACTCTTAAATCAAATTAAAACTTCCATTCTTACATACCTCATTTTTGGGACACCAACTTTCTCTCTCTCTTTCTTGCACTTTCAGCAGTTTATTTGGCTTCTTGAGACCTCCAAAAGCTAGTTAAGAGGCTGGAATTAACTTGAGAGGCCTTGATTTGGTGGAAAATTAGCAAAGAAAGGAGAAAATCAAGAGAAAACTAAGGAAAAGCCATCCAGCCAAGAGAGGAAGGAAGTGGACGTGAAGGCTCTGGAAATCTAGAGATTTTTAAGGTATAAATATTGGATAATTGGGCTGGGCTTGGTCCAACCAAGTTGGTTGGGCCTAACTCAAGCCCAATGCCCTTTTTAAGCCCAATAAGCATCCATAAATTATTTTTCTTACTTTCAAAGCTCAATTTCACTCAAAATTAATTCTATAATTTTTAGAATAATATATTGATCCTCCATGAAAAATTTCGGCTCAATCGAAATTCATTTTCAGTCCGGTTCAGTCTAACCAGTCCGATTAATAAATTTTTGATGTTACCGAAAAATTAATTTTTTTCCACCAAATGATTTTGCATCTCATAAAAGTCTTAACTGGAAATTTCTGCAATTTTTGAAGATCATTTGCTATTTTTAAAGCCCTGGTGAAATTATAGTTGACCGGTTACTATTTAAATCGAAATCATTATTTTTCTCTTACTTCTTGAAGTCAAATATCATTAAAAATACTTCTAAAATTCTTAAAATATATTTAATAGGCTTCATGAATGTTTTCGAGTCATTTGGAGACTATTTTTCGGTCTGGTTCATTTATACCAGTTCGATATTCCAATTTCCAAAGTTACCGTAACATTAATTTTTTATTACCATATGATTCTACATCACATTTAATGTAGATCTGAAAAATATGGTAATTTTTGAATATCATTTGTTAGTTTTAAAGTCCCAGATAAGCTCTTAGTTGACACAAGCATCCTTTTAACTAGAATCGTGACTTTTTCCTTATTTTTGACTTTTAATGTTCCGTTTGGCCTCATTTTCAATCCATATTATATCTTTGGGCTCCAGTTAACTTGTTCTTTCCAATGATTAAATAAAATATTTTTCGATTCAGGCAGGTACTATTCACCCCGGTATCACTATTCACTCCCGGTGTTACTATTTACTTTCGGAAAATACTATTTTCAACTAACCTGGTATTTGGGCCATTACAAAAGCAGGGAAACAAGACAGTGGCAGAGTATGAGAGAGAATTTGAGCGGTTGAGTGCTTACCTGGATGAAGGCCAGGCTACAGAGGAGAAATTATGTTACAGATTTGAGAGAGGCCTACATACTGAGCTTAAACAGATCATTGGAGCTCAGAAGTATCCTACCTTACGTGCTATGGTGGAGGCAACCATAAAGTTAGAGATGACTCAGGCTGAGTAGGCTGAGAGACAGTCCCGATTTCAGCAAAAGAGAAAGCAAGGATAGTTCAGTGGTAAAGGGAAGAAAGCAAAGGGATCTCAGGCATTTCAGGGACAGTCACCTGTAGCAGCAGGTCGAGGTCAGGGTAGTGCATTTAGAGGCAGAGCTCCGACTGCTAGTGCTCCTCGGGACCGAGATAGTGATTCTGCAGTGGCTTGTGAGCACTGTGGTAAGTTTCACTCTGGAGAGTGCAGATTTCTGACAGGAGCCTGTTTCAGATGTGGATCCAGAGATCATCGGATTAGAGACTGTCCTGCCATGCAGAATACCTCAGTTAATTCACCAGCATCAGGTACAGGATCCTCAGTTCCTAGAGGTCGTGGTAGAGGAGCCGCCCCTCACACTTCAGCCTCCAGACCTGTTGGACAGACATCACAGGGTCAGAGAAAAGTATCAGGTCAGACCTATGCTGTCAGAGCACGTGAGGATGAGGATGCCCCAGATGTGATAGTTGGTACGTTTCTCTTGTTATCTGATTCAGTGCATGCTTTGATTGATCCGGGTTCCACGCATTCTTACATTAGCACTGCCTTAGCACGGGATAGAGGGATGAAAGAGGAATGCTTGGACCATGATGTTTTGGTGAGCAATCCTCTGGGGCATAGTGTAGTGGTAGATAAAGTATACAGACAGTGTCCTATTAGTGCCCAGGGACACATCTTTCTGGCAAACCTGATCGCTTTGCCTTTTCATGAGTTCGACGTGATTCTGGGGATGGATTGGTTATCCGCCCACCAAGCGACTGTCGATTGCAAAAAGAAGAGAGTCACTTTAAAGCTTAGCGATGATCGAGAGGTGACAGTGGTAGGTGTGAGAACTGATTTTCTGTCTGATGTGATATCCGTCACTGCTGCAAAAAGGTTGATTAGAAAAGGATGTGTGGCTTGTCTGTGTTATGCAGTGGAAGCAAAGAAAGTCAGTCCAAAGATGTCAGAAGTACCTACTGTCAGGGAGTTTCAGGATGTCTTTCCTGATGAGTTGCCTGGTTTACCACCTAACAGGGAGGTAGAATTTTCTATTGATGTTACTCCAGGTACCGTACCTATTTCTATTACTCCCTATAGGATGGCACCTGCAGAGTTAAAAGAATTGAAAATTCAGTCGCAAGAATTGTTAGATAAGGGGTTTATTAGGCCCAGTGTTTCTCCCTGGGGTGCGCCAGTCCTGTTTGTCAAGAAGAAAGATGGTACACTCAGGTTGTGCATTGACTATAGGCAACTGAATAAAGTTACCATTAAGAACAAGTATCCTCTCCCTCGCATTGAAGACTTGTTTGATCAGCTTAAGGGAGCCGGGGTTTTCTCGAAGATTGACTTGAGATCAGGCTATTATCAAATGGGAGTGAAAGAAGCAGATGTGCCGAAGACTGCTTTTCGTACCAGGTATGGCCACTATGAATTTCTGGTTAGCCTTTTGGGCTTACGAATGCTCCAGCCGCCTTTATGGACTTGATGAATAGGGTTTTTCATCCCTATTTGGACCAGTTTGTAGTAGTTTTTATTGATGACATTCTGGTCTACTCCAAGACGCCGGAAGAACATGATAAGCATCTGAAGCTTGCTTTGCAAGTCCTAAGGGAAAAACAGTTATATGCTAAATTTAGTAAATGTGACTTTTGGTTAAATGAGGTGTCTTTTCTGGGTCATGTAATCTCGGCAGAAGGTATTAAAGTAGATCCTTCAAAGATTGATGCGATTATTCAATGGAAACCACCCAAGAATGTTACGGAAGTGAGGAGTTTTCTGGGTTTAGCCGGGTATTATAGGAGATTCATTAAAGGTTTTTCCACTATTGCAATACCTTTAACCTGGTTACTACAGAAGAATGTTAGATTTTTGTGGACTGATGCTTGTCACCAATGTTTTGAAAGACTTAAAAGTATGTTGACTGAAGCTCCAATTCTTACTCAACCTGAATCGGGTAAGGATTTTGTGGTTTATAGCGATGCATCCAGGAATGGATTAGGGTGTGTTTTGATGCAGGAAGGCAGGGTGATTGCATATGCCTCCCGACAGTTGAAAACACATGAGAAGAACTACCCTACCCATGATCTGGAGTTGGCAGCCATTGTTCTTGCACTGAAAATTTGGAGACATTATTTATATGGCGAGAGATGCTATATTTACTCAGATCATAAGAATTTAAAATACCTTCTCACTCAGAAAGAGCTTAACCTTCGACAAAGGCGATGGTTGGAATTGATCAAGGATTATGATTGCTACATCGATTACCACCCAGGAAAAGCTAATGTAGTAGCTGATGCACTTAGCAGGAAATTTATGTCAGGTGATGTGAATACCCTTAAGTAATTAGTACAAGTGATTGTTTTGCTTTAGTAATTGATTGTTTTGTTTGCAGCTCTTTGAGCTATGAATGTCTATTTAAGTTTAGCTTCAGATGGAGCCCTGGTAGCTGAATTGCAAGTAAAGCCTGACTTTGTGCATCAAGTTAAGACTGCTCAGTTAGAAGATGATCGGTTGATGAGCATTAAGAATAGACTTCAGAATGGCAGTGTAGAGAATTACTTCTTGAGTGATGATGGGAGCCTTTATTTTAAGCAAAGGCTTTGTGTTCCAAACCAGGAAGAGTTGAAGAAAGGTATTCTAACTGAAGCACATCATAGCAGTTATGCAATGCATCCTGGAGGCAATAAAATGTATCAAGATTTGAAAGCTTTCTATTGGTGGCCAGGTATGAAACGAGATGTGACAGAATTTGTAAGTAAATGTCTGATCTGTCAGCAAGTAAAAGCTGAGCACCAAGTTCCTTCAGGGTTGTTGCATCCTTTGTTAGTACCGGAGTGGAAATGGGACCGAGTGACCATGGATTTTGTGACAGGCTTGCCACTGACTCAGAAGAAACATGACGCCATCTGGGTGATTATAGATCGACTTACCAAGTCAGCTCACTTTTTGCCAGTACGGATGGACTATCCTTTGTCTAAACTGGCAGAATTGTACATTAATGAAATAGTAAGATTGCATGGAGTGCCATCTTCCATTGTTTCTGACAGGGATCCGAGGTTTACTTCTCGATTCTGGCACAATTTTCAAGATACTTTGGGTACGAGGCTTCACTTTAGTACAGCCTTTCACCCTCAGACAGATGGCCAGTCCGAGAGAGTGATCCAGGTTTTGGAGGATATGCTTAGATGTTGCATCCTAGAGTTTGGATCCAGTTGGGAAAAGCATTTACCTTTGGCAGAGTTTGCATACAATAACAGTCACCAATCCAGCTTGAGAATGGCACCTTTTGAAGCCCTGTATGGTAGGAAGTGCAGAACTCCTCTATGCTGGACCGAATTGAGTGAAAGGAAGTTGGTAGGTTCTGATTTGATCCGTAATTCTGAAGAGAAAGTTCGAGTCATTAAAGATAGATTGAAATAAGCTGCGGATCGTCAGAAGTCCTATGCTGATTTGAAGAGAAAAGACATAGAGTTTCAGGTGGGAGATCGAGTTTTCCTGAAAGTATCTCCGTGGAGAAAGATCTTAAGATTTGGAAAGAAGGGCAAGTTAAGTCCTAGATTTATTGGCCCTTATGAGATACTTCAGCGAGTGGGTCTGTAGCGTATCGATTAAAGTTACCTTCTGAATTAGAAAAGATACATGGCGTGTTTCACGTGTCTATGCTCCGTAGGTACAGATCGGATCCTAGTCACGTGATTACACAGGAAGAGATTCAAGTGGCTGATGATATGACATATGAAGAAGAACCAGTGAAAATCTTAGAAAGAGAAGTCCGTCAACTCAGAAACAAGCAGGTTCCATTAGTGAAGGTACTGTGGCACCATCACAATGTAGAAGAAGCTACGTGGGAACCAGAAGCCACTATAAGATATCAGTATCCCCATCTCTTCAATACAGGTAAATTTCGAGGACGAAATTTATTTTAGTAGGAGAGAATTGTAATGGCCTCAACACCAGTCTGGCCGTGAACAGTAAATTCCGATGGTGAATAGTGCACCCGGGCCGTAAAACGGATCCGAAAGTGAAAAATATTTTATTTGACTATCGGAAAGTATTGGTCATGGTGAGTCCCGGGTTGAAATTTGAAGTGAAATCGAGGTCAAATAGACCTCCGAAAGTCGAAAATACGAAAAAGGTAGCGAGTCAATTTCCCTGGTAGAGAATGTGATTTGATTTTGCATAAATTTTTAAAAATAGCAAATGAACTCCAAAAATTGCCATATTTTGCAGATATTCATGAAATTTCATGTAGAATATTTTGGTATAAAGAAATGAATTTTTCGGCGATGTCGACAGTTGTCGAATCGAACCAGTTCGGTTGAATCGGACCAGTAACGGACTCCGATTGAGCCAAAATTTTGTGTACTACCTAATTTGGATGTGATAAGAATTATGGAATTGAAATTAGAGTGATTTGGAGTGAGAAAATGGGAGAAATAATTTTGGGCTTTAAATTAGGTGTTAATGGGCTTTAACTAATTAACTAAGCCCATTAACCTAAATTAAGCCCACCAAGCCCATAGGCCAACATATATAAAGGGAGAATTTTCTGGAATAGGACAGAAAATCATCTTCTTCCTCTTCTCTCTCCCTTGGCCGAACCACTCTCCACCATTGTTGTGTGAGTTTTCTTCATTTTTCTCTCCATTTCACACCAAATCAAACCACCTAATAGAAATTTCTGCCTCTCTAGTTAAGTGTTGTGACCTTCTCTCTTCAAATCAAGGAAGGAAATCAAGAAAAATAAGGAGAGAGAGTTTAGGGTTTCATTTGAGGTAAGTGAAACCAATGGGTTAAAATTATTTCTAAGGTGCCTACTTATGTTTTTGGGTGCCTAGACTTTATTTATGATGTTATTTTTAGCATTTGAGGTTGAAAAATTAGAGTTCTAATGGCTTGAAAATTCGGCTTCCATAGGGAATCAAGGAGACTTGCAAGCTTCCAAGGCTAAAGGCAAGGAAAAGGAAGCTTAGGCATCCTAGAACAAGAAAGAAATGTTAGTGGCTAATGAATCTTAGTATTTCCTTTGATTTTAGTCATTAAACCTTTATCTAACTTAATGAAAATATGACATACTTGATGTTTAATTTAAAGTAATGATAGAATAATGTTAAGAGACCTTAAATGAGTGTGTTTAAATGTCTAAATGATTTATTGAATAATTGAATGACATACTTACCTTGATGGCCGAATTGTATCCTAAAGAGAACCTAAGTGTATTTTGTGAATTTTGATGAATTTAAGCTTTTAAATGATACTAGAAATGAAATAATATGCTTAGGAATTTTTATGGAATTTATTGAAATTAAATGAATATTTTAGAGAATATTTTCAATTATGTAAGTAATGAAAATATGGCATTTATATGAAATAAAATGCAATTTGATGAGAGAGTGAATGATTTTGGTGAATTATGGTAGAATAATTCACAATCTATGTGAAAGAATGGAAAGAAATGACTACGAGAAATTTCGAGTAATGAAAAAATGAAAACGTTAAAGTTTAATTGAAATTTTTATGAAATTGTGCCCTTAGAATTAGTCTGGCAGTAAAAGCCTAGCTCAGGATATAATTGGCTAGCCATAGGGACATCTGTACCGCGGTGCAAGTCACGACGACTTGCTTAGTTATGGTAGGATCACTGATCACCATAGCTTCTGTTTGTACCTGGTATCTGCTACGTGAAAAAATGATCATTGAGATCATTTTTCAGTCTATATGTGGCCCATGGGGGTCCACGTCCCGAGTATCCAGTCTGAGAATTTCTGTCGGTACTGTACTAGGGGCATAAAATGAAATAAAAGTGAAAATAAGTTAAAAGAAATGAAAAGAATAATGAAAATGAAATTTAAAGTGGAAAAAGGACTTAAATGAAAGAAAATGAAAGTTTAGGGGCAAAATGGTAATTTTACCAAATTGGGTAATTAATAAGTAAAAATAAATGAGAAATGATTATCAAGGGCAAAATAGTAATTTTGGAGACCTAACAAGGTCAATAAGATAAGATTTTATAGTACAAGGACTAAACTGTAATTTTATCCAAAAGTAGTGAAATAAGGAATAAATGATGAATAATGATGAAACTAATGTAAAGGAAATGAAAGTAAATGGCTATAATGGCAAAATCGTAAATATTAAGGAAAAAGGACATTTTTGGAATTTAGCAAAATTTTGAGGACTAAAAAGGGAATTAGTCAACCGTCATGAATTAAAAGAAAAAAAAATGTAAATAATGTGAAAAACCGCTGTTTTCACTAAAATGTGCTGAAAATGTTAAAATGTACTTATTGTGAAATTAATTGATTAAATAAAGTATATTAAAGAAATAAATATTGCAAAGAAAGTATTAGGATTGTTAGACACCACTGGACATAGTTTATGCTCAGCATGTAGTTTTACTGCATGCAGGTACAGAGCTGGAGGAGCAATGATGCACAATTGAAGGGACAAGAAATTTTGTTATTTAGTAAATTATGTAGACTTTGGCATGTATATAAATGACTAATATGTATAAATATTTGGATATGTAAAGATATGTAAACATATATGTGTATGATTGTGATGATGATTTGTTTGAAGTATTGGATGTTTGATGGAGATTTTGGAGAAAAGGGAATGATTGTTATAGAAGTGTTGTGCCTCTGAGAGGCTGTGTGTTGTCTGATTTTTCAGGAGGCTAGGCAAATACAGCCGTTATACTGCCGAAATTTTATTATATGAATAGTAACCCGGAACAATTATAGGTCATCGAATACCTAAGTAATTGGTAATATCGAATTTTGGTGTTATTTAAATGTTAATTAAAAGAAAAAAAAATTTCGGTTTACGTGCACTGTTCCGTTAGATCGGAGTGATAAGGGTGTTACAAATATTCTATACTTTCCTCCCATTTTCTCTCTCTAAATTCACCACTTTCATACATACTGTTTAATATAAAAATAAATGTGTTCGTGTGTGTTATTTACTCAGATTCACATATTTAGTTGAATGCCATGTTAATATGAACCTGTATGCATGATAAAATGTTGCTTTGGCATGATTTCCTCCATAAATGTATCATTTGAGTTTTGTTTTTTAGATATTGTTTTGGATGTTAATTTTATTATTGTTTGTTGAAACATGATTTAGGGCTAGAATTATAGGTTTGGCATGCTTTAGATCTATTTATTCATATATTTAGGGTTGGTTGAGGTTTTGGTGAGTTTTGCGTTGATTTTTAGTTCTCTGTATCTGTCCCTCGAGTAATAGATGGGAAGAAACCATCACAGACATCTGTTTGTCAATGCGATAGACGAGATATCGCGGTGATTTCTTCTCGTCTCGTCCCTCCTTTGGTTGTGGGCGTCCATCACCTACCCAGAGGCATTCATGGTCGATTTTATGCTTATTTTAATATGTTTTGTGTCCTTTAATGATTCTTTATTTTATTTTATTAATATTTGGTGCATTAATTCATTTTCTATATCCTTTTGTATATAATTTGCTTCTACATGTTTGTTTAATTTTGTGTTATCTTCTTGTATTTTATTTTGATTTGCCTTTTTTTTATTGTATATGTTTTATAATGCTAATTTATCAATTTTTGTGATTTTGTGTGAGTAATTGATCTGATGTACCTTTGGAGAATCTCGTGGCACGATCATGCATTGGGAATCGTGGCCCAAATGATTTCTTTCCCTCTCTATTTATTTTTCTTTATTTGCATTCGCTTTATGTAATGGTCTCAATACCTGATTAGCTGTAAACAGTATTTTTCGATTGTAAATAGTGTTTTCAGCTGTAAAAAATAAACCCGGAGGTAAAAAATATTTTATTTAATCATAAAAAAATATTAGTTATAGTTAGTCCTGATTTAAAATTTGGAGTGAAATTGAGATAATTTAGCCTTCCAAATTCAAAAATACGAAAAAAGCGGTGCAGTATAATTAATAACCGGGTTACTAAAAAATAGTAAATGAGCTCTAAAAATCACAAAAATTTCCAGATTTTTCTAAAATAATATTTAGAATATTTTGGCTATAAAAAGAAAATTTTTTAGTGACACCGGTAGTGGTTGAATCGGACCGATATAATTGAATCAAATCGAAAATGACTCCGATTGAGTTGAAATTTTCGGTAAAGCCTAATTTTTTCATCATATGAATATTAAAATTTAATTTGAGGTGAATTGGAGATGAAAAGTGAGAGAATTACAAAAAAAATTGCTAGTTTAGCTTAAAAATGGGGTTTTAGGCTTAAGTGAGTGGGTTTTAGGTTGGACCAAAGCCCAACCCACTTGAGCAACTATAAAAGGAAATGAGAGACTGATTTTAGGGTCAAAAATTTAGATTGGACAGCCCTCTTTTTCTTCTCTTCTTGGCCGAACCTTGCATTTTCCTTTCTTTCTCAATTTTCTTCTTTTCTTTTCTCTTTTCTTCTCAAATCCAAGCCTCAAATGTTATGCTCCAAATCTCTAATAGTTATTTTAGGGCTCTATTAATTTATTTAAGTAGATTTTGTGGGAGAAATTAAAGATGAAAGTGAAGGAGCTTAAGTAAGGGTAAGTAAAATTAAATGATTTACTTTATTTTAAAGTCATTTACAAGTATATTTTGATGATTAGAATGTAATTTTTCTATCAATTTCAGCATTAGAGATAAAAAAAATTAGGGTTTTGATTAATGGGAATTTTGGCCCTTATTAATCTTCCAAGGAAAAAGGTAAGGAAAAGGAAGCCTAAGGAAGATTAATCAAGTGAGAGAGATTAGTGACTATAAATTTCATTAATTTTCTTTAATTAAAACCTAATTATGCATTATGTAACTAAGTAAAATTAGAAAAAATGCATGTTTAATTGAAATTGACCTTAGAACAATGAAATTAAACCTTAATTATGTCTAATTGAATACTTAAATTGAATAAATTAGATTTGTATAGTGGACTTTCTATGGTGGCCGAAATGGGCATTAGAGAAAATTAATGTGTAATTAGTATATTATTAATAATTAATGCTTCTAAATGAATATAGACTTAAATTTAAGTGCCTGTGAATTTATTTGAAATTTATAGAATTTATACGAATATTTTTTAGGATGAATTAACATTATGTTTGAAGTAATTTTGATGAATTATGGTAAAATAATTCATAATTTGTGAAAATTAAGGAAGGAATTAAGTGACTAGTGTATTGAAATGTAAAAGTAAGTGAGAATGTTAAATTATGCAAAGAATTATCCAATTGAATATGGAATATTGCCCTTAGTAGTGGTCAGGCGGTTAAAATCCAGTTCGGGATATAAATGGCTAGCCATATGGACACTTTTACCGCGGTACAAGTCATGGTGACTTGCTTTACTATGGTAAAATTGTGATAATTTTTCATAGTTCAGTGTTAAGTGTTCAGTGAAAGTATTAGAATGGTCTTTCGGGATCATTCCCTAGTGCAGTGATGTAGCCTTATGAGGTCCACGTCCCGTATATTCAGTCTGTAGAATTTTGTCGGAGTGGTACTAGGGCCATAATGGTAATAATGAATTAAAAAGTTAAAATTGTGAAGTGAAATTATGATTTGAATTGAAAAAGGACCTAAGTCAAAGAAAGTAAAAGTTAGGGTTAAAATGGTAATTGGCCCTAAATAGTGTATTTTAAAAGTAAAATGACAAGAAATTAAATTAGGGTAAAAGTGAAAAGAAATAATACTCAAATAGGTTGAAATTGAACCTTTATAAATTTGAAGGACTAAAATGAGATCTTACATGAGAAAGGTAAAACAATGACCAATTGGTAATTTTGTAAGCCAATAATTAAATATGAGATGAAAATAAGTAGTTTAGTGGCAAATTGATAATTAAAGTGTAAAGGAATCAATTTTGTAATTAAAGGAAAAATGAAGGATTAAAATGGAAGGTTTCCCAAAGAAATGGTTTTAAACTATATTGAGTGTAAAAATATTATTAGTTACGTTTGATGATAAAAGAATAAAATTTTACATGAATAATGGGGCTATGCATGGGAGGAAAATTTTTAGATTTATAGTCACCACTGATCATATTTAATGTTCAATGCATGGTGTTTACTGCGTGTTGCTCCCGACATGACAGTGGAGCAAGTATACAAGGAAGTTTAAATTTTGGTAGAAGAAGGATCAATTTTAAAATTTTTCCTTGTTGGAATGTATATATTTATCTAGCTCAAAAGTTACTTTTGGCATGTATATATTTTTGTTAGTAGCAGTTAAGTTTGGAATTTGTATAAAACAATGTATATAAGTTTGAATATGTGATTAGTATCATGAGACATATTATGAGTGGTTGGATATATATGTATTACTATCTATAAACTACTGTGCACTGAGGGGCTGTGCAAAATTGTTTACTTTTCAGGGAGGTTAGGCAAGACTTAACCGTTATACTGCCGAATTTTTAATTGACACGTAGCAAATTGAATATTTAATAATTGGTCAGCTAATTAATTTATATTTACTGGGAAAAATGGATATTTGAGATTAAGTGGAAAAAAAAAGAAAAAAAAATTTGGTCCATCACTCATGTGTAAATCAAGAGATTAGTAACGGGTGTTACACTTTATTTATTATTTTACTTCTTTTAGATTAATTTTACTCATTTTGGATGTATGTGTTTTTCAGAGATGTAATAGATAGTAAAAAAAGGGTTTTTTCTGCACGCCTAAATGGAAAAGACACTTAAAATCACTTTTACTAATTAATTGGAAATTTTCCTTAAAATATCACTACAAAAAAAATACATTTTACCGATTAAATATGACCTTACCGACGGTTTTTTATTATTTTACCGACAGAAAACTGTCGCTAAAACGCTGGTAGGTACCAAATTACCAGCGGAAAATTCCGTCAGTAAATATTACTGTGGTTTTACCAACGGATTAATAAAAACATTCCGTCGGTAGTTTTAGTTAAAATCCGTCGGATGATCCATCGCGTTGACCGTTTATCGACAGAAGATTTCGTCAGTAAACCGTCGGTAAAATTTAATGAATAAATTATTATTTTATTTTAATATAAACACCGACGGATAGTGTCGTCGGTAATGTTATCGGCATATTATTTAGTATAAATATTAAAGCTATTAAAATTACAGCGACGGAGTTTCAGTCGGTAATAATAATTTTTTTATTTATTTTTTTAAATTTTTTGCAAAAATTATATATTCCATGTTTCCAGATTAATCACGATAAATTAAATACAAAAATTCTAAAATTTAAATTGATATAACAAAATTAATATATACATCATAATTGTTGTATATATATATCTATATTGTACATAATATTTTGTAATTATACAAAAAATTAACTAATTCTAACTATTATACAAGCAATACCAATATCGACATTGTGCACAAAGTCTTATAGTACTATAAAAAAATTATCTAAAATAGTTGATATAAATTCACAACTAGTAAGATGTACCGTGACTATCAAGAATGATGGAAGGGTCTGTGGTGGGCTGCTGATCTTTATTTGCTAATTGCTAGCATACTTGTTAACATTGGTACGAATTTATCAGCCAATTTTTCCATCAATTTATCTGTGAGGACATCCACCAAGCTAGGCATATATGCGTAACTACCTCTTACACGATATTTTGCATATCTTCCATTATTGCATATAACAACCTACAATAACACATTGAACTTATTGGTAATCCAAACTAGCAGCAATAATAATTATCAAATCTAAAAAAGCAAACTTTTTTAGCTTCTTGTTGTAATCCCTATAGTTGAAAATCACAATTACAGCATCCAATCTAGACAAGTATATGCAGCCATTAACCAGCCAGGAAGCAAATAACTAAACAATAGAACAATGCATCTCTAATAGGTCTATTCCATATAAGAATAAAAAATAACCACACTAAATGCTGAGCTCGATCCTTATCTTAACCACAAAATAGGAACTAATGGTTTCTAGTAAAATTAAGACTAATGCAAAATGAAACATAACAATGCCATAAAAAAGTGTATAGCAAAGCATTAAGTAAGCTCATACCTTCTTTTTCGCTTTCCTTTCATTTTGTAATGCAAACATCTTCTAAGAAAAGAAGGCTTTTATTGCCTACACCAGCAAAAGTTCCCACTCACAATATATGTAAAAGAAAGAAACAAAAAATAAAAAAATTGATGTTAAATACTCTTTTTTTATATAAATCTATTGTAACCATATGATACTTCATGCTAAACTTCAATTTTTTGCCTATCTTTTATATCGCAGTCCGTAAATAGTTCATGAAACAATGGCTTTGAGCTTTGCCTTCCTCTCTTATGTTTTTCTGATTATTATTTTCTCTGGGGTTGGGGACATAATTTTTTGAAACAATTTACCAGTGCGAAAAATATGAAATTGAAGAAAGAAATAGAGATTAAATATAGAAGGCCATACAACATAATACAATGGAATAAAAAGAAGAAAATTAAGGTTAGAAGTTTGTAAAACTTACCTTAGATTAGAGAGAAGCGTGCGATTGATGTTATTGTGGGTCAAAAATCCTGTGTCCCAAACAAGTGAGAAAGAAAATTATTAAATAAAAGAAAATAAAAATTATCTGTTTCAGTGTTTGGAGAAAATTCTCTGTAGTTTGTTTCAATGTCCGCATTTAATATATTTATAAAACAAAGAGAGAGAGAGAGACACACACACAGAGATAGTTCGAGGGAGAAATTATCCAAAACAAAGAGGAATTAGGTTGAAATACATACCTGGCAGTAAAGTAGTGGTGACGGCACACAGCACAAAGAATGATTCATTCAAGTTAGCACACAGCACAAAGAAACAGAAAGAGAAGTTGAAAAATGTTCACATAATTAGTTTGAACGAAACTTGCCAGCTTTAGAACTAATTACGTGTAAGAAATTAATGGTAGGATTTAAACCCAATAAATGTCTATTTAATTAGCTAATACCTACTAATGTACACGTATGCATTTTTAAGACAACATTACATCAATTTCATAAAAGCTATTGGTCCAATAGCTGTTGCTCTTTCCTATTTAGCTAGTTTAAATTCCCCTAAATCAAAAGTCAATAGAAATGTAAAAGCTGAAGCCTCACTGAAAACAGAAGTAACCATCCTCCTTTCCATCGGTATTATAATTGAAAAGGAATATCACTTAAATTCTAAACCTTGAAAACTCATTTATTTATCATAGTTCTTATGTACACAGCCAATTCAATCACCAGCTATTAAATTAAAACAATTTTCAATATTCTAGATATACTTGCAACTAGAAAATTAAAAGGCAAAAAGAAATCAAGTAAAAAGAGCATATTAATTAGAATCCAAGTGAAACAAATCCTAAGGGTAACTCAATGCTACTTCACACATACTTATAACTTAGTAAACTATGAATCCAAGATTAAGTACTAAGAACCTGTAATAAATAAATTATTATACAAACCTGTAATTTTTGAAAATAAAATTAGATAAAAAATAGAATTAAGTTAAAAAAGTTATTTGTATTCAAAGCATATAATGATTACTAACAAGCTAAAGGTAGAAATAAATATGCAGAAGCTCAATTTTTTTGTTGAACACAAGGCATGTACCACATTATGGCCTTCTATTGGCAGAAGTGGCAGGCTTACTAAGCTCAGTGATTGAAACAGCCAGTTTCATTTTTTGTGTGTGTGTGAGGCCAGTTTCATGTTATTTTTGAATAACTATAGGAAGAGAAAAATTTTCTTACACTTCAGAAAAGAAGACCTTAGTGCTAAGCTGAAGCGCACAAAAATCATGCTTTCACGAGTGAAGGAAAAGTTTGCACATCATCGTGTATTTTGCATGGAACTTTCTTAGATATAAAACAAAGAACAATCTGTGTATGTCTTGGTCTGAAAGCACAATAAGCATACCTAACACTTTTATCTGGATCATATTGGTACCTAACTAGCCGTGGGATCAATAATTTTAACTGTGGTTGCAGAGCATATAATAGCAAAAAAGAGGGATGTATTTCTTCACAATATAGCAGGGACTTTTCACAAACTATTCCATACCACTTGAGAGTTGTTCAACAGAAGTGTCTCCAAATCCATCAATACAGTAGCTGGGGCTCCCTGATGCACGAAAAATAAAATCCTTATTAATGAAACCAATTGGGTAGTGACTCAACATAATCTCTACCAATTAAAGTTATTCTGTCCATTAAGTGAAAATTATAAACCACGAGATGAAGATCTACTCAGGACACATTCCAAAGCAGAAGCAATAATTTAAAATTTTGTATCACCAGTTGAAGCAATTAGTGCTATTAATATTCAAAATGTGCCAATGCACTGACACATGCAAACTATGAAAAAAAAAAGCATGCTTATTATAGTTTGTTACTTGTTTACTTGGTTCCAAATTTGGATTATAACATAAAAACTTGTCTGCAAGTAGTTAATAATAGTTCTTAAGTAGGCTGTCTCATTGCAGTAAATATAAAATTGATAAACTGTTATGCTGAATAAAGAATATGAAAGAAATTTAAAGCTGTATCATTACTTGCTACTAACACAGAATTCAGGACCTAATTATGCAGGCATAAACATTGCCTAAGCTTTCAACTTATAATTGAAGATCCTTAATTATCACATTGATTCTTGATTTCATATGCATTTCTCCTAGTCGTATCTCAGAGAAACCATCTATGAGATAATGGATCAACTATGCAGTTTAATCTCAGTTTTAGAATAATATCCCCATGCCCATTTGGCTAAAGCTCACCACTTTCCTACATAACAGAACCCATAAAATCTTAAATACAATGGAGAATGTCATCATCTTCCCTATCAACTCCATACTTTAGAAATGAAATACCAGCTATGACTAAAATGATTTCTTGATTGACATATACACAAAAGAGCCCAAGAAAAGAGAGAGCAGAACACAGCTATACCAGTGAACTACTAACACAAGTGCTGTCCTCATCCATAAGGATAATTCTGTGCAGATTGCATCTGAAAAGCTATACTTTGAGGCCCCATGAAAGTTTCATTAATATGAACTACCAAGAGAAATTTCATACCTTAGGTATGTCAATTGACCAAAATGTCCTTCCTCCAATTTAAAAGCCAATGCCACAAGTCGTCTATCTGAACTTCCAGCCAACAAGACCTGCACTTCATTTAATTAGTTTCCAATACAAAAAGATAACAATGTAGTAATAATAATAAGAAAGGGAAATCTTGATAAAATTATCCAACTGAATACCTTTTCTTCATCTTTGGATTGATCAAGAGCATAGTTACTAACTTTAATAGGACAGAGCAAATAACTGAGAACATCATCCAGCAGTGGTTGCACTTCCTGCAGAAAATTTCAGAATAATTTATTAATATTTCTATAATCAGGAAGATCACTCGCTCATCAGCATTTTACATGGTCTTTCAAATAACCACCATTCAATATTTCTTCACAAATGCATTAATTAAATGTATTGACAAGTATCTTAAACGGGCATAAATAGTTCAAATCTCAGAAAACCAGAAAAAGTAGAACTGAAAATTAAAAAAAAAAAAATACATGGGAATAAACATTACTATTGGACATATAAACTTTATCTCCCTAGAACAGTTGCAGTAAACACCCATCTGCACTGCAGCCAACAAAATGGTGGTTTAATTAAGCTTCGATGAAACTCAATTTAGTTGGTAATTGCTATTAGAAGAACATAAAGAAGAAAAATAATTAAATTTCGTTATAATTCATATAATTATTCACCTTAACAACAAGAACCTCATCTCTGCAATCATGGACAGAGTTAATCCCGTGATTCAATCAGTTAGATGTTCTTCGGAAAAAAAATAAATTAGCTAGCTGTTCAAAAGTGTAATTGACTAATACACAGCCACATATAAACATAAAGGACAAGAAATCTAAGGAATTTGCGAAATTTGGTAAAAAAATGTTTACAATTAAAAATTTTCGATCCTATAACCGATTAGTGTTTTCCAAAGTAATTGGATAATCAAACTGGAATGGTCTGACAAACGAAAAATATAACAAGTTCATATAGAGTTTCAGGCCCATAAATTCTACTGCTAATGAATTTCTATCTTCACTTTGCTTGTAACCCTTAAAAACTGACTCATAACCCACAAAACTCTATCAACAAATATAATGAAAAAAATTGGCAACAAAAAAGTACACAAATAAAGTGAAAATGATACAAAATTTGGACAAAAGTAAACATATAAAGGATTATTAGCTCAGAACTTCTTAGAGGGTTGTGTTAATCATCAAAGACAGGCCCAAAAGAGATTCGCCTCTAGAACCCGACAGACCCCTATGTTATCAAATTGTTTATTTTTTCTTGCCGTGTTATCACAAAAGTAGATCAAAATTAACAAAACCCTAAAACCCAAGTGAAAATTCAAAACAGAAAAAATAAAGCACAAAATAGCAAACAAGCAAAGAGAGAGAAAAAGAAAAATTACATAAGAAAAAAGCTAGAAGAGATCTCAGGCCAAAATTGATAAACAAATCGGTTAAGATTGAAGGGTGCATGCTTTTTAAGTTGACCGACTAAGCGAGTGAGAAAAGAAGACAGATTCAATAAGGGAGAGAGAGGGATAGAGACAGAAATAGAGTGAGGTTAAAGAAGGGAGAGATGGCAGTGGTGGTGAATCGTGCGTGGAATTAACCTCGCCGTCAAGATGGCGAGGAAGGAGGTTGGAGCGCTTGAGAAAAAAATCCCTCCTTTAGGGCTTGACTGAACGAGGAAGCATTGAGTTTTTGTTTAGTTAAAATTATTTTATTAACATTAAATATAAAAATTTTAATAAATGAATACCGACGGAAGAATCCGTAGCAACAACTACAACTCCGTCGCTAAAAACGGCACCAAAAGTTTCTCTCTCTATATATATATACCGACGTAATAGAAAACTGTCACAAATTTTGTTGGTAAAACTTCAAAAAGTCAAATGCTGCTTGTATTACCAACGGCAATTCTGTCGCTATATAAGGTTAAGGATAAATTTGATTACCGACCTATGTAACCATCGGTAAATCGGTCGCTAACAATTGGCGCCAACATTTCCCGCCAAATATACCGACGAATTCTTAATTCCGTCGGTAAAAATGTCATCGTTTATCAAATTTTATTTTTTACCTATGCATAATCAATTTGGTCGGTAATCCGTCAGTAATATCTTACTTTTACCTACGGAATCTGAGTTCGTCGGTAAAATCCGTTGGTAAAATCGATTTTTTTTGTAATGTCTGGATTAATGTCCAAATTTTCAACTCAAAAATCACGAAAGAATAAAAGAGTTTTTTTGTAAAACGTGTATGAGGGAACATTAGGGAACCAATGTTCCCAACCTAAGTGAATGGCCCAATTTATGTATGTAGTTTTTGTATTTGCTGGACGATTTGCCTTTATAATAATTTAAGTAGGATTTATCTTGTTTATCGCTTTATTTACTGCTTTCTTTATTTGATTAGGATGTTTATTTAATTTTATCGCAAATGTATCGTGGGAGATATGAGAGTGGATTAATACTTAAAACCCAACTATAAAACAACACGTAACCTAGGTGCTAAGTAAGAGTGATGTCCCGAACACCAATCTCTATTTGGACATCAAAAAGGTCGAGATTTATTTCCTAAAATCCTGTTGGGTGGCGACACCCAAAGTCCTTCAGAAGTTGACCATCAACAATAATTTGGGCCCTAACCCCTTTCCATTATGAAGTGGCCATTCTTTGGAGTTATAGTGAGCCTCGTCTGGTTTTGGACCCTAAAAGTGGGTCTCTGAGAGTGAACCCAAAATCGAGCTTGGCTTCGGCACATGTCACACATGGAATTCATCATTTTCTTTTAGTTCTAAGATTGCCTCGACAAAATAGTGTAGTTGAAAGGAAGAATAGTTGGTGCTTAATATGGTTAGAAGTATGTTGAAGAGAAAAAATTTGCCTAAAGAGTTATGGGTAGAAGCAGTTGATTGTGCAGTCTACCTATTAAATCAGCCCCTACAAAAAGTGTTTGTGATCAAACACCGCAAGAAGCATGGAGCAAAAGAAAGTCAAACACATCTCACTCGTGAGTTTTCAGAAGTGTCGAACATGTACTAGATAAAGAAAGAAGAAAGTTTGATGACAAAAGCAAGAAATACTTATTTTGTTGGCTATTTAGAACATTCAAAGGGATATAAAATGTTTGATCCTTAATCACAAAAAATGATCATCAGTAAAGATATCACAATAGATGAAAAAGCAGTTTGGGATTGGAGTGCTAATAAAGAAAAGAATTATAGTTTTTATCCTTTCATTATAGATGAAAACAATGATATTGAGAAGCCAGCCACAACATTGGCAAATACACCCAGTTTCAGTCCATCTTCTAGTGAGAAGATAGTCTGAGTGAAAGTCCTAGAGAAAGGCCACAAAAAATGAGACGTGTTGAAGATCTCTATAAAATGACGAGAAATCTTAATGATGAGTTAACTTTTTATTATCATTATGTTGACAGTGAGCTGGTTAATGTTGAAGAAGCCTTAAAAGATGACAAATGGAGAAAAGCCATAGATGAAGAGATTCAAGCAATTGAAAAGAACAAAACATGAAAGCTGGCCTCACTTCCAGATGGTCAAAAACCCATTGGTATTAAATGGGTGTTCAAAGTAAAAAAGGATGCAAAAGGTGAAGTTGTGAGACATAAAGCAAGATTGGTGGTGTAAGCATCGGGGTCCTGAGGAGGCCTTTGTCAGGGTTACCTGATGAGAAAAATTGCTTGTCTAAAGATAACGAATCGAGGATGATGGACTCTTGGTGGCAATAAAATTATTTTCTAAAAGCCTCTTAATTATTGTCTAGCCCAGCCTACGCGGTTGAGTGGCTCAAGGCGGGCAAATGACGAATGTACCCTTAATAGGGAACTTAAAACTCGTGTTAGGAGCATGTAAAGGCCTTGCACGTTGCGTATTTATGGCATGCGCGCCCATATGATCGAAAAAATATTCATCATTTGGCCTTAATAGAAGAATTTTGCCTTTTTTGGAATGCACGACCATGCAAAAAGGAGTGTACAGCCGTGCACTCCAAAGAATCTTGCCTTTTCAGGCAAGTTGGCCAACTTTTGAAGTGTACAGCCGTGCAAGCCAAAGGCAAAGCCGTACACTTAAAAAGGTGGTTGGCTTCCCTAGGAGGCAAATGGGCAGGTGGGTGGCACTGCTAGAGTGTACAACAGTACATACCCATGGCACGGCCGTACACTCTGCCTTTATAAGCCCCCTCCGTTTCTTTCTGAGGGGTTGGCCCTTTTGATTGATTTATAGAGTTTAGTTAGAAAGAAACTTCCAAAAGAAACTTTCTAAGCTAAAAAGTGAGTTTTTAGCACTTAGTCTTTTGAATCCTTGGTCATTTTTCTGGGTATTTCAATACTACAAAGAGTCCACGAATCCGACAGTCTAATTGAGTAAGTATACTGAAGGTAATATAAAAGGCCATTCTTGGTATTTTTATAGCTATAATAAAATTTTGTCATTCTTTTCATCTGTTAGTTTCTATTACATATGGATTTTTGTTAGATTCAGGTTGTGAAGCCCTTTAAAAAGGTATGTTGCTGTGCGATGGAAATTATTAGGTGATTCTCTTTAATTTTTGTCTTGGCCATTTTCAAATCATTTTTATCAAAATAAAACCCGGTTTAAAAACTCTTCTTTGTATTCAACTGTTCCTTTTTGCTTCCTTTTGGATTTGCTATTGATGAGGAATGTCTTAAAAGGAAAGAAAACTCACTGTTATCAGGTTGATACGGTCGTGTATTGTTTGATGCATACTCGTACGTCAAACGATGCACGACCCACAGTGTATTTTCTTGCTTTTAGGGCTAATGAGTCGATCACATATCGTCAAATACGCCCTTGTGCATTTTTTGACATGGGTGTCAGATCCTTATTTTTTATTTTATTTTTATCATTTTCATACCTCTTGGTTCAAATTAATTTTATGTATGTTCCTTCTGTGTTTTCTATTATCATTATTATTTTTGTTGTCATTATCAATGTTATTATTATTGCTTTTAAGGAATAAAGCTTTTTTGCTAATATGATCAGGAAAGTGCTCCAGTTAAGTCCATTATCCTTTCTCTTTACTGTAAATAAATACTTTTTCGACTGCAAATGAAAAACATCACGCAAAATATTTATAGTAAATAATTGAGGTATTTCATTAATAAAATTGGATCAATGTCTGCCTTTTTGCTTAGAAAATTCACATGTAAAAAATCAGCTTTTAATAATGTAAATGATTTTTGTATATAATTAAATAACACGGGACATTTCTTAAATAAAACTTGAACTGGCAAGTCCCTGTCTTCAAGATCTCGCAATGAAACGTTTCTTCAATAATCTGTATGCCATGACCAAAGTCCTTACCTAAAGGAATCATGATGAACAACCCGATTTATGAATGCCTTTATAGCCTTACTCAATACCCAGATTTACCGCTTTCTTACGTGATTGGTTGCACCTTTAATTTCTATATTTGCTCTATTCTTGAATGAAAGAAACGGAATAACATGATTAATTTGAGAGCCGTTATGTCACAATTGTCAAGGATAAAAATAAGAGTGGAATTCTGAACCCTCTCTTGGTTTTTGGCCTCACAAGGTCAGAACACCCTTCTTTTTCAATATTTCGTTGGGTGGTAACTCCTTATTATTCAGCCTTGTGGTGCCCAACTAGACGCTTTCCGATCATCGATCGTTAGCGATAAGATAGGAACACCTTGACGTGTCACGTCACACCTTTCGAGGTTAATGATCGGGGCAAGTTAAGTTGAGTCTCTTTCCTATCACGAAGTGACCGTCGGCCTGGACGGGAAACTTCAACCTGGTTCTGACCCTAAAAGTGGGATCGAATAGCTAAAGGTCAGAGGTTTTTCTCACTCAAACTCGATGATCCCTTGGTTTCGGGGGTAAAATTGAGTGTCGATGGCTTGAAAAAGAAAGCCAAAGATTTACTCAAGTGAAGGGCGCGCGTCACAGGTGACGAAGGGATTCATTCAATGACTTGGCATTAACTACAATGAAGTTTTTGCTCCTATTACAAGAATGGAGAGCATCAAACTGATAATTTTAGTTGTTGCTTAGAACGGATGAAAGATTCATCAAATAGATGTCAAATCAGCTTTCTTGAATGGATATCTTGAGGAGAAAATTTATGTTCAACAACCACCTGAATATGTTATCAAAGGCTATGGAGATAAGGTATTAAAATTGAAAAAGGCACTATATGGTCTCAAATAAGCACCAAGAGCTTAGAACAATCGAATTGACAAATATTTTCAAGAAGATAGTTTTCTCAAATGTCCACATGAATATGTTGTATATGCAAAAGTGAAAGATAGAGGCATTCTACTAGTTTGCTTGTATATGGATGATCTTATTTCCATAGAAAACAATCCACAAATATTTGAAGAATTCAAGAAGACAATGGCTCATGAATTTGAAATGACTGATATTGGTTTCATGTCATATTATCTTAGTGTTAAAGTGAAGCAAAATGAAGATAGATTTTTTCTTTCTCAAAATGGATTTGCGAAAGAGATTTTGAAGAAGTTCAAGATGAAAAATTGCAATTCAGTAAGCACACCAGTTGGAATAAAATTGTCAAAAGATGATAACACAGAAAAAGTCATCCAACAATATTTCGAAGCTTGATCGGGAGTCTAAGATACTTGACTTGTATAAGATAACCTAATATTCTTTATGGAGTTAGGTTAGTAAGTCAATATATGGAAGCTTCTACGGTATCATATTGAAATGCTGCAAAAAGAATACTCTGCTATGCAAAAGGTACAATTAATTTTGGTTTATTCTATTCACGGTCTAAAGATTTCAAATTAGTTGGATACTGTGATAGTGATTGGGCTGGTGATAAGAATGATAAAAAAAGCATAATTAGCTTTGTATTTTTTTTGGGTGACATTGCATTCACATGGAGTTCAAAGAAGCAAGCAATTATTACATTGTCGACATGAATCTAAATATGTTGATGCAATGTCATGTGTATGTCATGCCATAAGGTTTCGAAGATTGTTAAAGGAACATCAAATGTCTTAACATAATCCACTTGAGATTTTTATTGATAATAAGTCTGCATTGGCATTAGCAAAAAATATAGTGTTCCATGAAAGAAGCAAGCACATTGACACAAGGTATCATTTCATTAGAGAATGCATTGAGCAAAAGGAAGTAAAACTCAAGTATGTGAAGACTTAAGACCAAGTTGCTAACATATTTACAAAGCCACTTAAATACGATATGTTTGGTCAATTGAGAGCATTATTAAGAGTTACAAAAAATTTAGTTTAAGGGGGAGTGTTGAGAATTAAACTAAATTTTATAAATAAAAATATAATAAAAACAAACAAAGAATAAACAAAACTTGTGAAGGTGGAGCAAGATATTAAATTCAATTTGTGAAAGCTATTTCTTGGTGATCGTCTAATAAAAAATTGAAATCATTATATGATGGGTATTAATTAAAAATATAAAAGTAGAAATGATTAAGATGTGTAATAGTAAATTGAAACTAAATGTGTGGTTTAAATTGAAACCACTTATTCTTCCTTTTCCCTATCTTTTTCTTCCTAGCTTTTTTCCTCACCTTGAAATTCCTTTTTAGGCCGAATTATATGAGAATAAATTGTGAGTTTTTGTCATCAATTTCAATATATAAATGCTTGTAAATAATTCTACTAATGATTCTCTACAATTCTACCCCAAAATCTCGAATTAATTCCAACAAAAACTCATAAATTTACCTATTTAGGTTAACTTTCTCTCACCAAAATTCCACACTTTCAAGCTTTCTTTTGCTTCAATCTTGTTGCTATGTTGAAGAGAATGATTTCTAGTGTATCTAGATGAAATTTGAGCTTAAGTTGTTGTGGGAATTAGAACGAGAAAGAAAAGAAATAGTGGAAGGGAGTAAGAATGATGGCTATGGTTTTGGTGGAGAAGAAGGAGGAGAATTTTTGCATTTTGGAGAGATTTTGTGAGATTTCTACATTTCTCTAATTTGTCCTTTAGTGCACCAAATTAAGGGTTAGGATTCACTCATTTACTATTTTATCTAATGGCTTATTTTTAAGCCACTTGTCATGCTTACGTTAATTATTTCAATTTTTCATTCACAACTAATGGGTGTAGGTGATCCTAGCTTATTTTTTTATGAAATTTATGCTATTGAACAATTTAAAAATGATCTTTAACCCCAGTAATTAAATTAACTTCTATTTTCTGCCATTTTTCAGAATATAATTGTCTCCTCATGAGAATTCCCTAAAAATTTGCTCCGCATTCAATAACATATGTAGGAAGGTGTGTTTAAAATTTTAGATCATTCTAATATCGTTTCGGTATACTTCTAGCTCCTAAGGAAAAATTAGCCGGTTCGGAATTCAAAAATTTGATATAGTTAGATAAATTATTTTTCACTTCCAATAGCTCATTTAGACTATTTCTAATAGATCTATGCAATAGGAATAATTTTTGAAGATTTATAGAATATTTTAGAGTCTGATTAGAAAGAGCCAAAGAAGCTTGGGATACATTAAAAGAACTCTATAATGGCAACGATAGAATAAGGCAGATGTAATTGTTAAATCTCAAAAGAGATTTTGAAGTTTTAAGGATGGAAGAAAAGGAGACTCTATAAGAGTTTTATGACAGGCTAATGATGGTGGTAAATAATAGAGAAAGTGCTTATAAGATTGCTCGAAAGATTTGAGGTTCATCTCTAAAAGATTCAAAAGATATCAATGAAATTACTTTAACTGAATTAATCAATAACTTGCATGCTTAGGAGCAAAGAAGAATTTTGAGAAAAGAAGGAATTCAAAAGGTAGTTGAAGGGGCTTATTTAGCAAAGGCCTCATCTTCAAAAGGAAATCAATGTGATATTTGCAAGAAACCTAATCATAATGAAGACAATTGTTGGCACAAGGAAAAGCCTCAATGTTTCAAGTGCAAAAATTTTGGGCACATACAAAGGAATTACAAAACTAAGATTGAAGAAAGCGTTAATTTGGCACATATTGTTGAAGAAAAATTATTTTGATATTGGTGAGAAGGGCACCAAGAAGCAATTTTTTGGAGAGCAGTGCTCCAACCATTGAAGGATGATGGGAAGTTAGGGGCGTGCATCGGTCGGGTTCAGGTCAACCTGACCCGAACCCGAAGTTTTGCAATTTCCCTCACCGACCCGACCCTACTTAATTGTCGAGCCCCCACCCGATTAACTCGACATTTTTCAAGCCTTGACTCTTTTAACCTGATTTACCCGAATTTAATTTTTTTAATTGTTTAAACTTAAAATTAAATTAAAATACAAATCAATAATATTCACCACCATAAAAATATTTTAAAAATACAACAAACTAACAATTTAAAAATTACAACAAACATATATTACATAATAATTAAATACTAACAACAACAATAATAAAAATATACATCCACAATAAACATCAAAAATCAAATTAAATATCCAAAATTAAACATCCAACAATAACAAACATATATTAAAAACGCCAATATGCCATCATCTTCACTCTTTAATTTCTTCATGACCACCTAATTTGTAATTAATGAGAAATAATTAATTATAAATTAAGAACAAATAGCAAAATTTGCACAATTCATATAACTAACAAAAGCAACTAACAGAGCAGAGAACAATTTAATAGAGAACAATCCATAAAATTGAATAACAGAGCACAATCCATAAAATTCTTCAATAGAGAACAGTTTAAAAACCTAAGATAACTAACAAAAGTTATCCTCAAATTAATAATATCTTCCAATCCTAAAAGATAGGTCCACCTAATGAGATAATGATTTTTTAGGTTATTTGAATATACAGTACTACATGCATGACTCACATATCTGCCTATTTATAAGTATTAATTCTCATATACATGCATTTTGTTTGATATGGTATATACATTAAAAGCCTATTCATAATTATTAATTCTCACATATCTATTTACATATTTTATCAACCATGCATGACAACAAGGAGAAATGAAAACAAGAGATCTTCCAACAAGCAAACGCAATTAAAACTAGAAATTGAAATCGTGTCTCTGTACCAAATATGAAAAACCACAAGCAAGAATGCAATAATCCATAAATTCTACATCAGACAATTAACCAATCAACCACAATACCACACTGATTTTCCCTTAAAACCATACTTTAAAAATTGCATTCTTTGCCATTAGCCTTCCAACAACTAATCCCTCTATCTCTCTCTCTTTAAGAATTTGTTCATAGCCCCCATTTGCTATTGCCTCTATCCACTTCTGCAATCAACCAACATTCCAACTCTGGCCTCTTTTCTCGCTTATCTTTCTCTTGCCCATCGCTCATCTCTCTCTCCCGTTTATGCAAAATTAAAAATATTCTATCAAGTACCAATAGAAGAACAACTATTAACACAAAGAGAAGAGAAGAAACAAGAACAAAAACAGAGCAGAGACATAACTTACTCGAATGCCAAGGAGCTACAAACGAGGGAGACCACCATAGAGGCCGAGAATTGAGATGATGACTAGTATGAATGAGGCAATAGGGAGATTACAACCGCCGTTCATCCACGGCGGAGAGAGAGTAGAGGATGAGCGGCGGAGTGGGCGACTGGGTGGGATTAGGGATTTGTTGATTTGGGTTCGAAGGAAGTAGCAGAAATTAGGGACTTTTTTAACTTTGGTGTCTTTTAAAAACTTATTTAGGAAAATGGGGCTGTTTTTCGAGTATTTGGGGAAATGGGGCATTTATCCCATTTCCGCAACAAGTACCTGCGGAAATGGAAAGGTGGGACCCAATGACTGGTTCAGATTCGCAGATGGTGGGGCCCTCAGTTCATTTCCGCAGCCCCTTGTTGCGGAAATGGACTTGTATTTATTTCTCTCTCCATGTAACGAAAGAGCACATTTACCATAATGGTAAAGGTGCACAATAATAAACTCAAAGGTCTTGGGTTCAATTTCCATGGAGAGCAATATATTAAATTTTTTTCTATTTTTTAAGATTAAAATTTACAATTAATTTTTATACATTAATTAATTAAAATCTATAATTAATTTTTTAAATTAAATAATTTTATAATCAATTTAAATAATTTTATATTATCTTTATTTTTTTCAATTTTTTAAAAAAGCAATTATAAATTTTAATTTACACTGAAAAAAATTTTAAATTAATTTTAATTGGAAATTCAATCTTCATACTATTACTCTTATAATTTATATTGATACATGAAAATTAATTATACTCAATAATTCAATGTTTAAACAAAAGTCCTTTTCGGCTAATTATTGAGTATAATTAATTTTCATGTATCAATATAAATTATAAGAGTAATGGTATGAAGATTAAATTTTCAATTAAAATTAATTTAAAATTTTTTTAAGTGTAAATTAAAATTTATAATTGTTTTTTTAAAAAATTGAAAAAAAATAAAGATGATATAAAATTATTTAAATTGATTATAAAATTATTTAATTTAAAAAATTAATTATATATTTTAATTAATTAATGTATAAAAATTAATTGTAAATTTTAATCTTAAAAAATAGAAAAAAATTTAATATATTGCTCTCCGTGGGAATTAAACCCAAGGCCTTTGGGTTTATTATTGTGCACCTTTACCATTATGGTAAATGTGCTCTTTCGTTACATGGAGAGAGAAATAAATACAAGTCCATTTCCGCAACAAGGGGCTGCGGAAATGAACTGAGGGCCCCACCATCTGCGAATCTGAACCAGTCATTGGGTCCCACCTTCCCATTTCCGCAGGTACTTGTTGCGGGAATGGGATAAATGTCCCATTTTCCCAAATACTCGAAAAACAGCCCCATTTTTCCAAATAAGTTTTTAAAAGACACCAAAGTTAAAAAAGTCCCCAGAAATTAGGATTTTTAGCTTCATATATTAGTGTTATTCGGGTCATTGGTCGGGTCAATTTTAGAAGGGTTTTTGCCTAACTCGATACAAAATTATCATAAGTGTTGGTTCGGGTCTGGTTATTCAGGTTTTGCACACCCCTATGGAAAGTACATCATCAAGCACAATAATTCTTACAACTTTGAATCGAGAAGGAATGTAGGAAAATGATTCAAAGTTGTTTAAAAAATTTCGGTTTATTTTATTGCATGTTTTTAGGTTTATGTTTATCGTTTACCAAGTCAATAATTAGTTGTTGATATCTTTTTTGAATTCAAGTTTTAGTAGGTTTTTATCTCTATTAGTAGTTAGTTTATTAGCATCTTTTCTATTTTTTGTTATTTACATTATTATAAATGTAAGTTTGAAAATTAATAAAAATATTTCCATATCATTCTTGTTATCTCATTTTCTCTAATTTACTTTGTCTCTTCTATTAAAAATCCAACAGATTCTATTAGTGAACAAAATTGAAAGTAACATATTACATTTTTTTTCTTTTTCTTTTTTTTTTGGTGTTTCTGATCATGTACACTACATTCAATGTCAAAGTTGCAAGCAAGTGATATTTTTGGTGGTGTTTCATTTTATACCATAACAACCGTTAAAAACTACTCTTGAAAATACTAATACCAGTAAACAAGAGAATTAAAAGAAGAGCAACAATTTTTTGTTTCCTTTTCTGGTTGGCAGAGGAAGGATGAGCTCTTTGAAGCTCCCTCGTCACAAATGCTAGAAAGCTTGGCTACGGGGGGGAAAAAGAATTGTGCAAATGGCAAGGCAAGACTGGCAGGAAGAAACTCTCGGCGAAACCCGAAATAGACCACACGGATTGCGGATCAACCAAACGACAATGCTGCTTCAAACGGCTAGCCCTGGGACTTGCAGACCCATCACTACTTACTGATTTGTTAGTCTAATTTATTCATATTTGTTGCGTCTTGTAGTCATAAATATGAATTATCATTGAAGAACATATTAAAAAATAGTATAATTTAACTAAAAATTTCATAATTTCTGTTAGAAATAGTACTCTTCTTTTAGGATGGAGGAAGTATTTAACATTTAATAAAAAAATTGTCCTTTCTTCAGTTTAATTTAAAAAAAAATAAGCATATCAGAAGGACAATTGATTTGCACTAAGATTAAAATCAATGTTTTGTATTTCTTCAGTTCAACTTTGCATGGACCAACAAAATCAATAATTAACATCAAATTTAATTTATATTCTTTATAATTCACTAAAATATGATTTCATTAATTGTTTATAATTATATAATCTTACTCTATTAATTATCATTTTTTAAATAAAATAAAAAATATAGTTATATTTATTAAAATTTAAAAATTATCAAATTGAATGAAACAAAAAATAAAAAATCGTGATTAATAAAATAAAGAGAGTATTTCTGAAAAAATAAATCAAATACGCATTTGTCCGTGGGCAAATTTAAAGGGTGACCGCAGAGGCACTCACTTACTTCCACACCGACAAAAAAAAAAAATTAGTAACGTATGTGTTAATTTTACATTTTCTCCTTTCTTCTTTACTTTTCTCCCTCTTGCGTAGCTCTTTAATATTTCTTGTTACTTTTAAAATAATAAATTAATAATATGTATAATTTTAACCCTGAAAATGTTAATTTTGTATTATTTTCTGCAGTGTTGCTGAAAAAGAAATTGTTTTTCACAATTTGCAAAATTTCACTATCATGCATATTATGATTTGATTGAAGGGTATTTTTTCAAAAATTCATTTAGAAAATAAACATCAGCAATTTAAATTATAGTTGGAAAGAAAGCTACATAAATTATAAATATGATTTATTTTATTTTTAAATATTTTCTTCCATTCACTAACCATGATAACTTTTAACTATTCAAACTTATAAAAAAATATTAATTAACATTAATTATATAAAATATTTATTATAGTTTATCAAAATATCCTTTTAATTTCCTATAATTTTATATTCATTTTATTAATAATTTATTTTTTGGTTTCTATATAAAGATAAAAATAAAAATAAAAATAAAAATAAAAAAGACGCCATTAATATTTTTTAAAATTTAAAAATTATTACGTTCAAAAAAATTAAAATTGTGGGATTAGTTAAGCGGGAGGAAAAATATAATATGATAAGAGAGGTAAAGCAAGAAAGGGGAAATCAACGCGAAGAATTTTCTTTAGGAGAAATCGCCATCGAAATCTACCCCACACACAGACACTGTTGGGTCAGAGGCCTTTCTGGTCAACGTCGATCCCAACCCCCCCCCCCCACTATTCACCTAAATTTCACATCTTACGCTCAGATTTCTCCCTAACCCTAACACTGGCGGCTCACATTTCCCCATCCAACCTCAATATTTCAATACCAATTCTGGATCCTTGATTCTACACAGTTACTCAATCCAACGCTCCATTTCCATCCCGCTCTTACATCTCATAGGCCATACCAGTTGCCCACCCAGCCACCCAAAAATACCACTCAACCTAATATCTCACTCGAGCAGAGAGGGAGGGAGAGAGATACAGAGAGGGCGAGGGCGAGAATGGAGAAGGAGAGAGAGCAACTGGTTTACTTAGCCAGACTTGCAGAGCAAGCTGAGAGATGTGATGGTATGCCCTAATTTCCGGTTCTCGATCAATGTTTATTCGAGGTTCTTCGGTGGATCTCTCATTTTATATTCATGTTCTTGTTTTCGCTGTTTGTGTTAATTCCACGTTTGATCATGAGCACATAAGTTTCTAGAACGAATTAGAGGTATGTGTATTGCATTTTTTTCCCGGAATCTATGGGTATATAGTGCCTATTTGTGATTTTGATCTCCGCCTGGTTTCTTTGTAGTCATTAATTGCTATGCATAAATTACTACTGCTTTCATTTGTGATTTTGCGCTGTTTAGTTTGAGGATTAACTGTTCGGCTGAGCGTTATTTGATTGTTTTTTTTTTTATTTATAGGCATTCTGCACAAAGACGCCTTTTACGGTTAACTTATTTTCTAAAAAGCAATTTGCTTATAAAAGGTTATGTATAGAACATTTCTTGTTTTAAAATGAGTGTTTGAGTTCTGTGTTGTGCTTTCATTTTGTGTAGGCATTTAGTTGGAAACTCTTGTTATGAAAACGTATTATATATGTATTGAGTTTGATGTCATGCTTTTTTGTGCCAAATTCTTGCAGAAATGGTTGAAGCAATGAAGAAAGTTGCTAAGTTGGACGTGGAATTGACAGTGGAGGAGAGAAACCTGGTGTCTGTGGGTTACAAAAATGTTATTGGGGCAAGAAGGGCATCTTGGCGGATACTGTCCTCCATTGAGCAAAAGGAGGAAGGAAAGGGGAATGAACAAAACGTGAAAAGGATAAAAGAATACAGGCAGAGGGTTGAAGATGAGCTCGCAAAGATCTGCAATGACATATTATCAGTAATTGATCAGCATCTTCTTCCATCCTCCACTTCTGGGGAATCAACTGTCTTTTACTATAAGATGTGAGATATTCATTACTTATTTTTGACCCATAAAGATTATTTTAAAATAATGTGCAAATAAAATTAAAATTGAAAAATTGGTTTTTTCGGTCTTAGAACCTTTGCATGGATAAAGCATAAACATTCAAAAATTGTGGTTTTAACTTAGATTGCTTGGTATTTCCAATGGATCTGTTGGCTTCAATGAGGGCAGGAAATCAATTGGAGACTGCATTTGGGTTCTTCTATTTCATGTGGTGCTTTTGATCTATGACCATCTTGCATTTGGCATGGATTACATTTTGTATCTTCTAGTTTGTGTTCTATCTTAGTTGTAGTTCTCGAGCTTCGACGATCTGCTTTTGATGTGTGTGAATTACTTTTATTATTTTCTTATTGGGGCAGGAAAGGGGACTATTATCGTTATTTAGCTGAGTTTAAAGCTGCTGATGACCGAAAAGAAGCTGCAGATGAGTCCCTTAAGGCTTATGAGGTTTGCAATTCTTGTCCTCCTGTTTGAATTTCTTTTCCTACATTTCATTTTTTCATCTAAGAATGCTCAAGTATGAAAAGGTGGTTGATTATTTAGTGAGATCACTACTCCTGTTCCCTGGGTTGCAGGCTGCCACTGCTACTGCATCATCTGATTTGCCCCCTACTCATCCAATCAGACTTGGTCTCGCTCTGAACTTTTCAGTTTTCTACTATGAGATTTTGAACTCACCCGAAAGGTTTATAGCATCTTTCTTGTTCTTTCTCTCTGCATGCCAGTACAATATTTGTTGTAGCAGTACATTATGTACCATATTTTTGAACTGCCATCTTTGTCATATAGGGCATGTCACCTAGCCAAAAAAGCATTTGATGAAGCAATAGCAGAACTTGATAGCCTTAATGAAGAATCCTATAAGGACAGCACACTTATCATGCAGCTTCTGAGGGATAATCTCACATTATGGACATCAGATCTGCCAGAGGAGGGAGGTAAACGCCACCCCTATCTACCTTTAGGAAAATTAGCAGTATGTTGAACTCAGGTTCAGATAATTTTCTTTCAAATTTGAAGCTTTATGGGCATGTTTATATGCATGTTTGTTGTACTTCCCTGCCTCAAGTCCGTCATACTTAATTTTCCGATTTTTTAAGAAGAAGCAATATTAACATGTAATGGAGTGTGAAGATGCGGCCAGGTTTCACAACTTTAGTTTAACTTACAATATTTAAGGGTCTAGTTTAAAGTCTGATACACACCCTTCTTGTGTATCCATGTGGTTAAAGCACCATGTGGCATTTAAGACTTACTTAATACTAGTGTTTTGGAATTGTGTTTCCGTGCTTCCTACTTTACTGGACATGTAGGGTTTCATACTTAACGTATTGACCATTGCTGTAGATCTTCTGATGGGGATTTCTTTTCCCTGTGTTTATAATGATGTGGGGGGGTGGGGATCAGGTATTTTTGTTGTGATCTACTGATGATGGTATGGAATAGTTTCACCTATCTTAATCTTCTTAATGGCTACTGATGCTTTCTTTTCTACTAAATGCAACTTCATTTGGCAGGTGAACAATCTAAAGGAGACGAACCTCAAGCAGAGGTAAGCTAAAACTGAGCTCTTTAAATAATTATGTGTATGTGTGCATGTG